>BROE01000023.1:8215682-8251860 GCA_036571765.1 Plecoglossus altivelis | reverse complement strand
GAGAGAAGAGAGATTTTGGTCTCCCCTTCTTTTCTCCGTCAGGCACTCGCAAAGGAGTTGAACGGAGCAGGGACCAGTAGGAATTGGATGAGTTCCTTGGCGAGCGCTCATCAACCTGATCCGTATAGCCACACACTAGAACAAGGGACTGGCTTTCGTCGAAAGCTAAGTCACAACATTTGTGACGGTAACGTGGTCGTCAGTTTTCCTCCACTATCACGTTTTCCTCCGCACCTCGGACGCACGGGCGCAACCAAGTGGAGCGTTGCACGTAAAGCTCTCTCAATAGTTGAAATCGGTGTTGTCTGTTTTTTTTTGTGTTGTGTTGTGTTCTGGCTTTGCGTGTGGGTGTCCCTGGTTTCTAGGTACTGTTGTGGGGGTTGCCTTGGTGGTATGTGTTGTTTTGGTCTGATTTAGTGTGTGTGTGTGCTCGTTCTAATTTTTTGTTTGTGTTGGTGTGTTTTGTCTTGTTTTTGTGTGTTGTGTGTGTGTCCTGTTGTGTGTGTGTCGCGGTGTCTGTTTGTGTTGTGTGTCTGTTTGGCTGGTGGTGTGTTGGTTGTTCTGTTTTTTGTGTTTTGTGGTGCTGTTTGGTGGTGGTGGTGGGATCCTTTGTGGTGCTGTGTGTTGCTCGCCTCTATTGTCACACGCGGCCCTGCGCCTAAGCACAGCATCCTGGTTTTTTCACTCTTCTCAAGCCATCGTCCTCATCTCGTCTCACCATCCTCCTCCCTCCTTGCCTCGCTCTCTCCCCTTCCCCTCCCTAGTCGTTTGCCAAGTAGGGGGAGGTTGACTGCGTCGAAGTGGATGAGAGCGCTCACCCCTCCAGAGGAGGGTGAGGAGGCCAGGCAGAGGTACCAGGGCTGGAAGCGAGGCATCCAAGGCCACCTCAACTCCTGCTACCTGGACGCCTCGCTCTTCAGGTGGGGGAGGCAGAACTCAGAGCTTATCACCCTCGCCCCCTGGTGGCAGAAAGGAGCAGTACATCCTTGTTTGGAGCTACGGTCCTCGTCCTTGTTTCAACTGGATGCATTTTTTCGCTTATTTTTTTAAAATTTGATCTGGAATTATTCCCTACTTAGTCTCTCTCCTCTTTGTCTCTTTCTCTCTCTCCTTTTCTTCCTCCTCTTCCTCCACCCTATTTCCCTCGTCTCACCCCCTCCTTCTCATTCTTCTCTTCTCCTCCCTTCTCCCCTCTTCTCCACCCATGTTTCGCTTGCTGTTGATGTTTCCTTCCCTCCTTCTCTCCCCTCTTGCTCTGTCTGCCTCCCTCCTTGTCTCTCCTCTCTTCTCTCCTCAATGGTGGTCTCTCCCTCTCTCCCTCATCTGTTCTGCCGCCTGCTGGCAGTTCTTAGACTGGGTCTGGCTGTGGCCTCACTTAGAAATAACCTGAAAGGGAACGGCTACTTCACCATGCCACCATGGCCAAGGCCTCCTGCACGTGTGAAGATCGGTGCACTTTCCCCGGTGCAGCAGTGTGTGTATGTGTGTGTTAGTGTGTTGTGTGTGTGTGTGGCGTGATGTGTGTGTGTGAAGTAGAAGAGAGTGAGAGAGCAGAGAGTGTGTGTGTGTGTCGTGAGACTAATGCTAGTGATGAAGCGTAATCATAACATAACAGGCTCACGATTCATGCATCAATCACACAGATACTTTGAGTTATGGCGTCTGTTTTGTCTACTCTACTCTCTTTACTATACTTGATAAATATGTACTGTCACATTGACAGAGGCTTGTGTGTTGGGAGGTGGGTTGCCAGGTTTGATGTGATGTGTGCTGCGTGTGTTGCCAGGTTTGGTTATGTGTGTGCCAGTAAGACCATGGCCCTCAGAAGGCTTCTGGAAGCTGAGAATAGTGATACCGGCTTCACCAATCAGGAGAAGGGTAGGTGTGTGCGTGCGTTACGCGTTGCATGTTGGATGTGTATGTGGAAGGTGGATGGTATAAGGCTAAGCTTCCTGTTCCCATCATAGCGAGAAACAGTGCCCAGAGGACGGTTTTATCAAGATTTGAAGCTAAATGTACTGGATTCTGATCCTTCAAGAAGAGCAGTGGAACCTCTGCTGAAGAGCAGGATCTCAAAGCCTGTCCTGCTTCACTGCTCTTATTCCCTTGACTCAAACTGCTCAGCGTAAACGTCCTACATCCCTGCTCCGCTTCGCATACTCGGTGCTTGCTAACCTATCCACGCGCTAAGATCAGCATCCTCCTCGACAGCATCACTGACACTGATTCTGTCCATCTCGGTCCAGGAGCCACGAACACGGATTCCTTTCCCTTTCCTCCTTCGTCTCTTAGTGCTTTCCTCTCTTCTTTCTCAGACTGCGATACATAGGTCACAATCAGGGGTTTAAACAAACGTGGTGGGGGTTAGAGCGGCTCTCACCAGTCAATTGCCAATTCTCTCCCTCTCTCCCGCCCCCCCCCATCTCCTTTCTCAAATCTTACCCGCTCTTCGGTGGCTAATAGGCCAGTACATTGGTCAGAGGTCCGGCAACTTAGACCACCAAGCAAAGCAGGCCAACAAAAGAGGTGGCCCAAAGAAATAGATGCTTAACCAGGCCTATTCCCTCTCTTCCACCCTTGTGCCTGACGCCCCGCTCACTACCTGCCAGATTCCCGTAGTCTCATCTGCTGCCCTCCCCTCTCCCCACTTCACCTCGTCCTCTGCCACCGGACTCTCGGCCTGCTCTTCTCCATTCGTAGGTGCCTGGCGCTTAGTCCTCGGATATTTTTTGTCTGGGCAGAGAATCGCCTCCATATCCTTGTTCATTACTCAGGGGATCTCTCTCTATATAAGTCATTCTACTAGACGCGTTGTTGATGGGATAGACTAAATGGTTGTTATGGAACATGATCCTCCTCTTTCGCACTACACATTGCCTACACACTCTTTCTCTTTTCCACACTACTTGCTTCTCCTCTCCTTCCGCCACTTCGTCTCATCATTTCTCACGTCATTCTCGACCCCTTCTCCCCTCTTTGAATTCCTGCACTGGTTTGGTAGGCTCTCTTCAACAGGGACCCTTACCTGACATTCTCCACTTAGGCTCATGCCCAGGGTTCTTCGACTCAAGGGATAGTTCATAGATTGTTTTTAACCTCGGCATCTCTGCTCAGCTTTGGCCTCAGTTAATCAGACCGCATTGAACGGACAATCCTGGGACGAAATCTGGCCATTGTGTCGGGGCACGTATCGCTGGGTACAAAGGAAGTTAGTGGACACAGGGCTTCATGCTTGGATTGTTCGTGCTTTGATTATATGGGGTTTTTGGGGTTGGTGTTGACCATTACAAGTGCTAAAGTAAGGCTAAAACGGAAAAGACCATGAGGCAGAGCTTTGTTGACTTGGGATGGCTTGAAGGGTGTGGGGTTGGCGGGGGGACAGTTGTATGTTGACACATCAATCTATACATGTTCTACGATGTATAAAACACATGAAGGTTCTTCATTTGGCATGCGGACTCTCAGCTTTAACATAAACCTCATTTACTCGGGGTACTTATGTATTTCATTCATATTTAAATACTGCACTATTTACCTATTACATCTCTTATTGCACTACCTCATCCCTCCCCTCTCCTAAATCTAACCGAAACTTCACTCCTTTATCCTTCCTTTATACTTATTACTCGTTAAACTCATCTTCTACTTCCCTATAACTACCCACCAGGTCGCCTCGGCTTCAGTATACGCCAGACTAATCCTCCACTCACCGCTAATACTCCATGAATTTATGATCTTTCTTACAGTCCCTTTGCGACTATCTTTACTCTCTCAACACTTTCCGTCACCTATCACTTCGTACTCTCATTCTTTTTGTATCTCTCGTCCTTATTACCCTCTCGACTGGGGCTGTTGCTCCATCCTCCCGATTTCCTACCTTGACAAATGACACATACCTCTCCATCAGCTAACTCTTCATCTCCTTCAAAGTTAATTACTTTATATAATTTTTGATATATCTATTCAACTATCTACACTTATCTCCCGGCGCGTTTTTAATGTGGCAAAAGCTATGCATATATTCTCATCTTTCACCTATCACCAAACTTTTGCACGGTTCACTCGCATCAGTAACTCTTCTTTCTCGTTCCGCCTCTCACTTTCCTTCTCTTCTCTCGCTCCTGCCACTTCGTCTACGCACTTTCTAACAATCAAACCCACGCACACACACAACCATCTCCATTGCCCACGTCCAGTACAGTGATACCCTCTCCACGTCTCCTTCCCATCCATTGCACGATGCTGTTGCTATGCTTCTACATTCCATTAGAGGCTCCACGTCTTCTCTGCCCTTCGTGTCCTCGGGTTGCACTGTCCTTCTTCTTCGGTCTCTCCTTTCACTTTCTCTCACTTTCTCCCTCTCCCCCTCCCACCCTCTCCCACCTCCCTTTTTCCTTCCTTCCTCTCCCCCTTTCTTTAACGTGGTCTCTCTTTCTTTTCTATCGGCTGTGCAGTCGCTTCGACTAATGTTGCTCATGTGCCCAGACCCGCGTCTCCTTGCACTCTCAGAATAATCTCCTACGCCAGCCAACTTTTCTCCCGTATCCACTAGGCGTCGGGGGGGGTCGGTGCGGCGGGGGCGGCTGGCGCGGTGGAGGCCCTCTCCATCCTCCCTCCTCTTCTCACTTCTCCCTTTCTCGCTCTTCCCCAGCTATCAGACAGTCAGGGTATCTGGGCCCCAGCTGGAGGCAGAGGGTGGGGAGGTCAATGGCAGGGTGCTTTGATGAGCCGGACATCACTCTGGGAAGCTCAAATCAGTCACTGCACCCCTGCAACACCAGGTAGCCTCCACTGGCCCCCACTCCACCTTCCCCACTCCACCTGCCCCACTCCACCTGCCCCCACTCCACCTGCCCCGCGCAATGGCACTGCCCCACTGCACTGCCACACTGCACTGCCCCACTGCACCTGCCCACTGCATCTGCGCCACTGCAATCTCCCCCCACTGGCATCCTGTCCCCTCATCTGCCCCTCCCCTGCCCCCACTTTGCCCCTTGCCCCCCTCCCCTTCCCCACTCTCCCCTCTCCAGCCTCCATCCACTGCCACTCCACCTGCCCCACTTCACCTGCCCAGGCTAGTGGTATACTGCTGCAGTTAGCATGTCACTGTTCCAACACACCTGGGTCAAATGAATGGGTTGTTCTGTTGAAATGAATGGTGGTTATCAAGCTTGATAAGAACACACTCATTTAAATCAGGTATGTTGTTGTGGATGAACTAGACTGGACAGTGCATCCTGAAGACCAGGGCTGAAAACCACTGCTACTTTCTTCACCTCTCTCTCTCTAATATTCATCAAATTCTTTTTTTCGTCGGATGCTCGTCGCTACGAGTCTCATCAGTCAAATCATCTCTCTCCCTGCTCGATCTCTACTCTTTCTCTTTTTCCCTGTCTCTCGCTCTCTTCTCTCTTCACTGTCTCTCTCTTTCTCATCTCTCTTTCCTCTCTCTCTCTCTTCTCTTCTGTAATTTTCTCTCAGTCACCTCCCTCCCCTCCCCTCCTCCCTCCTCCAGGTGCACTCCCACAAGAAGCGTGCGTCCCACCCTGCGAAAGGCCAATTTTTCTGGGGGGGGGGGAGGGGGGGGGCGCGCGGGTAGGAGGTGAGTGGGGGCATTCCCGGGGGTCACACCTGAGACGAGCATCATGCACTGCGACCGCACGCGCAGAGGATGTCTCATGTCGCAGCGTGAACGTGGCAAATACGAAGTAACCAGCCACTACGTGAGCTTCGTGAAGCACGGGCCACAGCCCTCAGACTGGCTCTTCTTCGACAGCATGGCCGACAGGGAAGGTGAGAGGTCAAATCTGGGGCTGTTAGAAGCAGAGGAAGGAAAGAAAAAAGGTGTTTTGTTTTATAATTTATTTTGTTTTATAATAGAATAAAAAATCAAATCATGTTGTTTTAGTTGTTGCTGTTATTGACTAAGAGTATTTTCTTGTTGGTTATTTTGTGTCCTGTTGCCATGGTTTCCGCCAGGCGGGGAGAATGGCTTCAACATTCCGCAGGTGAGAGCGTGTCCGGAGGTGGGCCGCTACCTCAGCCTATCAGAGGAGGAGCTGAGCAGGATAGACCCCGCCTCTTTACGAGAGTCCGTTCGACGGTTGTTATGTGATTCCTACATGTGTCTTTACCACAGTCCCGAGCTAAGCTTATACAAATGACACACGCATTCACATATACACTCACGTTTACACACATGTTTAGTCACTAATAATGCAGTATATTTACGTGACAACAAGTACAATGTATCGCAGACGTGTCTTTTTATAAGCACAAGCACACTTAATCTTTTTGCTGTCTTTTCGTAATACTGTTATTACGGATTAATCTTGCCCATTTGTAAACTCACACTGTCAGTATTTTTTTCTAGAATGAATAACATGATACTGAAAATTTTAAACAAATACTGAAAATGTTTGATACTGAGAACAGTTGGTAATAAAATATGTATTGTACGCATTGCTGCGAGTATTTTAAATGACCTTGTCGTTTCACTTATCTACCGCTAGAGGGTGGCAATGAGAATTTACGCGACAATATTTTGTGAAACGTCATCATAAAGAGTCGAAGTTGCAGTTGTCGATTTGGTCTCTGCACAGCTCCAGATATATCTCATTATCATCCTTTTTAAAACTCCCACTTCTGCTTATAAATAACAACAAAGTTAACTTGGACGTATTTGGAAGGTTTTTGTAAGGTAAGGAAAGTTGTCAGTTGGTCAATCCTTGAGGTTGGCTCCACGTCTGTGTGGATGTTGCTAGCTACTCGCTAGCTAGCTTTATTGCGTGCTAACAGTTAGAAAGCTTGCTAGCTGACAGTCCGTCTATCGCTTGCTACATGTCTCGTAATAACGGTTAGTCGGTCTCTGAGGCTCTTTAAAAGAAGTGGCCACGATTGTATCTCCCTGTCAGACATATAGACGATCTACTTTTGACTCTTTAAACGACACGGCACCACTCAAGTGAGAGTCACGCTTCACAATGTAACTGTCATGTCTTAAGGTCTCGTCGTCCTCGTGTGTTGTCGTAAAGCCGGTTGCCATGGCGTCTCCAGGCGGACAGGGAGGAGGTGCGTTATCCACGAGAGGGGGGGCGGGAGCCCGGCGAATGAAATGGGCTCTAGAACTCAGTATGAGCAGCACGAGGTGAGAGGCTGGTCCGTGTCATGGTTCGTTAGATGATAAGATGCGAAATACATGGTTGGAAATTAACGAGTTGTGACTCTTTGACTACTTTTTTTTATAAATGAGTTACCAGCTGTAACAGTCTGTTGCTCTGGCTCATGTTTCTCCTCTGTCCTTCTATCTTGTGTTAGTCCCAGGTCATACCACAGCATAGGTATCGCTCTGTGGTAGAGGTCAGGCATAAAGAGAGAACATCTGTGTTCTTTGTCATCTCTCTCTTTCTGTCTCATTTGCTCTCTCCTGCCTTCTCTGTCCTCCATCCTCTTCTCCTCCCTCCCATCTCCTCCCCTCTCCTCCCCAGGGGCCGTGGAGACCGGCAGGGTGGCCAGGGTGATGTGGTCTACCCTATCGGCTACTCTGAGAAGCCAGTCCCTGACACCAGTGTCCAGGAGACAGACAGGAACCTGGTGGAGAAGGTAGGGAGAAGTCCACCTTGCCCAGGGAGGGACCCAGGTCCAAGCCTGTCTGTTTCTAGAATCATCTGATGGTTCTCTTACACAAAGGACAACATAGAGATGCACATTCTCACCTGCTCTCTTCCTTTCTCTCCTCGCTTTCTTCCCATTATTCTCCCCTTTTTTATCTTGTCCTCCCCCTACCTGTCTCTTCCCCTCTCTTCCCTCCCTCTCCATTCTTCTCTCCTTCCTTTTATTGCTATTTCCCTCCCTCCCTCCGTCCCTCCCTGTCTCTCCATTCATCTGCCCTTCCTTTTATTTATCTCCCTCCCTCTCCACCCCTCCCTCCATTCTCCCCGTCTTTCTATTCATCTGTCCTTCCTTTTATTTCTCTCCCTCCCCCTCCACCCCTCCCTCCCTTCTCCCTGTCTCTCCATTAATCTCTCCCCCTCCTCCCTCCCTCCCCTTCCGTCCCTCAGAGGTGCTGGGACGTGGCCCTGGGCCCCCTGAAGCAGATCCCCATGAACCTGTTCATCATGTACATGTCTGGGAACACCATCTCCATCTTCCCCATCATGATGGTGGCCATGATGGCCTGGAGACCCATCCAAGCCCTCATGTCCATGTCTGCCAGTGAGTACAGCCAGACCGACCGGGCTCTCCGCCAGCTCCCTCCAGCACGCTACGGTCCACCTCTGCTGACCTCGCCCAGGGTCGCTGAGGTCACGGCCAGGGTCGCTGAGGTCACGGCCAGGGTCGCTGAGGTCACGGCCAGGGTCGCTGAGGTCACGGCCAGGGTGTGCTGACTTGCATGGGGGGAGTGATGCGCTTTATAAAAACGGTTCATCTGTTGGTGTTTTGGTGACAGTTGTAACGCTATATAATATAATACTGCACTTCCATAGTCAGCTGACACTATCAAACAGAAATCAGAGCACACAATCTCTTATCCGGGTCAGAGAGGAGAATCGAATGGCTTTTACTTAACTGACTTTATGTGCTGACGCAAACCTTGTGTGTTTGGGTCATTAAGAAGATGTTATGTGGTTGTTAACTGCAACTTCCTGTCCTCAGCATTTAAGCTACTGGAGAGCTCCAGTCAACAGTGGCTCCAGGGGCTGGTCTACCTGGTAGGAAACCTGCTGGGCTCTGCATTGGCCATCTATAAGTGTCAATCAATGGGGCTCCTCCCAACACACTCGTCCGATTGGCTGGCCTTCATAGAACCACCACAGGTAACGGATTTGATTGGCAGCGCCGTCACGCCTGAACCGGATGCGATTGGGTGGATTGGGTACGTTCGCTTTTTAGTGGTCGTTCCAATGTTTGTTGTTGTTCTTTTGTCTTGGCAGAGAATGGAGATCATGGGAGGAGGGATGGTGTTATGAGGAGAGAGTGACCCAAACGCAACACATTAGTCAGCCTTTTCTGATGCAAACAGTAGAGGATGTCTGTTCCATTCAGATATTCATTTGGGAGCTGGCTAGCTATCCATTTTTTTTTTCTCTTTATCCTTTTATTTTTCCATGGTATTTTCTCTGCATCGTCACGCTTTATAATCCATTTCCCATATTCTGTCCCATATTTTTGTTCATATTTGATGACATCACCATAGTTGTCACTTGGGATCAACCAATGAAGACATTCTCAAAAAACTTTGTCAAATTATTTAAAAAGGTCTATTCCCCAGAGGGATATTGTTTAATATTTAATATTCATTCTTATTCGGTACATTAAAAATACTGATTTTGTTGATTTGTTTCGTTTGTATTTTTTTTTTGTCCAATAAAAAAACCTCTGAAATCCTACGTTGGATAACCTTAGATATTGATTTGTTGGGGTGAGGGATAAAGATAGCGTCATCTAACGGAAGAACCGTGTAATTTGTTATTTATGACAAAGATCAATCTGATTCTGTGGCAATATCAGCAACACTTTTATGTACTCTGGCTATGCAATATAGCCGTGGTCTGTTGACACAAGTTCGGGGCCGTACTCTCGCTGTACAACGTGTCCATTATGAACTAAATACGCAATAAACCGCTGCAGATCATAAAAGAAAGAAATACGCTCCACAGAAAATTCAAATTCAAGAGTGGTGTGATGCAGGTAAGAAGGCGTGTTTTGATTCGACCCTGAACAACGCCTTAGGATCGAGCCGATGTTCAGCTGGATCTATGATATGGATTTAAAAACGTAAGGTAAGCACCCATCGGAAGTATTTGGCAGGGCGTTAAACGACACAAAGTCACGCCAAAACCGGTTTGTCCGATCCGGACAGTTTTTTCAGCCATAACCGGTTTGAACGTTTGACATTGGGTTCTTACGAGGGTGGGCTGTCAGGGGTTGAAGGGGCGGGACAGGTGACTTGAAAAGGGTCATGCGATAAGCTCTTTCGCAGTCTGTTATTGTGTAGCCATGTGGAGGGTTCGGGATACGGTTTCCTTGGCTAGGATTGTAATCAAGAAAAACGTCTGTAAATACTTTTCACGGTGTTGAGTTCTTTCGGTTTAAGCGTCACGTACTTAAGAGTACTTGGGTACTTTATCGGGTTGCAGTTGGGGTCTCTTCACGACGTCACTTACCACATCTTATACTCAGTTCCTGCCTTGGACGTTTCTGGTCATTACCACGCACGTTTTTTTTGTTGTTGTTTACTTTTAAGAACTTGGTGTCGGTCAAAACAAGATAACAGGTTTTGGAGGACTTCACTGTCAAACTTGTCAACGCTTTCCGTGTCGTCATGGAGAGACGCCACAGTCACTCAGCAACGCCTGAGTGTCCACACCCGTTCGTGCACAAACTGAAACTGACCACAGCGCAGCATATCAGGGTACGTTGTTTGCCCGTTTGGGTGCTTCGGCCACGAAACCTCTACGTACGATGTTTTTGTGTTAGTTCAAGTGGATATCTCATCCAAGTCTCGTTTAACCATGTTTGGAAGTGTTCCCTTTATGTTGGCAACATGCCGACATTGACCTAGTTGCTATTTTCGGGTACTTGCATGCACTTTGTGTACTCTAGAGAGGTATTCCATAACATGCATCGTTCTCTGTCCAGGGAATCGTTCTAGGTAGTTTCCTCTTCCCCATAAGACTTGCTCTGGCTGCCCTCTTCTTCCTCATCATGTGGCCATTCGCTCGCCTCCGATTCGCTGGCGTGTCCGAGGAAGAGCGGGCCAAGCCAGTCAGGGGCTGGCGTCGCTGGCTGATCCATCCAATCGTCCTTCTGCTCAGCCGAGCGGTTTTCTTCTCTCTGGGGTTCCTGTGGATAAAGGTCAAAGGTCGCCGGGCGGGTTTGAAGGAGGCACCGGTGTTGGCCGTGGCGCCCCACAGCAGCTTCCTGGACATGCTGGTGCTGTGTCCGACCCAACTGGCCACCGTGGTGTCGCGCTCGGAAAACACCAGCCTGCCAGTCATAGGAGGTGAGAGGGATGAAAATGAGGAAGTGAGGGATAGTGGAGTGGATGATTGACAAGTTGGCATGAAATGATGGTGAAAGAATGGAGGAGTGGATGTGGGTGACCTCCCTACATTTCTACTTTTCACTCTCCCATTACTCAAACCCCTCCTCTCCCCCTCCCTTCTCCTTCCTTGGCTCCATCATGTAAACTCCCTCCCCCTGTCTCTCCCCTCTCTGTGTTTATCTTGGCAGTACTGCGGAACCTTGTGGGGTTCCAGTTCTAAATATGGGTTCTAAAGCCAAGTTCTGTTTCCTGTTCCTGTTCTAGCCTTGCTGGAGTTTAACCAGTCTGTGATAGTGAGCAGAAAAGACCCAGAGTCCAGGAGGAAGTGTGTCACCCACATCAGAGAGCGCCTCACGTCCAATGGGCACTGGCCTCAGGTGAAGGAGGGGCGGGACTGCTTTGTGAGAGCCAATAGGGTCCAGGGGTCCAACGTTAGTGCTTCCTATGCTTTCACTATTGGTTATTTTGATTGGTCTCAATCATTCTTCCCCCTCTACCTTTGTGTTTCCACCATCTCTGCAACAGATGCTGATGTTCCCAGAAGGCACCACAACCAATGGCAGCGTGCTCATCAAGTTTAAACCTGGTGAGTTAAGACTGGAGTAGACTGTGCTTAGAGACCTGCTAGGAACATGCACTCCTGTCTCGTTGTCTCTCTCTGTGGGTGTCTCTCTGTGTGGGTGTCTCTCTGTGTGGGTGTCCCTCTCAGTGGGTATCTCTCTCTCTTTGGGTCTCTCTCTCTCTCCGGGTCTCTCTCTCTCTCTCTCTATCTCTCTCTCTTTCTCTCTGGGTGTCTCTCTTTCACTCTCTCTCTCTCTCTCTCTCTCTCTCTCTCTCTCTCTCTCTCTCTCTCTCTCTCTCTCTCTCCGGGTCTCTATCTCTCTCTCTGGTTCTTTGTCACTCTCTCTATCCTTCTCCCTGTGTCTCTCTCATATTCCAGTTTATTCCTTCTGTCTCTGTTCCTCTCTCTCTGTCTGCCTCTCTCCCAACTGCCCTTCATTTGTGTGTTATTGTTACACACGGTCAAGGAATGGATGGTATGTTACATAAGGGAAGGAGAAGGCTGTGTGTGGCACGTGTGTTCAATGATGACAGAGGGAGATTGAGCAGCAAAGCTGGCTTTCTCACAGTATCCCCCCACCCCCCTCCACCCCACCCCTGCCTGTCTCCCCCTTTCTCCCCCTCCCCCCCCCCCCACGCCCCCCCCCCCCCATTCCCCTCACTCCCCCTCTCAGGCGCCTTCCTTGCCGGTGTTCCTGTTCAGCCGGTTCTGCTGCGGTACCCCAACAGACTGGTGAGTGGATCCGACCGGAAAACCCGCCTTCCCCTCCGCAGGGTTTAGCTCGAGGTGAACGAGCGCGGAGTCGTCGGCACGGCGACCGGAGGAGGCCGGGGGACCTGTGACACCTGTCGAGCGAGGCCAGCAGCCACGCCACACCTGTCTCACAGTAGCTCTCCTGTGACTCATCAGGGATGGAATCTGTGTATGGATGGAATGTGTGTATGTCTAGTCTTGAGACAGGGCCTTTTTTTGAAAGGGGCCCCGTTTGGGTGTGAAGTATAAGTCATGTGACTATACAAACATACCTTTCCACCTTTACCTGTTTGGAAAGGGTTATGAAATGCCTGCGAGGCAAGAGTGTACCAGGCCTTATCAGGTTTATTAGCAGGCTGGTAAACCTTGTCATCGGTTTCTTTTGTCAATCGGTTTACTCCCTGTAGCGTGCCTGGGTGGGGTGTGTGTGTGCGATGAGCGTGTGTGGGTGGGGTGTGTGTGTGCGATGAGCGTGTGGGTGGGGTGTGTGTGTGTGTGTGTGTGTGATGAGGGTGTGTGATTAGCGTGCGTGTGTGTGTGTGTGTGTGATGAGCGTGTGTGTGCAAGAGAGGGCTGAAGCCATCCTAAGATGTAGTCTCCCTGCATGGAAAGTGACTTATTTCTTCTCTTTATTCTAGGACACAACACGGTGGACTTACAAAGGAACGAGCTGGTAAGGTATCACCTTAGTACAAACCTAAACCAGCTGTTGTAATATTGGGAAATGGATCATGAAACACGTGGACGTAGATTAACTGTGTTTGGTCATTTTGGTTCCCAGGATAGCAGCGCTGTGGTACACCACGTCTCAGCTCTACACGAACGTCACTGTCGAGGTAGGCTATTGGTCCATCGGACCTAGCAATTTCAGCATGGTGTCTTGTCATAGGTTGCTATACCAGGAAGTGCTTATGTGCCGTTATCTCATTGGTTCCAGTACCTGCCAGTTTACACCCCATCCCAGGAAGAGAAAGATGACCCCAACCTGTATGCTGACAATGTTCAGAAGCTCATGGCCAAGTACGTCTATTCAATGTTTCTATAGCGTGTGTGTGTGTGTTAAAGAGAGAAAGCGTAGGAAAGAGACAAGAGATGAGGTGGGATGTCTGTGTGTGTGTGTGTAACAGTGTAAAACAGCGTGTAACAGCATAAACCAGCGTGTAACAGCGTGTGTAACAGCGTGTGTAACAGCGTGTGTAACAGCGTGTGTAACAGCGTGTGTAACAGCGTGTGTAACAGCGTGTGTAACAGCGTGTGTAACAGTGTGTGTAACAGTGTAAAACAGCGTGTAACAGTGTGATGTCTCCTCAGAGCCCTGGACCTGCCTGCTACAGACTATGTGATGGAGGGCCGTGTTCCTGTCAACAAGCTGGGGGGCATCTCCCTCCCGCTGGAACCCCCAGCCAGACAGACCCTCTCCTGGCTGCACAAGAACGGGTAGGACCCCCCCGCCCTCGGTGAGGGTGGGTGTTAGACTGTGTGACTGTGTGACTGTGTGACTGTGTGACTGTGTGACTGTGTGACTGTGTGACTGTGTGACTGTGTGACTGTGTGACTGTGTGTGTTGAAAGACCCTCTTTCTGTTTGTTTCCATCTCTTGTGTGTCTTTCTCACTTTTTCCTTTCTCTTTTTCTCTCTCTCTCTCTCTCTCGCTCTCTCTCTCTCTATCTCTCAGGTTCACAGCTTCAGAAGTGGAATCCGCCCTGGTCAGGATGATTGACAGGTGTCGGTGTGGTCAAGGGTGGATGGTTGGTAAGGACGAGCTGCCGTCCCTCCTTGGACTGGAGGACAGAGTGACGGCGGCCCAGATCTTCAGCCTCTACTCCAAGGTTAGCCGCCTGCCTGTGGTTCTCTGACCTCAGGGGAAACAAGGACACACTAACCTGCTTCTCTGCGACTCAAAGCTACTTCTGTTCCGCCTGAGTTTGAGATCCTGAGCTGGGAAGTGAGGTGTGTGTGTGTGTTTCAGCATGTGAATGCTAACCTGTGTGTGTGTGTGTTTCAGGATGAGAAGGTAGACCTCAGACAGATCTATTTGAGTGTTGCTGCCATCTCTGGCCTGGTGAACACCAAGACTGTCCTGCACACTGCAGTAACTGTACGTACCTGATGACGTGTGTGTGTGTGTGTGTGTGCTTGAGTGTGTCTGTGTGTGTGTGTCTGTGTGTGTTATGTGGCCAAATAAGAGTGGTATAATGTGTTTTGATATTTTCTATACCAGTACGCAGCACACCTCTTATACTTGCATGTGTTTAGATCACATTCACAGACAAAAGCTGCTAATCCTAACGGATTCTTCTCCTCCCAGCTGTATGACTGTGATGGTGTGGGCAGCCTGAGTGCAGTGGAGCTGTCTGACCTGGTGGGGGCGCTGGTGGGCTTTCCTCAGCAGAACACCACAGCGCTGTACACAGAGCTGGCCCGGGGGGGGAGACTCACGGAGGGTGAGTCCAGACTGGCTGTCCCTCTGTCTCTCTCTGTGTCTGTCTCTCTCTCTCTCTGTCTCTATCTGTCTGTGTCTCTCTCTCTCTGTGTGTCTGTCTCTCTCTCTCTGTCACTCTCTCTGTCTGTGTCTCTCTCTCTCTGTGTGTCTGTGTGTGTCACTCACTCACTCACACTCACACACTGTGACTCATATCAGCGTGTTCAGTTTAACCACTGGGACTGTCCTGTGGGGTTCAGATGGAGTGAATTCACCCACCTGCTCTCTGACCAGTGGTCTGGGTTTTCCCACTGGTTAATCGGGTCGCGCGACGCGTTGCCACGGTTACCCGGGGCTCTGCTTCCGCTTTGCCGTGGCGACGCCCCGTCGTTCAACGTCAAGTGCGTTCTCTCCGCAGAGGACCTCCTCCGAGTCCTGACGTCCCACCCCACCTATCAGAGGCTCCTAAACGAGTTCCTGCTACCCGAGGAGGCGGAGCCAGCGACGTCATCGTCTTCCCTGACCAATGGGGAGCCGCGAGACGGCAAAAACAACAACAACGGAGGCCCTTTCGCTCGTCGGAAGGCCGACTGAGGATCCCGGAGACGAGGCGTCTCTCGCTGTTCACTTGGACGATGATGACCTGTTGAAGGCAGCTTTACAACCTAAGAAAACGCTGCTTGATAACGAAGTGTGTGCGTGCGTGTGTGTGCGCGCGTGTGTGTGCGTGTGAGTGTGTGTGTGTCTGTTTGCTTACTACTGTAAAACCTGGTTTACAATGCACAACCTGTGGCTGTACTTCTCAGTATCCTGGTGTTCTCTGTGTAACCGTGGGAACCATCAGTAGACTGTGCGGTGAGGCAGTGTGCGTCCCTTCGAAGCCATAGATAACGACTTTTTATATTTGTTGAAGAACACTGTTGCCTTGTACGTGTTTGTTTTAATCATCTGTATGAGGCGTGAGGACTTGTAAACTTGATATATTTTTAAGAATGACCTTCTCAGGATTTTATTAAGCATTTATTATACATGTAATATATTAAACTGTGAATACATTTGTACACGCTGTGGGAGTCGATTAGTTCGAAGGCTATCTTTCAATCGCTGATAAAACATATTTACAGATTTTCATTTTCTCTTCACTTCCTTCTCCTCCTCTGCATTTTGCCCAGTCTGGCGCTCCATCTCTCTCTCATTCTCTCCGTCTCTCTTTTCATTCTTCCACCCTTCCCACCACTCTCCTCCCTCCGCGTTCGGTGTGCAGTCTCTCCCTCTCTCCTCCCTCCCCTTTCTTCCTCTCCTCCCCCTCTGCCTGCCTCGCCCCCATGTTCCCCGCTCCTCGTGGCCTCCCCTTCCCTCTCTCTCCTCTTCCTTACACCTCCCTCTACCCCCCTCTTCTCCTCCACCCGCCTCCTCCCCTCCAGGTCCTCCACCTCCTCCGCCTTCCTTTTCCTCCCCTGCGATCCTGGCCTCCAGGAAACGGCGTGTTTCATCTTGGAGTATTTCCTGTTCCCCATCCTCCTCATCCTCCTCACCCTCTTCCTAGGAGGAGGAAGACAGACTGAGAGATCCTCCTCCTCCTCTTCATCACGGGGCACAGGCCTCTCTTTTCCTCTCGTCTTCGCACGCGCTCCTCCCCTCCTCCCTCTCCAGTTCTCCCTCCTGCCGTCGTCCGTCTCCTCTTTTACGTCTCTAGCTCCTCGTCCGGTCGCTGGACAGGATGTCCCCGCCCGCTCCTTCCTCTCGTCCCGCCGTTCACCTGTCCCTCCCGCCCCCTCCGCGGCCACGCTCCGCCGTCTGGCTCTCGTCATGTGACTCGGCGCTGGACTCGGAACGGCGCCGGCCGTCGCGGTCAACGCGGGGTTCGTCTCGGACCCTCGTTGAACCGCGACCTTCCGTTCCTCCGTCTCCGCCTTTGTGTCTGCTGAGGATGGTGCCCCCCCCTCCACCTTCCCTGCCACAGTAGCTCTCGTTCTCCCCCTCGTCAGAGTGCTGCACGCGGGCTTTGGAGTGTCTACCATGTTCTCCTCTTCCTTCGCATCCTCCTCTCCCTCTCCCTCCCCTCCTCTCGCCGGCCCTGCGTCCTCCTCTGCACCCCTCTTGTTCCCTCCCCTTCCGACTTTCCTCACGGGGCGAGCGGCCGTGTTCCGCCCCGCTCTCCCGCCCTCCCTCGCCGTCCATCCGTCTCTCTCCCTCCCCCCGGGGTCCATCCCCTCTGCTCTCACCCCCGTCTCCCCTCTGGCTCTTCTCATCCGGCTCGTCACTCGACAGGGTACGTCTGGGTCTTTGCTCGGCCTCTCTCCTGTCTCTGTCCCCGCGGCCCTCCTGCTCGCTCTGGTCCCTGGACGTGCGATTGGACCCTGCAGAGTGTCGGACGTTTCATCCGCTTGCTTTCCTGCCGGGCTCCTGTGTCTCTCTTCCTCGCTCCTCTCCTCGGGCCAAGCTCTCTCTCTTTGCTCTGCCGACGCTTGGTTTGGAGCTTTCTGGATCGGAAAGGCGCCCGTCGCCAAAGAACTCGGGTTCCTGGTCTCATCCTCGGCACCATTTTCTTTCCGCTCTTCCTCTCCATCTTGCAGTGTTGCGTTGGCCGTCTCCTTCCTCGTGAACCCCTCCATCGCTCTCTCATCTGGCATCGTCATCCCTCTCTCATTCCCTCCAACACTCTCCCTCTCTCCCTCTCTGTCTTCCAAATGTGAGTCTTTGCTTCCAGCGCACGACGTGGAGGTATAGGGGGCCTCTTCCTCCTCTACCTCCCCCAGGGAGAGCACCTCACGTGGGGCTGAGGCAGGAACCATCTGCCCTGGATCGCTGGATCCCCAGATCCAGGATGGGCACTGCTCGAGCTCTGCCAGGTACACTGGCTCTGGAGGAGCCGCCTGGTTCTTCTCCTCGTACTCCTCCTCCTGCTCCTCCTCAACATCCTCTTCCTCAACATCCTCTTCTTCAACCTCCTCCGTTTCCTCTTCATTCTCATCCTCTTCCTCCGCTTCAACCTCCTCTCCCCCGACACAAATAAAGGCAAACGGCACGGTGGTGAGGTCAGTGAACTCTTTCACCTCGTTGTCGGGCGCGTCTGCGGTCGGCGTGGCAACGTCACAACCGCTCTCCAAACAACCAGAACCCGTCTGGCCAGACGTCTGATGGGTTTGGTTCGTGTCGGGCAGGTCTACGGTGGTGGTCTCTGTCGGTTCGACCGCACGTTCAGAGGAGTCGTCACCACGTTCCGTTTCTACGGCGATGGAAACGTCCGACGCTGAATTCTCGACGTCGTCTTTGTCAAAGGTGTTGGGTGGGAGGCTACATAATCCTGTCCCCTCCTCACCATCCTCAACCACCTCCACTTTCACTTCAACTCCCTCCAGCGGGGGTCCCCCTCCCGGACTCCTCTCCCCAGATTGGCGCTCCTCCGTGGGGTCTGCGAGGTCAAGAGGGTCCCCTGGCACCTGGGCAGGCCGTGAGTCTCCATGTTGGAGGTCCGTGACCCAGCCTGTGAGGTGAGCATCTGCGAGGGGGTCCGAGCTGGGCCTGGAGCTGGACACAGCCATGAAGAAGGACTGGACCGGAACCATGTCCACCGTCGGCCTGTCCTGGTGCGCAGGGGTGGAGGATGGAGGGCTGAGGGCTGTTCTTGGTGGGTGGGCTAGCTGGAAGGGGCAGGGTAATCGAGGGGTCCAGTTTAGGGGGCTTACTCTACCCCCTGGTTCACGGTCATCGCCTGGGGGAGTGGCTTCAGCTTGGGAGCCAATGAGGGCTTGCATGGCCAGAACTCGGAGGTCTGACGGGCCGGTTGGCAGAAGCGGCTGGGTGCCCGTCAATGGATCACTCTCGGGATTGGGTGTCCGAGGGAGAGGGGCGGGGCTAAGCTCTTTGGGTGTCATGACTGGAGATGGTAGGCTGGGTGTGGACTCAGTCAGAAGGGAGGGGGAGTCAGCCTGAACGAGTGACAGTTGTAGTCCCTCCTCCATCTCCTCCTCCTCTCTTTCTAGATCCTCCTGTTTCTCTCCTCCTCCTACTCGTCCTATAAAGTCATCCGACAGCCCTCTGTCGCTCCAAGCTCCTCTTTCAACACTGCTTTCATCCATACTCCTCCCTCCATCTTGCCCCCTCTTTAGAGATGGCAGAATGGTCTGAAAGCTAGCGCAAGCATCATCCAGCTCGGGGGGACACAGACGGCAGACCTCCCCAGGCATAGCGACCTCTGAGGCGGATACTGAGAACAGGAAATGTCCTGGTGGTGTTTGGCTCTGGAGGCCCATGGTTTCTTCTGCACCAGGGTCAACAGAGGATGAGGACAAGCGACAGTGAGAAGCGATCAAGGCCCCGCTCGTACCACCTAAAACGGGTTTGTCCAGTGAAGATCTTTGGTCCTGGAGGTTAGGCCTTCCGTTGCCTGAGCTTGGCCCAGATGGAGCTTCGTCGGATGGGCTCGCCGTGGTAGCAGAGGCCTCCCAGTCTTCCTGGATCTCCGTCACAGGGATGGTTCTGCTGGAGAGGTGCAGTGGCTGGCACACAAAGCCACGGCCACCATTGTAGGCGCAGGTGACCCGAGACTCCGAAGTGTAGATTCGATGCGAAGGACTGTGGGGGATGTAGTTCCGATCATCCGCAGAAACAAACACAACCTGCCTGTTCTGGGGGTCATGCTGGTTGACCAGGAAATGACCAGGATTAGGGCAGAACCGAAATGCATTCTGGGGGTTGGTGTTTTCAATTAGACCCGATAAAGGACAAGGAGGAAAGTATTCAGATGTGCCACAGAGAGGCTCAGGTGCATTGTGGGAGATGTAGTCATCCCGACCAACAGACAGGGATACGTGGGTAAATGGCTGTCGCCACGCCAACGGAGCTCTGTTAGTGGTGCTGGTATACTGTTGAGGAGGAGCGGGTCCTTCCCATGCTAGATAGCTGCCCTCGGAGTTCTCCTGTCTGTAAATGCTTACAGGAGGAGGAAGAAGAGGAGGCGGAGGAGGAGGAAGATCAAGCAGTAAAAAACAAGCTGTCTGTCCATGTTGGGACGCACTACTCCACTGCTCGTGCAGACAGTTTTTCTCTCTGTTTTCAGCAAGCGCCCCTCTGCTATCATGAGAAACACCACTGGCACACACGCCGGGTGGGGCTAACTGCTCGCCAGCTGAAGGTGGAGGAGATAGCAGGGCTTCTGCGTATTGGGGCGGCTGGTACAGAGGCTGAGGGGAAGCCCATGGCACAGCGGGGCTGGGGGCCCAGGCAGGCTGGGGGGAGGCTGGGCTGACCTGCTCCATGTCTGCCCCCTGCTGCTGCTGCTGCTGCTGGTGGTGCTGCTGGTCCTCCTTTGAGGAGAGAGAGCAGAGGGAGGGTGATGGAACAGTGGGGTCTACATCCACTGTCCCAGGGACAGGAGGGGATGGAAGAGGAGGAGAAGATACGAGATGAGGAGGAGGGGGGAGGAGAGAGGAGGATAGGAGGAACAGGAGGGGAGAGGAAGAGGGGGAGAGGAGGAGATGGGTGAGGAAGATAGGAGAAACAGGAGAGGAGAGAGATACCATCGTACCTGGGTCTCTTCCAGCGTGAGGAGATCGACAGGTTCTGCGGAGGAGGAGATCAGTGAGCTCAGGTACTCTACGTTGAGTTCTGCTCCCACCTGTGGAAGAAACAAAGACGGGAATCGATATTTTGACGAGTTGCTATAGCGATGGAGAAACAAACCCATCAGAGTCATCTTCCATGTTCACAGCAGGCTCCGGAGCAAGAACAGACTCGCGTCTGTGCTGAACCAGTGTGAACCAGAGTCAAATTCTTTATATGTGTAGGTCACATGCTTGGCCAATACAGATGATTACTGATTCCTGACACGGCTGAAGTTAAAATGACAGCATACCTTGGTCACGAACTCTCTCTGGCCACACAGTTCACTGAGATACTCCAAAAACAGCTCACTCTCACTTTCTCCTTCTTCTTCTCCTTCATCGTTCTCCCCCCTGTCCTCCTCCTCCTCGTGCCCTTTGACCCCTGTCCTCTTCCTGGCCTCCAGCACCTCCATGATCTCCATGTATTCCGTCAGAGCTTTCTCCTCCAGAACCCTGACGTCCACCCTGCAGTTCCTCTGTCTGCCACCGCGGGGCGCCCTGACGCTGCTTCCCCCTCGCAGGGGCTTGGCGTTGCTGTCGGGGGTTGTCAGAGAGGCCGTCTCCTTCTTGGTGGCGATGCCTGCGGGGATCGGACGGAGAGCGAGCGAGCGAGCGAGCGATGGATCGCGGAGAGAAAAAGGGTGGTAAGAGAACGAGAGAGCAGCGAAAGAAGCGTGAGAGAGGGAAAGACAAAAACATGACATCTGTCTATTTTTCGCCAATTCTTCAACAGTGATTACGGGTCGTTTCTGGAAATATTTAGATAGCGCCTGCTGGAGTCTAACTGCGACTGTGTTCATCATCGGTCACGGTCGAGGATCTGCGTCTGACCTTTCAACTCTGCCGGCCCTCCGCTCTGACCCTTCCCTGTCCATGAACTCTGCGTAACCTTTAACCTCTCTCTCAGCTCCTGCCATCTTTTCTGTGTCTCTTCAAACTCTAGGAATCTAACGGTGGTAAAGAAAGCACAAAAAACACACACGACGTTTGGAACCAAGTCGCTGCATCCTAGTGTCAGGGCGGACCACCAAATCTATACTTGGGCTCCCAGACAAGGACTCGCGAGTGACAAAGACAGTCTAGCTTGTTGATTTGGTCCTAAACACAAGAATCAGCCCTGGATCGATGTCTTCTGACCTCGAGGGGTGAGAGAGTGTTGCTTGAGTGACAAGCAAGGGAGGCGGAGTCTTACTTGTGAGCTGTGTGGTAGTACTGCATCCTGTCAAAGTTAGACAGCCTCCTCCACTCCCCCACGGCCACGCCCACCCCACTGAGGAGTGGCAGGGCCGGAGCCTCGTGGCACAGCCTGCGGCAACTCCACCCACACAACCATACACACACACACACACAACCCCCCATCCACACACACACAGCCCCTCACACACACACAACCACCCCCACACACACACACAACCCCACACACACACACACACACACTCAGTGGACTGACCTCAGTGTTTTTATACCAGGACCAACGGAAGCCACGGAGACGGAAGCTTTTCATCAGATTCCAACCAGAACTGGTTGCTAGGTGAGGAGGACCAGTCTGCTAGCACAGTTACTGTACAGATACGCTAACATGTAGTAGCATGTAGGCTAACATGTAGTAGCATGTAGGCTAACATGTGGTAGCATGTAGGCATGTAGCGTGTTTGATATTCCTGAAAGGAAATCATTGCCTTTGTGGGGCCCCTGGGTTCTTAAACATTTAGAAATTTAGACGCACATGATAACTGATCGCTTACATAAAGTCATTTCCATATAAAAAGATAAAAGGGATGGCGAAGGTTTGTCAGTTGCTTTCAAGATGGCAGCAGGAGATGGAAGTAGGCTCACTTACACAAAGAAGCAGGCCAGAGCCTCGGCGTCCAGGGAGCTGTTGGCGTGGAAGTGTTGGGCCATGCCCCGGTAGCTCTGCCATCGCCGGTACTGCTCAAACATGTCCCCAGAGAGACCCTGGAGGCTGGGGGGCTGGGAGTGGAGACTGGGAGGCTGGGGGTGGACAGGCTGTGGAGGCTGGGGCTGGAAAAGATGGGGCCGAGGCTGGTGGTGCAACTGGGGTAGTTGAAGCTGGGACTGGGGGTGGAGGTGAGGGTGGGGGGATTGGCAAGGCCGGTGTTGGGACCCGAGGTGGGGCTGGATGGGCGGGGCGTACGAGCTAGCTGACATGGGATGTGGCAAGGGAGGCCCAGGACAGTCAAGGCCGAACTTGAAGTCTGGGTCTGGGTCGTGAGAGGTGGGGTCTGGATGGGGGCTGAGAGGGGCCAAACTGGGGCTGAGATCCAGGTCTGGGAGGGGATGGATGGAGCTCAGCTTGATGCTGAAAGAGGGAAACGACTGGAGGTCCAAGGGAGGAAATGGTATTGTTGGAGGGACAGAGAGACACACTGCAGGCGTGCCAGAGGAGGAGGAGGAAGACAGATAAGGCAGGGAGGAACTCTTGACGCGTGGGCGTGGCTCTGGTGTTAGCAAGTGTGGGCCGACGTGCGACTGATCGCAGGACCGCGCGCGCGTGTATAACGGAATGGGCGTCGTCCGGGCAACCGTTGCTACGTGCGCTTGGGCGTGCGCTTGGGCGGGCTGAAGGTGCGTATGCAGGGTGTCCGAGTTGAGCTGCAGGCAAAGGGGGAACCGTGAAGAGGTTTTCAGTGCTCCATCCTCCTGGCAGGCAGACTGCAGTGGCCACACACTTGGTTCTGATCCAGATAGGCTTGGACCCGTTCCAGAGAAAGAAACGCGAGCTGACGCAGTGTGGGCGGGCGGTTCTGATGACGTCTTTCCCCCAACGGCTGAGTCTCGATGGTGATTCGTTGGGCTTCGCTCTGGACCGAATGCTTGGTTTGACAAATGGTGAACTCTGGTTTGAATCGGATCTGACCGTTCTTTAAACTCAGGTGATTCTGGTGGAAGGTTTCGTACAGATTTTGCAGAGTCCGATTCCTCTGTGGGTTCAGCGCTAGAATCAGCCACCTGGGCCAGTCGGCAGGCCGCGTGATCCGAAGGTACCACAGTGGGGTTTGCAGGCAAAGATTCTGGTTCGGTCATTTGGCTTGGTTCAGTTGTATCTAGTTGCTTTAGCAGAATCTCTTTGGCGTCTGGGTCTGGTTCTGATGATGAGGAGGAGAACCATAGCCTGCTGGAAGCCACATTAGAGGGAGGAGTCAGGCGTGTAACTCTGGAGGAATCTGGTTCTGTTACCTGGCTGTGGGCCGGGTTAGGCTCAGGTGGTTCTGGATCATCGCACGCCCAAACACACTCTGGTTCAGACACGGGACTCTGCGACTCTGGGAGTTCTGCTGGTTCTAGGGCAGGTTCCAGGTTTTGAGGTCGGTTAGCTGGTTCAACTTCCACCTCAGAACTCTGGGCTGGTTGTGGATCTGGTGGTGGGTCTGTGTGTGATCCAAGCGCATGATGGTGTGTACAGGAAGGGGGAAGAGGGGAAGGACAAGGAGGAAGTGATGTCGCTCTCTCTCCTCCATTGTGAATAGGGGAGGGTTGAGGAAGTTTTGATAGATCTGAATCCATCCGTGCCTTTTGCATCTGTTAGAAGATAAACCTTGTAACATTTAACACTACTTTTGTCCTCTCATTGATAAATACGTAAAGATTTAATTATTGTTGAAGATCATTGTAAAGCCAAATTATGCAGTTGAATAAGAATATTCCACTCACCTGAATGGAACTTGTTAAAAGTAGATTTCAGCAAGCACTCATCTCAGCCATCGATTACTAAGCATTTTTTCATTCATTCTTTTTCGAAAGGAAACATTCATGTATTCTGATTCTATTTTATTCACTTCCTATCAAAGGTTCCGTAAACAATCTAAATATCCATACCAACCACTTGGAATGATTCAACGCATGTCTTCGGTGGGTAGATTTTAAAGAAGCGCTCTAAAATCACTGCAAATACAACACAGTTTCCCATAATGCTTTGCAAATGCAGAACTTTCGTTCACGGATATCCGGCCACTAGCGTTCGACAAGGAAGACATTTGTCAGCACGTGTTACAACACAATATCTTTTCTTCAAATCTTCGGATAAACTCCCGACAGTAACCCAGTCTCTGTTGCTGAAATAGCTTCTAGTCTTGTATTTGAAAAGTTGTCAAGACACACTCTGTCTTAACCGCTAAGATGTTTTTACAGTTCTACTTGAACGAGAATGGGGACAGAATCTATACCCTGAAGGTAGGCAATGTTTACCACAGATCCATGTAGCCGCGTTGAAGCTAGCTAGAATGTTAAGCTACTTGTAATCACGTTTGACTTTTAACTTGTATTGTATAATGTGAGAAATTTATATTCAGAAACTATTTAGCAAACTCAAATATCACTTATTTCACTTGAAAAGAGCCCTCTCAATTCGGCCTAGACAGTAACTAAACTTACACTTAGCCCTTATTTTTAAAAACGTGTCTGACGGCGTGATTGTATCGCAGAGAACAGATCGGATATTAGAGAAGACTTTGCATTTGTAAAGACAGCACACACAAACACAAATGAACTCAAACATATCATTTAATGTATTAAAACCTTCAATACTCTTCATCTTTCCCCTTCTCCCCTGTTCTGACCTCACAGAAGTCGGACCCCTCTGGGCTGCCCACTAGTTCGGCCCATCCGGCTCGCTTCTCCCCAGACGACAAGTTCTCCCGGCATCGCGTGACTATCAAGAAACGGTTCAACCTCCTCCTGACCCAGCAGCCCAGACCCATCCTGTAAACTCCACACAAGTGGACGGAGTTTTCAAACGGGACTATCGATTAGCAATGTGTTGTTGTTGTTGTTGGACTGGCGGTTATTTTTCCCGTACTAAAGTGACTTTGGGGGAAAGCGGTGGGATGAACGAGCATTGATGCTGTAATTACGACATTTTTGGGGAATGCAGAAGCGACAGACCCTCGAGACACCCGTTATCGTTTTCCATAATCAACCCTTGAATATTGCTTTTATTTTAGGTGTTATTTTTTTTAAAACTTGTGCTCTAAACAGAACATTTACACGCGACAGAACACATTGCGAGATTATTGTCATTTCCTTCAATACATCGAAGGGAATTTCCCATTTATTTCCGAATGTGACATTTGGTTTGGAATGAAATGAGCGATAAATAAATAAAAAGACAACGCCCCAACTCCTTTTCTTGACGCTTGTAGACCAGTGTCAGAAAGACAAGTACATCATGTACCCTGCAGTATGTCAAAGAATGTGCACATTGACACGTGTGCCGTGTTCACACTCACGAAACTGAAATATTACAAAAAAAATACATAAAAAAAAAACAAGTGGAGAGGAACTGAAAGCATGGGGGCGCGCGCGATTCCGTTCTTGGACAAAGTGCCGACAAGAGAAAGGATGAGAGCTCCGCTTTAAAAAACATCTACACTTTTATAAAGACGCAACCGTAGACATCTGAGGCACCGCATATGTGGTATGTGTTCGTTATTGTGGATTATTTCATTTATCATTCGCAGGTGGACGTCGGTTAAATCGGTAAGCGCGAGGTGTGCTCGAGTTGTCACATTTATCAGCATGGCTAACGGCTAACGCAATATAGCTAGCTCGCGTTAGCCAGCGACATGTACAGTACAAGGACTCGACTTGTGCCTTTTACATCAAAATGTCTCAGCTGTCGCCGAATGAGATGTGCCGTGCATCTGAATTGACATTTTGATGGCTAGTTTGCTGTGTTTTCTGTGCTCAGCTACTGAAGCCAGTTAGCTAAATACGCCTTAGCTTGTTTACCGACGCATAACAGCTGCATATAACAGACAGCATTCTTTTGTCAACAAAACCACGAAAAGTACACTTGTACCTCGCAGTGGATTTGCCCACTCCGAATCTCAGATTCTCTCATCGTGATTTCTACTCTTGCGCTTTTGAAAAATTGTTATCATGATAACCGGATCAGGCTTGAACCGTAATTGGCTTAATGATAGCCGGTTAGCCCGTCTTGCGAGCTAGTCATCGGAATGGGGTACCTGCTTAGCGGTGGAATTTCAAGCAGGTGTTTTATGTCAGCGACCGGACTCGCCACGTTGACCCGAGAATTGATAGGACCTGTTCAACCAGAACATCTTATCTCGCCTTGTCTGTCTTGCTCGGTTATCTTGCTTTACACACGGCTGACTGAAGCATCACCAGCTGTCAGCGTCTGGAGTCTTAAGAACTCTACGATGTTGGGTATATTTATCTAGCCTAGCTACCCAATGCTTTTTTGTGTGTGTGTGTGTTTGGTTTCTGGACGAAACGATCTCTACCAACACTCGTATTTGAATGCAATCGCTCGATGGGGGAGTGAGTGAGGCGAGTTAGTGGAATGACGATTGTCAACTTCGCTGCTACAATCCAGCCGGCGTCTGAACCGAATTGCCACACCCCCTCACTCATGTCTGTGTTTAAGACAAGACAAGCAGTGTGGCGCAAACACACACAAAAAAAAACATCTCAACGAAACTAAGCAAACATTTCGCCATTCTCTTGGTCATAAACGGCAGTGCACACTTAAAGAAGCATACTCAAATCGCCTCCGCATGTAGCAAGCGCACCGAAGCGCAGCCCAACCGGTTGGAACCGCTCTGGAATAATAATTAAATTATAAGCCGCACCGAGGCACAACTCGACTTTTTTTTGTGTGCCAGTAAAAAAAAACTGTATGTGCCTGTGCTTGTCTGTGTGACATAAAGGAGCATGTTATGTTCACATAAGTTACTGTGTGTTCAGGTCCTTACCTATTAATCAAAACAAAGCCTTTAGCAAGACTTCGTACCATAATGAAAGCGGTGTGCTTAGACCATAACCGGTCACGTTCCCCGGTGATGCAAGATCTATAAACGTTGGCGTCTGGACGCTTTTATCGTGATAAACGGGCCACATTATCAGTACTGCCCTTAATGAGGTTAACACCCTTTGCCAGTATTTCTCATGACATTTCCCGTGACGTTGCTTGCCAGTGAACCTGTCCAGTCAGTGTGTGATGATCGGTGTTTCCTCTCTCCCCTTCTACCTTTCAGCTTTCTTACCCTGTACACCTTTTATGTACCGACCCCATTAGTCTCTGACAACACCCCGCTCTTCTGCAGGTTATCACAGGAGATTAAAGGCAGCACATCATAGAAAGAAGCAAGCCTCGTTAAAACTGGAAACTATTTGGACAGAGTTTGGTGACTAGCTACACAGTAACTACCTGGTGTTATAAGGTAGTTAGCGAAGCAGCGGTTCAGAGCCTGTGTGAGAGTCCATCTTAACTGGCAGCACCAAAGTCTGGTTCCAACTCAACTATATCAAGGGAAAACACTGAATATAAAGACTATAATCTTTTCTTTGCATAGGATTTTCTAGACTGCTAAAGTAAATTTATGAGAATTGGAGTTGATGTAAAACTGCTAAATCGAAGACACCCTGTCGTGAGACCGATATCTTAACCCCTCCGACGATCATAGAAACCAGGTCAATTCAATGGATACGTGCAGACCACAGTTTAGCCACCTGCTCACAGCCACCTGAAGGTTAGCTACATTTAGCGGAAGCTAGCTAGCCACCCCCCCTCCATTTCTCCCTAAAACTCCCCGAATCTCCCCCATCCTCGAGTCGTCATGGCGTCAGTACGGTTCACCGTCACGCCCACCAAGGCGGAGGACCTACCGGGGCTCTCGGACACGTCACCTGACATCAGCTCCCGCTCAAGCGGGCGCGTTCGTTTCGGATCCCGGGAGAGCGTCCACCGCAGTGACCCGACCAGCGAAGGCTCAGGGGGCGGTGGAATGGGCGGGGCTGACACTCCGGACTGCAGCAATACGGAGCAAGGTGATTATTCATAAAAATTAATTCATTCAATCATTCATTCATTCAATCATTCCGTCAGTCAGTCCATCAGTCACACAATCCTTTTTTTGCATTGTCATTAAATCCAAATGTACACAGGTAAGGATTAGAAACGTTGGTGTGCTAACATGCTACACATATAACAGTGGCGACTTTTGTACTGAAACTGACAGTTATGTTACGGATAGAAACACGAATGAACGACAAGCATAGCTGTGAGTTATGGACTTGTGCTTCAGTTTGGGTGGAGTCACACACACGATGACTGAGATATCGATGGCTTTGCGACCAGCGGTCCGTCAGGTCGGAAGCTACATGGTCCGAGGCAGTTTGGCGGCTAACTGTCTGAAACGTTGCCCCCTGGTGTCAGGTTTGAGTTAAGCCCTGGTTTGAAGTCTGTAAATGCGATGGTAATACGCATTGGTTGAACACGCGCTGACGCCAAGTATAGAACCAGCCAGGTAATCTAGTTTGTGTTTTTGATGATGCTGTGATGCTGTGGGTTATTTACAGCAGCATTAGAGGAGCTAATATAGACAGGAAGACATGTGCGCAGACACACACACACACACACACACACACACACACACACCCCACCCCGAGAGTGTGTGTAGAAGATGATGTGTATTGACAGATTGGTCAGACGTACACACGCAGTGCCGTACAGACGGAGACGAGGGGGGTTATTTCCAGAAAGGTCGAACCGTTTCCAAGGTCGTTATTTTAGGCTCTGTTTCAACATAGCAGTGATTGACTCTGACAGAATCATGACGCGCGCGCGCGCGCACGCACACACACACACACACAGGTCAAGGCCTGCAAAAACACACGCACACACACACACACGCACACACACAGGTCAAGGCCTGCAGAAACACACACATTTCTATGCTGTTTTCATATTTCTCTATTATTTTTCGCTTCGAAAACAATGTCATGGTAACGCACGCACGCTATCAGTTGTTAACTGAGCTATGGTGTTGGAAGAGGAGAGCACAGTTATTACGTTGGGTTCAGTCAGTATGTGCTTTCATCCAAAACGACAAAGAAACGGTGCTTATAGGAAGAGCATAATATCAGCGATCAGAAGTTGTACAGTATTTTCTTGGGTCAGACTCTGAGAACAGGGTGTATTTTCTAACACTAAAAGGCCGACCAGAGATAGATGACTACAGCCCAGTGGTAACGTCTCAGTTCCTTTAGCATGTAGCAACACTAACATCTAAGTCACAGGAGCCAGCTGAGACATGAGTGATGGACAAACAGAACAGTTCTACAGTGTCATCATAACAACATTTCAGGACCACTACATTTATTCTTGTGTGTGTGTGTGTGTGTGAGAGAGTGCGTGTGTGCGTGAGAGAGTATGAGACCGTGTGCGTGAGAGAGTGTGTGTGCGTGAGAGAGTGTGTGTGTGTGTGAGCGTGAGAGATTGTGTGCGTGAGATCGTGTGAGAGTGTGTGTGTGTCAGTGCGGGCAGGGAACTGAGAGTGCTAGCTCAGCTGGTTGTGCCCCTGCTCTCTTGCTGAGTGGGGTGGAACAGGACTGGGAGGGAGGAAGGGAGCGGGGGAGGGAGGGAGGGAGGAGGACTGTGGTGGTGGAGGAGTACAGGTGTGGTCGGGCAGCTGCTGCCTTGGGGGTTTCGGCTGGCTGGGTTACTGTGACAGTGATGGAAATGGCCTCTTGTATGGAACTGCAGCATGGGGTGGGGCTTATTCAACATGCCAGACTACCTCTCTCTTTCTCTCTCTGTTTCTCTGTGTTTCTGTCTGTCTCTCTCTCTCTCTCTCTCTCTCTCTTTCTCTCTCTCTCTTTGTCTCTGTCTCTCTATGTCACTCTTCCCTTTCTCCCTCTCCTTGTCTTTGTTGTGGGTTCACCTGCAGGTCTGGGCATGTGCTCTGTCACATAGCATGTACAAGGGGCTATGCAAATGTCATTCAATTTGACTGTCCCCTCCCTCCAGCAGGTGATGGTAATTCCAAAGTGTCGAGCGTCTACATCAATAACACTCATGGGGTGGACGACGATGATTTCTACGACAGGAACCTGGCGTTGTTTGAGGTCAGAGCCACAGGAGAGACAGTAGGGTCGATGTCTGCAGGCTGCAGGAAGACTTAGGACTCACCTGCTGACCTTTCTCTACATTCCCCATCATTCTCTTCTTCTCCACCTTAACTTCCCTCCCTTCTCCCCTCTCTCTCTCTCTCTCTCTCTCTCTCTCTCTCTCTCTCCCGCTCCTACCCTCCCTCCCTCCATTTCTCTCTCGTGCCTACCGCTCCCTCCCTCACTCCTACCCTCTTCTTTCCTCCCTCTCCCTCCCTCCCACACTCCCTTCCTCTCTCTCTCTCTCCCCCCCTCACCTGTCTCCCTCCAGGAGGAGATGGACACCAGGCCTAAGGTTTCATCTCTGCTGAACCGTCTGGCCAACTACACCAACCTGACTCAGGGAGCCAAGGAGCACGAGGAGGCAGAGAGCATCGGGGAGAAGAGGAAACCTCGGAAGGTCTGCACACACACAGACACACACACACACACAGCTACACACACACACACACACAGCTACACACACACACACACACACACAGCTACAGACACACACACACACACACAGCTACACGCACACACAGCCATACATCCTCACATTCTCTCTTGCTGACACATTTCTTATTTCTTCCTGTATATGTGTTTGGTCATCTCTGTGCGTGTGTGTGTCCAGTCCCCGCAGATGGGGACCTTCATGGGGGTGTACCTGCCATGTCTGCAGAACATCTTTGGGGTCATCCTGTTCCTGAGGCTCACCTGGGTGGTGGGCACTGCTGGAGTGCTGCAAGCACTCTGCATCGTGTTCATCTGCTGCTCTCGGTTGTGAGCTCTCTTCGTCTGTCTGTACTGTTCTGAGCTCGTCTGTCTCTCGCTGTCTGTCTAGTCGGGTCTCTCCTCTCTCTGTCCTCTGTCTCTCGCTTGTCTCCTTCTCTCTCCTCTGTCTCTCTCTCTGTCTCTCTTCTCTCTGTCTCTCTCTGTCTCTCTCTGTCTCTCTGTCTCTGTCTCTCTCTGTCTTTCTCTGTCTCTCTCTCTTTCTGTCTCTCTCTGGCTGTCTCACTCTCTGCCTTTATTTGTCTTTCTTTCTATCTCTGTCTCTCTCTCTCTCTGTCTCTTTCTCTATCTCACTCCCTCTATCTCTGTCTCTCTGTCTCACTCTCACACTTACTCTCTGTCTCTGTCTGGGTTTTTCTCCCTGGTGATGCTGACTCGTGTGTGTGTGTGTGTGTGTGTGTGTGTCTCTCTGTCTCCTTCCTCTCCTCTCTGTCTAGACGTTGCTAACAGCTATATCCATGAGTGCCATAGCCACCAACGGAGTCGTACCAGGTATTCCCCTCCTTACATACCTCCTCGCTCATCCTTCCCACCTCTCATACTCCCTAGTTTCCTGGGTGTCCGTTTGATACTGGCTTACAGATGCGACGTAGTTGTGGTTACTATACTGTGTCCTCTTGTCTCTCGCTGTCTGTCTGTCTGTCTGTGTCTGTGTTTGTGTGTGTGTGTGGTGTGTCCTACTCTCTCTTCTCTAGGCTGCCAGATCCGCTGCTGTCTGTGTATTTGTTATTGATGTGTGTGTGTCTCTCTCTCTCTCTCTCTCACTGTCTCTCTGTGTGAAGGTGTGATCTCATCTGCTCTGTGTGCGTGCATATATCTTCTCTCTCTCACTGTGTTTGAGCGTGTCATAAGAAAGGTTACCCTCTCTCCCTCTCTCGTCTGTGTACATCACCTCCAGTTCACTCACACAGGCGACTTACAGCTGAAATATCCCTGATGTCACAGTAGAACAACCTGTGTAGGTACTGTTGTGTTGTATGGAACACACCAACGAATGTTAACTGTGTATGAGACATGTTTGAATAGTTTGGTGAAAAACCAAATCAAGAGGAGACTATCACTTGATTTGAAGGGAGTATACCCTTCCCTCCCCTGGCCCCTCCCCCTGGCCCCTCCCCCTGGCCCCTCCCGCCTGGCCCTCCCCCTGGCCCTCCCCTTAACTGCCCAGATAACAAACTGTTATCTAGCTAGGGTGACAACCTTTCCCACGCCTCAAACCCATCACCAACATACCTCCACAGACCCCTACTGTGACCCCCTCTCTCCTGTCCAAACACCCAGTTAATATGCAGACAGGCAGTTACTGTCCACTCAAACACCTTAACAAACCCATCCTCTCCTCCGAGTTAATGTGTAGTCTGTCCGGTGAGTTACTGTACAGACGACCTTGGGTACTGTGTCATGCAGGGCCTGCTCTGAAACATAGACCATCCGCTCAGCTTCTCTTCCTGTCAGCTGACCCGCAGGATATGACGTCGCTCTCGGATGTTGTTTCTGTCTCCTGCTCGCCGTCACCAGCGACTTCTCAACTGTCTCTTAACTATTTCTTTTCTTATGCAACACCCATAATGTTACTAACACCCATCCCTCTTTCTCTATCTCATCTGCATATCAATCCTCTCCTCTCTATCATTCGTCTATCTCTCTCTATCTCTCCCTCTATCTCTATCTCTCTCTATCTCTCTTTCTCTCTCTATCTCTCCCCCCTCACTCTCTCATCCCTCCCGCTTTTATCCTCTCACTCTCCTATCTTTACTCTCCCGCAGTCAACTTCTTTAGGCGGATAATGCAAACTAGAAACTCGAGCAAGAAAGAAGACTCTGAGACTCGATGGATAGAACTATAAGGGACATATAAAAAAAACAAGAAAAGATAAATCATATTATAGTGAAAAAATATACAGATATAAAAAAGATCTCTGGTACTATCCATAAGAATGCGAAGAATAATCAGATAAGAGATGATAGAAATATAGGAAAAGAAGATTGTCATCATTATAGATAAATAAAAGATCTAGTGTACAGAGATAGAAAGACCGATGATATAAGACTCTGAAAGAGAAGAAAAAAGAATTGAAATGATGGATAGACAAAAATGATATAATCATGATTAAAAGAAGAAAAACATAAAACTTTCAAATATAGTGTGAGGACACGAAAATAAAGAGAAGATTAGTATATTATAGAGAGTAAATAATGAAAATTAAAAAAACAAACGAAAGGTACCACTAGTTAAAGAGATATAAAATGATAGAAAAAGATATGATAAATAACGAGTCAAATAAGATAACATCAATAAAGAAAATTAGCTCCTCCCCCTCCTCCTCCCCCTCCTCCTCCTTGTCATAAGCATCATCACTGTCCTCTCCAGTCTGACCCTCCTCAGTGTTGTAGTGCCTGCAGTCACCATCACAGCTGTAACACCATAGTCACCTCATCATGATCCGATAACCAGCTGGAATAATAATGAATAACTAATACAGTACGTGTTCAGCAGACGCCTTTATCTGTCTGAAGAAGGGTGGGCGCTCTACTACTGAGCTGTACCCATCCCTCTCCTCACCCGCCTCCCCCCCTCCTCCCTCCCCCAGATGTACATGGCCCCGTGGGCCGCCATCTTTACCCCCAGCGAGCTGGACGGCGAGGGCGCGGCCATGCTCAACAACATGCGCGTGTACGGCTCCGTGTTCCTGCTGCTGATGGCGCTGCTGGTGTTCGTGGGCGTTAAGTACGTCAACAAGCTGGCGTCCGTCTTCCTGGCCTGCGTCATCGTGTCCATCCTGTCCATCTACATCGGAGCGCTCGTGTCCGCCTTCCACGCGCCCACCTTCCCGTGAGTGAGCGCGCCTCGCTGTCGGACCCCCGGGTCAGAGGTCGGGGGGGTCGTGATGTTGTTAGCTGGGGGGGGTGGGGTTAAGATGTGCTGGTCCGGGAGAGGTAATTCTACCCTACTTCAAGACTCTACTTCAAGAATGAATTAATCAATAAACAAACGTATTAAATAGAAAAGAGTCCCGTTTCCCTACAAACTCCCACATGGACACATCCCCCCTCAAACTGACTGATAGATCGACCAACCAATCCCTTCCCTAGACTCCGCCTAGATGGACCAATCTGCCTCTGTAATCCTGCGCTCTGCCCCTCCTCCTCAGGGTGTGCATGCTGGGTAACCGGACGTTGTCGGGCCACGCCCTGCTGGATGACCACTGTGCCAAGACCACCCTGTCCCCTGAGGACCCCACGCCAGGAGGAGACCATGGCAACCTCACCCTCCCCCCTGGTCTGTACCCCATCTACTCATGCAGCGCTATCGACCAATCACATGTCGCGTTGAGAAGTGCGCGCCAATCAGGGCTTGTGCGTACCTTTGTCACGGCTAAACCGTCTCCACCCATCTCTTCAAACTTTTTTTTAGAAAACGTCACGGCGACCCCGACCCTTGACCCCACAGGTCGTCCGATTCCGTCAGAGCAGACCACCTACCTGTGGCTGCAGTTCTGTGGCAACGATCCCAAGTTGAACGCCTCGTGTGACGACTACTTCACACACAGCAACGTCACCCAGATAGAGGGCATCCCTGGTCTGGCCAGCGGGGTGATCGCTGGTACGCACACACTCACACAGACACAGCTAGGATCACATACATACATACATACATACACACACACACACAGCTATAACCCCACACACATACCCACACACACAGCGACAACCCCGCCCTTCACACACACACCCACACACACACACACATGCCTACAAACAAACACACTCACAAATAGTATGAAATAAAGGCTCAAATATCTGCTCTATCCCAGCCCAGCGGAACATGACTCCCCTGCTGCTGTGGCTATAGAGCTAGCATGACACAGCAGCTCACTGTAGAGCACGCTAGCATGACACAGCAGCTCAGAAGCTGCTGGACTCAGCAGAACGTCTGCAGGAGAACACACCCCTGTCCTCAGAACCTCACCCCTGCAGGGTTCCCCACTCCTCACGTGTTCTCCATCCTGCAGAGAACCTGTGGAGTTCCTACCTGAGCAAAGGGGAGGTGCTTGAGAAGAGCTCCCTCCCCTCTTCAGCGGCCAGCCACCCACCGACCAATCGGCTGCCCTACGTGTTTGCTGACATCACCACCTCCTTCACGCTATTGGTGGGCATCTTCTTCCCCTCGGTCACAGGTACCCTTCCTGTTTCTCACGACATCATCAGATGATTTTCTAGCAGCAGGATGTGGTGTAGCTGTGTGGGTTAGCAGGTGTGAAAAACGCCTCTCTCTGTCTCTCTCTCGCTCTCTTCTTCTCTCACACCGCCTTCTCTCTCTCCCTCCCTCTTTTTTTCTCATCCTGTTCATCTCTTGTTCTATTTCTCCTCCCTGGTCTCTCTTTCCCTCCCTCTGTCTTCTCTCTCTCGTTCCTCCTCTCTCCCTCCCTCTATCCCCTGTCTCTCTCCCCTCCCCCCTCTCTCCCTCCCTCCCACTCTCCCTCTTCTCTCTCCCCCCTTCTCTCTCCAGGTATCATGGCAGGCTCTAACAGGTCAGGGGATCTGAGAGACGCTCAGCGTTCTATCCCCGTGGGAACCATCCTGGCCATCATCACTACCTCCCTCGTCTGTATCCTCCCACGCATGGATGGATGGGTGAACGGATGGACGGGTGAATGAATGATTTGATGAACGAATGGGTGGTTGGATGGATGGGTGGATGAATGATTAGATGAACGAATGGGTGGTTGGATGGATGGGTGGATGAATGATTAGATGAACGAATGGGTGGTTGGATGGATGGGTGGGTGGGTGAATGAATGATTAGATGAACGAATGGGTGGTTGGATGGATGGGTGGATGAATGATTGAATGGATAGATGATGGTTGGACAAGGATGGATGGTTGGATGGTTCCCACCTATTGAACGTTGCTTTCCTGAAGGCTGCTTCCAGACCTCAGCAGCGTAGTTCTGTTTGGATGCTGCATCGAGGGAGTCCTGCTCCGAGACAAGTCAGTATCCTCTGTTCCTGAGAGAGATGCAGGGAGGGGGAGAGAGAGATGGAGGGAGGGGGAGAGGGAGAGATGGAGGGAGAGAGAGAGAGATGG
>BROE01000023.1:8208182-8210682 GCA_036571765.1 Plecoglossus altivelis | reverse complement strand
GGTGGGTGGGCGGGTGGGTGTGGTGATGGGCTGGCCCCTGGCCTGGAGGCAGAGCGAGGACCCACAGTCCTGGAAGACCTTCATCAGTGAGCAAGGGGGGGGTGGGTGGGCGGGTGGGTGCGGTGATGGGCTTGATCCCTGGCCTGGAGGCAGAGCGAGGTGGGTGGGTGGGAGCTGCTTGGATGATGGTTAGGGCTGGGCCAAGGGTAATCAGGTGGGGATGCTCTTTCTCAGTTCTCTCCTGACTTATGTGTGCGTGGTGCGTGTGAGACACTAGACCCCCACTCTCTCTCTCTCTCTCTCTGTCCTCCAGACACGGTGAGGGTTACCACCGCAGCCCACATGGCCCTGCTGGTCCCCAAGAACATCTCTCTGTTCCCGGGCAGCAGTGAGCCGTGCAGCGAGGGCACCATCGACGTGTGGTGGATCGTCCATGATGGGGGCATGCTCATGCTGCTGCCCTTCCTGCTGCGCCAGCACAAGGTGGGAGGAACACACACACACACACACCAGAGACACAACACACACACACACACTAGAGACACACCATACACACACACACACACACACACACACACTAGAGACACAACACACACACCAGAGACACAACACACACACACACTAGAGAAACACCACACACACACACACACACCAGAGACACACCACACACACACCAGAGACACACCACACACACACACACTAGAGAAACACCACACACACCAACACACCAGAGACACACCACACACACACACGGTGAGGAGGGAAGGGGTATGTGTTATGTGGGTGTTGTCCACCAGCTATAGCTCTGAGTGTGTGTGTGTTCGTTCCCCAGGTGTGGCGTAAGTGTGCCATGCGTATCTTCACGGTGGCCCAGATGGAAGACAACTCCATCCAGATGAAGAAGGACCTGGCTACCTTCCTGTACCACCTGCGCATTGAGGCTGACGTGGAGGTGGTGGAGATGGTAAGTGGAGTCTGTGTGTGTGTGTGTGTGTGTGTGTGTGTGTATAGGAACCCCTTCCTCACTTAGACCATCTCTTACATCTGTCTCTTTCCCACTCTTTTTTATCCTCTCTCCCTCGCTTCCTTTTCTCTCCTTATTTCTCTCTCTGTCTCTCTCTCTCTGTTCTCTCTCTGTCTCTCTCTCTCTCTCTCTCTCTCTGTTCTCTCTCTGTGTCTCTCTCTCCCCCTCAGCATAACAGTGACATCAGTGCGTACACCTATGAGAGGACTCTTATGATGGAACAGCGCTCTCAGATGTTGAGGCAGATGAGGCTGTCAAAGTCTGACAGAGAGAGAGAGGTAAGAACGTGTGTGTGTGGTGTGTGTGTGCTCGTGCATGTGTGTGGTGTGTGCTCGTGTGGTGTGTGTTTGTGGTGTGTATGTGTGTGTGGTGTGTGGTGTGTGTGTGTGCTCGTGTGTGTGTGTGTGTGCTCGTGTGGTGTGTGTGTGTGTGTGTGTGTGTGTGTGTGCGATCGTCTACCTACACACGCTCTCCTTCATCCTCTGCTCATCTCCCATGACTTCCCTCTCAAGCGAGACCGCTGGAGTTTTGATGAGGCCAGTTTGCGTCGGCTGTCAGAGCCGCACCTTCTGTGTGACCGGCCTGAATATAGAGTAGGTTCCTCCTGGGCTTTCTCTAAGTGTTTCTAGTTGTGTTTCTTAAGGTTTCTCATGGTGTTTTTAAGGTTGATAGTTGTGTTTCTACTAGTGTTTTAAAGGTTGATAGTTGTTCCTAGTTGTGTTTCTTAAGGTTTTTAATCGTGTTTTTAAGGTTGGTAGTTGTGTTTTTAAGGTTGGTAGTTGTGTTTTTAAGGTTGGTAGTTGTGTTTCTTAAGGTTTTTAATCGTGTTTTTAAGATTAATAGTTGTGTTTTTAAGGTTGATAGTTGTGTTTCTGAGGGTTTTTAATAATGTTTCTAAGGTTGATGGTTGGTTCTATGTGTTTCTAATAGTGTTTTTTAAGGTTAATAGTTGTGTTTCTAATAGTGTTTTTAAGTTTAATAGTTGTGTTTTTAAAGATGATCATTTCTATGGTTGATAATTGTTTCTATGTGTTTCTAATCGTGTTTTTAGATGGATAGTTGTGTTTCTAGTGTTTTAGGGTTTCTACTCATGTTTTCTTGGGTCTCTTGTTGCGTTTTTGTAGGTCTTAATATAGTTTGTAAGGTTTCAGGTAGGGTATCTAATTGTGTACCCGACAAAGTGTGAGTGCAGCGTGTGTGGTTGTGTACAGCCTGTGTCTGCTGTGTCTGTGAGGAGCTTGGGTGTGTTTCAGTAGTCAGTGACTGTGTGTGTTGGCCAGGTGTGTTTCTCCCCCAGGTTAAGGACTGTTGGAGTGAATACTAACAACACCAGACACTTCAACAGACAGAGACAGGTACAGACAGAAGAAGAGAGAGGGAGTGAGAAGGGGGGAGAGAGGGAGAGAGAGAGGGAGAGAGAGAGAGCGAGAGGGAGAGAGAGAGGGAGTGAGAAGGTGGAGAGAGAGAGAGAGAGGG
>BROE01000023.1:8161752-8208131 GCA_036571765.1 Plecoglossus altivelis | reverse complement strand
TTCAGCCGGGACTGGCTGGTCGTCGTGTGGCATGATCGACGCGCCAGCAGTGTGTAGTTGATTCCTCTCCAAGCAACAAGACAGCGCAGCTGAGGAGGCGGTGCTTGTCACAACAGAGGAGGGGCTTGTCCAACACAAGAGGGAGGGCTTGTCACAATCGACCCTGCGTACTGAACTGTTCGCAAGGAATTAAGGTGTTGCTGGTCCGAGTGGAGTATCAACGCTTTACCGTGCTGATGCTCGGTGGGCTGCATGTGCATCACAGAGCGGTGGAACGTCAACTGAGTTCTGTGCGCGTGGACGTGGTCGTATGCATTTATCCATGTGCATGTAGTCGAGCAACAGGTGCAGCTTTCTGAGCAAGAGTTGCTGGTGGTGCTAGTGTGGGTTAGTTGGGAGCAGCTCGTGGGCGTGGGGGGTTTACATGCATGGTGTGTGTACATGCATTTGGTGTGTACATGCATGGTGGTGTACATGCGTGACTCACGGCCTGATGCTGAGCAACGTTGTGCTCGTGGACAGCCCGTCTGGAGTGGCGTGCAGCAGGCGGAGGCAGCCTGAGTGGCTCTGTACTGCTGCGCCCGCTCCTTAGTCCAGGTCATGTGGACCCGCCTGTGCTCGGGGACCGACCCCCCGCCCCGCCGGGGCCCCTTTCCTGCTCCCGCCGGCACTCCCCGCGGACCCGCTCCCACTCCCTTTCCCCCCAGACTGTCACAGGAATTCCCTGTTCCCCCGTCAGGGTCGTCGTCGTCGTTCGAGCCATGCGTGGTCAGACCGGCAGGCAGGACACAGCAGGATACGCGGGTGTGCGCAGATAGGCCAAACCTCGTGCCGTCCCCGAGCACAGGCGGGTCCACATGACCCCTTGGACTAAGGAGCCCCACACCAACACACCATCATACACAACAAGCGGGCGCAGCAGTACAGAGCCACTCAGTCTGGCTGCAGCACTCCAGAGGGCTTTAGAGACATGCTCAGCATCAGGCCGTGAGTCACGCATGTACACACCATGCATGTACACACCATGCATGTACACACCATGCATGTACACACACACACGTATGTACACACACACCAGCATCATCGCGCATGTGATACACATGCACATGGGATATGCATACAGACACACACACACCAACATGATCACACATGATACACACACACCATCAGCACACGTTGATACTCCTGACACACACATGATTCGTGCACACAGACAAGTTGTGACAAGCCCCTCCCATTGTTGTGACAAGCCCCTCCCCCTGTTGTGACAAGCCCCTCTCCCTGTCTTGCTGCAGGGATCACTCCAATGTGCGTCGCATGCACACAGCCGTCAGGCTGAATGAGGTCATCGTCAACAAGTCCCATGATGCTCGGCTGGTCCTGCTCAACATGCCGGGACCTCCCAAGAACACTGACGGGGACGAGAACTGGATCCTTCACCCCCTATGAACTCTCATTCTCCTCCTATGTCTCTCTCTCCCTGAACTCTCATTCTCTTCCTATGTCTCTCTGCCTGTCCATGTCTCTCTTTCCCTGTCTTTCTGTGTCCATGTGTCTCTCTCTGTCCATGTCTCTCTCTCTCCCTCTCCCTGTCTCTCTGTCCATGTCTCCCTCACACACACTCTTTTAGTGTCTGTTTCTTTCATTTCTTCAGTTCTTTCTCTCTGTGTCTGCATGTCAGAGTGACCCTCCTTAACAGCTGTTCAGACATGGAGTTCCTGGAAGTTCTAACGGAAGGTCTGGAACGCGTCCTATTGGTCAGGGGAGGCGGAAGTGAGGTCATCACCATCTACTCCTGATTGGCCACAACCGCGAAACCAGCTCATCAACCCGAATCAGCCAATAAAGTAAAAAAAGAAATGCCAATGGGGGCGGGGCTAAGGAGTCCCTGGCGTAAGGCAGCTGTAAAGGACTGTCATTGGCCAGGGCTTGGATAGAGCCCTCCCCCTATACCTAGCTGTCAATCATTATCTCTTAGGTTTCACCATTCCACAAAAAAGACAAGCTACAGAAGCCAACACAATTCCTCAAATGAACAAAGTGCAAGAGTGCTCAAGTGTGTGTGTGTGTGTGTGTGTGTGTCTGTGTGTGTGTCTGTCTGTGTGTGTGTCTGTCTGTCTGTGTGCGTGTGAGGGGGGAGGGAGTTCACATGTTGAATGTGTACCATACAGTAGTTGGGTCTTGGAAGAGAGTGGTATGAGTGTATGGGTTTGCATGACACAGGACCAATGAATGAACCACAACCACCACAGTGGATAGAATATTCTGGAACAGAGTGTGCATTCCACGGAGTGACTCAGGGTTCTAATTTGTAGAATGGGGAAATGTTCTAGAATGGGGGGAAAAAGGAAGCGATCTGCTTTGTGTGTCTGTTTTTCGGTCTTTTCTGTGAGTGAAGCTGTGAGTGAGTGAGAGAGAGTGAATGAGTGAGAGTGGGAGAGTGAGTGAGTGTGTGTCTATGTAAGGTCAGTTAGGAGTTGATACAGCGGCTTCATGAGTAGAATCGAAGCTTGTAGAGAACAGGAAGGTTTGCATATCAAACGGTGGGGACGGCATGTTTCTGGAGAGGGGGTAGTAAACAGTGTTTGCAGAGGGCTTGTTTTACATCGCACCACCGTTGTTATTCAAAACCGTCACACCGCATGCTATTACAACGCTGTATTTGTGTTGCTTCGTCGTTCGCACGACGTTTTAATCAACGTGTGTGTGCGCGCGCGTGTGATCGATCATACAATAGTGCGCTTACATCTTGGGAGGTTACGTGGGATACCTGCTACGCGGCGTAGTTATGCTGCTTCTTGGCGTCACCTTATCCGTTTTTATTTACAGAATGTCCTGATAGTAGCCTTCTAGGTATTGATCAGTGGTTTGTGCGTGCGTGCGTGCGTGCGTGTGTGCGTGCCTCCTACAACGCTTGTGAACTCTCGTTCACGCGAGTAGGAGACGAAACAACCTGGAGGTATTTTAAATTCCACCCAACTGTCCTTCTCAGTGTTCTGACTTTTGTTTTTAAGGGAATCTGTTTGTTTCTCCCTAACAGTTTTTGCCTGTACATAAGTCCTGAGTTGTTGTTTTTTTATTACATTAATATAAAAATACGAAAAAGACTGCTTGAAAAATGGTAATAAAACCAATTTTGAAAGAAAGTCGAAATGTTACATGTTTTGTTGTATGTCAGCTCCATACGCTTTTTCTACAGAGCACTTGGACACCAAGTCGACATTTACCGCGCCGGGGTAGCATAGAGGCGCGGAGTTATCTCTTATTTTCACGTTCCCAAATGCAACAAACACACCCATCTAAGTGACCCTGGGTTACAAAACGGTTAAACCGGTCGACGGCGCGTACGCGTTATGATGTCACTTCCACTTGTACAATCCGGAAGCTGGTGCCATGTTATAATATTGAGGAAAAATCATCTTGTTCGAACTTCAAAAAGTGGGACTAAGCAATATTTCTGGGTGAGCATGGAGGTAAGAGAAAGAGTAGAGAGCTTCGTGTTGACAATCCTTCCTGCACCGTCAATCTACTTTAACGTGAACAGATCGGATCATACGATCCAAGTCCACAATCTTTGGTTTACAGAAACACAACAATGATCCCTCACGCTGTCATTCGGTTCGCCCGTAACTCATAGCCATGACAATATCTGGTTAACATTTACTTTCTTGATAAGAAGTATTGCACATATTTTAATCGCCTTAGGCTGAAATAAACTCGCTTCACATATTTTGCTGTGGTAGAATCCCTTGCTTTAGTTTAAAGCGTCCCTGTATCGTCACTGGTATTATGTTAGTAAATGATTGGACGCGTCTCTTGTATGTGGATGACTATAAATCCCTTGAAAATGTGCAATTTTAGACCTAGTGCGCTTGGAAGTGTGATATCTTATCATAGTGGATGTTAAACAGCTACTCGTACAGATTTGGCTGTGCTTACAGTGAAACTAGGCCATTCGGATGAACCATTATGAAACAGTGTCAGGAATATAAATCGCTGAAGTTGAACGGGCGTTTGTTGATATGGCCCAGGTGGTAATGATGAACATTATTTGGTGTTGTGTTCTGCCTCAGAATGAAATAGCCTAGTTTATATTAATCACACGATGTAAACAAACGGTTAAAAAAACAAAACAATCTTGTCCCGCCACCAGACACCGACAGTTCCCCTAACATTATGCCTGCTCCAAATCCGTGGTTCCGATTCTATTAAGAGTCCTGGCATACACGGGCACAGAGAGAAACAGAGAGAGGAAAATAAGTTGTCATGCAGCGACACACGCACATTTACGGTGTTTAAGATTCCTTTAAGTCTGGATGCTGTTATGCTACCTGTCTATAAATGTTCCATAAATGATTGAGTTGAATGATTTGGGTCCACGCGTTTAAATAGTAGACGTACGATATGTGACATCCAGCCCGTGGTGCGTCTACCTACCAAGCTCGCCTAGTCTGGATTGATTTACCGCAGCCTTGCGTCAAGCACGCTGGCTATGTTCGACTGGGTCTAGTCAGCAAGTAGGTACCTTGTCTGCTGACTAGACAGGCTATTTTTAGTCGGGGTACCGGTGCATACATGTCACCAACATGCTGTGTAGGAGTAGCGAACGTACGTCTCTAAAGCCGATTCATCGGATTGTTGACGCTTTCATGGCGTACCTTGTCTTGTAGGTAGACGTGTAGGTGAAGCTAACGATAGCTCTGGCAATTCCAAGTCGATGCTAGTTAGCCACCTAGCCTATCCAGACTAAAGGCTTGTTTGGCCATCCCGTCCCCTTGAATCTCACATGAGACGAGAATTGAAAAGATGGATCTGAATTTTTACTCTGATCTAACGGACGGCACCGGACAACACGGAGATCCAGAGTTCCTGGACTCACAGTCTTTCAATGGATTTGACACCGTGAACAAGGTGACCCTCCCCACCCCAGCACGAAGAAAAACTTATTGTGACTTACACCCTCCAACGTGTTGGGCATTGGTGTTATTAACAGTACATGTCTTGACCAAGCAAAGGATTTTTCTGATTACAAATCTATCGGCGTTTTGCTTGTCCGACGTTGTTGGAAGGCGAACCGTTTTATTGGGTTGTTTACCGTTTGTGTGTGTGTGTGTGTGTGTGTGTGTGCGCGCATGTGGACGCTCGCGTGTGTGTTGGAGAGAGACACACAAAAAGCAGTAGATATGGACCTTTCCTGCTGTCACGCTAGTTAGTAGATGTGCGTTGCATGAAGCCGCTTAACTGTGCTAAGAAGCGAATCCTTCGTTTTGTTCGCTGTTCCTCGATGCGTCCGTGACGTTTCTGATGCTCAAACTTCTGCCGCTTTTTTGTTGTTGTTGATGTTGTTTCAGTTCCCTGGAGGCAGCGACAACTACCTGACCATCCCAGGGCCAGGTCATCCCTTTCTCTCCTCCTCAGAGGTACTCTCTCCTCACTCCCACCCCCTCTTTCTCTCACACTCCTCACCCATCCTATCCGGGGAAGGAGAAGATAGGAAGCTCTAATCTTCTCTCTCTGTCTGTCCTCTCTCTTCTTTTCATCCTCTTTTCACACCTTGGGTTTTTTTGGCCCCTGTTCTTCTGTTTCATTTGAAATCTCCATGGTTTGTTCTGTATTTTCCCTCTTTTGTCGTCTCTCCCTTCTATTTATATCACCTTGACCTCATGTTCCTTTTTCTTCCTTCTCTTCTTCCCCCCAACTCTTCCATTCGTTTACACCTGTCTCTCTCTCCCCCCCCCACCCATCTGTCCTGCCCACATGTCTCTCTCCCGTCCTCCCCACCTGTCCTCCCGTCCTCCCCACCTGTCTCTCTCCCGTCCTCACCTGTCCTGCCGTCCTCCCCACCTGTCTCTCTCCCGTTCCCACCTGTCCTCCTATCCTCCTCCAGACCTTCCACACCCCCAGCTTAGGCGATGAGGAGTTTGAGATCCCCCCCATCTCCTTGGACCCAGACTCCGCCCTCACAGTGTCCGACGTGGTGGCCCACTTTGGGGACCTGTCTGACGGGGCCCCCTCAGACAGCGTGGTGGTCCCCGGGAACGCGGTGGTGGGCGGCGAAGATCCCTCCTTTGCCTCCACCTTCGTCAACCCCCCCTCGCAGGGTCTGGAGCACCTCAGCCTTGGCGTGATCAGCCAGCCAGGAGGGGGCGCTCTTCTGGGGTCTGCGCTGGGAATGGTGAGGAGTGTTCATACCCAACCTGGATATTAACAGTTTGTCTGAACACCTATCAAACGTTTTGACTTTACAGCATTTGTGTCAACCACTCTAGTTCTGTTATCCCCTCCCCCCAGGATCTTGGCCACCCGATTGGCTCTCAGTTCAGTAGCTCCTCCCCCATGACCATCGATGTTCCGCTGAGTGACATGGGCCATGGCCTGTTGAGCCACAACCAGCTGACCACCATTGACCAATCAGAGCTCAGTGCCCAGCTGGGGCTCAGCCTAGGGGGAGGGACTATCCTGCCGCGGCCTCAGTCACCTGACCACCCGCTGTCAGCCACGGCCTCGCCCACCGGCTCGCTTCAGGATGATGACATGGATGACTTCAGACGGGTGAGTGTGCATGGTCCGTTTGTGAAGGTCTGGTCTGAGGTGAACTTAAAGGCCTGTGAACTTGTACCAAACCTTATTGTCTGTTTATCTCTACGTGTACCAATGCCAGAATACAGTATATGTAGCCATTTTGATCTGTTATGTCTCTGTCTCTGTCTCTCTCTCTCTCTCTCTCTCTCTCTCTCTCTCTCTGTCTCTGTCTCTGTCTCTGTCTCTGTCTCTCTCTCTGTCTGTCTCTCTCTGTCTGTCTCTCTCTCTGTCTCTCTCTCTGTCTCTCTCTGTCTCTCTCTCTCACTGTCTCCGTCTCTCCGTCCCATCAGAGCGTACTAGTGGAGTCCCCAGTCTCTCTCTCCGTCTCCCCTGGAGTCATCTCCCTGGACCAGTCTTTCTCTGACTCCTCCCTCCACGCCCCCTCCGCAGGTCCACCGGCCTGGTGAGGCAGAGGAAGAGGCGGCAGAGGAGGAGGAGGAGGAGGAGGAGGGAAGAAAGGGAAGAAGAAGAAGGATCCTCACGAGCCTCAGAAGCCAGTGTCGGCCTACGCTCTGTTCTTCAGGGACACGCAGGCGGCCATCAAAGGCCAGAACCCCAACGCCACCTTCGGGGACGTGTCCAAGATCGTGGCGTCCATGTGGGACAGCCTGGGGGAGGAGCAGAAACAGGTGGGGGGGGGGGGGTCACTTATCACACACGACACACGCAAATCACTTGACACACTATCGGGGGAATGCATGCTAATGACTGTCTCTCTCTTTCCAACTCTTCCTCTCTCTCTATCTGTCTCCAACTCTGTCTCTCACCAACTCTATTTGTCTAACTCTTTCTGTCCAACTTTCTTTCTGTCCAACTCTTTCACTCAATCTCTCTCTGTCCAACACTCTCTGTCCAATCCTCCAACTCTCTCCCTCTCTCTCTTTCTCCCCCCCTCTCTCTCTCTGTCTCTCTCTCTCTCTCTGTCTCTCTCTCTCTCTCTCCAACTTGGTCTGTCATCTGTCTCTCAGGTGTACAAGAGGAAGACAGAGGCAGCTAAGAGGGAGTATCTGAAGGCTCTATCAGCCTACAGAGCCAACCAGCTCTCCCAGGTCTCTCTCTCTTCTCTTTCTCTCTCTCTCTCTCTCTCTTTCTCTCTCTCTCTCTCTCTCTCTTTCTCTCTCTCTCCGTTAACCTTCTCTGATCTCTCTCCCTCACCTTCTTCCCTCCTCCAGCCCACTATAGAAGTTCTAGACTCCGCCCCCTCGCCGCCCACCCCGGAGCCCGCCCCTGCCCCCGCCCCGGTACTCTCAGCCCCTGCAGGTTCCACCCGCTCGGGCCGCCTGCCCCACCACAACCCCGACCAGAACACCATCACCAACATCTGCACCTCCAACATCATTCTGGACCTGCCTCAGGTCTGGCTGCATTGATGTTGTGACCTTCTGTGTGTCAGAGTTGTCATTTCTGTATTGTAAAGTCTTTAGTCTGTATATTCTATCTTATAGCAGGATGTGTGCCTGTTTGTCTGCATTAAGGCCACGTTATCTACTGTTTGTGTTATGTTCAGTGGCTTTTATGTTACTTTTCAATTGTTGACGTAAAGTCAAAGGTGTTTCTTGTTTTTATAGGTCTCCACTCGCTCTCGGACCGGCGCCACTAAGCCCGCCGTCCCGCCCCCGCCCGACCCCCCCACTGTCACCAAGATCATCATCAAGCAGCAAGGGGGCGTGGCCACCGCCATGCCAGCTGGAGGGGTGACGGTCACCTCATCCTCGCCACGCCAGCCCCCTCCTCTCCAGCAGATGCAGAACACCCCTCCTCCACCGCGCCTGCAGCAGATGGTACATGCCCAGCCCCCTCCGCCGCTGCAGGCCAAACCACGGGGTGGGGGTGCGGCCGGACAAGCCCCGCCTCCTCTGCAGATCAAGATTGTCCCCGCCTCTTTGCAGTCTGACTCGGCTGGGGCGGCGACGGTGCCCGCCCCCCCCTCTCTCACCATGGAGGTGGGGCAGTCGTGCGCCGTGGTAACGACGGGGGAGGAAGCGACGGACGGAGAGGAAGGGGTAAGTCACGGGAAGATCACAGGAACGAGGGAGAAACCAAAAAGTGAGATTTGATGCTAAAAGTACCTCTGTGTCTTTGATTTCTGTCCCTCAATACCCGCACCCCCCACCCCCTCACCCCCTCACCCCGCTCCCTAGATGGAGGTGGAGGTGATGGTGGCCCCTGGGCCTGTGCTGGCCCCCCCGGCCCCTGGCCCTAGTGTGCTGTGTGCCAGGGCTGGCTGCACCAACCCAGCAGTGGAGAGTAAGGACTGGGACAACGAATACTGCAGCAACGAGTGTGTGGCCACGCACTGCAGGTGGGGAGTCTGGACACACACATACACACACACACACACACTGCAAGTGGGCAGTCTGGACACACACGCAAACACACACACTGCAAGTGGGGGTTATGAAGACACACATTGACACCCTCTTTCCATACTCCTAAACATTTATTTTGATACTTTTTACGCACTACATGTACACATGCTTTCATAACTTGAGTCAACGAACGGAGGTTTTGATCCTCTCTCTCAGGCTCGGTGATGATTGGTTGAGGTATTGATTTCAGCATCGGTCGTGGTATTTTCGTAGTTGTTGATTAGGTATTGAGGTATTGACCGATGGTCTTCCACAGGGACGTTTTCATGGCCTGGTGTGCGATCAGGGGGCAGAACTCAACCACCGTCACGTAAGGAATGGACAAATCTGTTGGAGGACAGGAACGATGGATGGATGAATGGATGAATGAATGAATGACTGAGTGAGTGAGTGAGTGAGTGATGAACCCTTAAAAGAGACTGCAGTCTTCCTCCAGTTTCCCTGACGCCGCTCTGAGAAGATTGACATCGCGGATGAAACTCCAAGCGAACTCACCAGCTTCACAAGGAGGGGATCGTCAAACTTGTAAAGAGGCGTGTTTTATATGAGTTTTTAATCATTTGAACGTCAGGAAGGGGGGGGGGTCAAATGGCCAATCGGTTTGATTCTTCTATTATCTTCTATTATTTCCCCCCCCCCACGGCCTATGACATTCAAAGCCAGAGCTACAGACGAAATGTCTTTACAGAAGATAACCACTTTTGGTGAGTGGCTTTTCTACGCTGTCGTACTGAACTGAAAACCGTCAGTCTTTCCAGAGAGGGGGAAGACTTGATTTCATGCGTCGAGGAAACTGTCTTTTAAGTCTTATACTTTCCATGTTTCGCTAAACTATCATGGTAGAACCGACACTGTGTACGATCGTATCGGAGAAATACGTTTTAAAATACGTTTTAAAGATGCAGGTACTTTACTATGGAGACCACAGAAACCTGTCCAGTTTGAGTCGACTGCACAAGTACAATTTGACGGTTTAAAAGTGTTAAAACTACAGAAGGTATGAATTATATCAAGCACACGGTGACTTTTGATCCTCTTAACATGAATGCTATGGTCTGTAACATTTCTGTTTGTGTTCCCTATGAAGAAATATAACATGATGATGTTGGCATAATTTAATGGTGTTCTATCAAACATTGATGAGTCACACTTTTGCTTCAAGGCGAATTTGGTGAAGAAGTATTGGAATTATGTTACAATATTATTGAAATAATATATCGATGACCCCTTCACACACACGTACTTATTTTCTCTTAAAGACACTCTGAAACACATTTTGCCTGTGTGGTTTTAAATAAACAATGTTTAACAATGTTTACATACAGTTTCTTTGGACGAAATGAACATTTATATTAAAAGCCTCCATTTCCAGCTTTAACATTGAAGGGTAAAAAATGTGTTATCGAAATGCCTGCTTTCTTGTATAAAACATCTTCCACAAATGTTGTTTTATTTGTAAATATAATATTTTACGTTCGGATGCACGGTTATAATTGTTTGGACATTGGTGACTGAACATGTTCGTCCCATTTCACTTTTGAGTTGTCCGAATCCGCAAACGTCAGGGACACTTCCGCGCGCTTTTGTGGACTTTCGGTGACGTCAATTACCAGAGTTCTGTGGCGGGAAATAAGCGCATGGCCTCCGACATTCAGGCAGGATGGATCTCCGAGGAGGCGCTGTCGAGCAACGGGCAACATTATCAAACAGAACAGAAAACAAAAGACACGTAAAACGTTTTGTAAACATTAAATAGCTAATCGAATAACTATCTATCATATACATAATAAAATTGAATCTGTCGTTGTTTTATTGAATCCTTAACTAAATACAATTGTACACATTTCCCCAACGACCAAGAACGTGACCCAAAATGTCCACGTTGAAAGATTGTATCATAAAATGTGTCTGTTATACAACCAGAAAATGCATACATTGCTCTCGCCTCGGTGAGAACTGTCCTATATTTGCTCTCTGCCACCATGTAAACGAGACGACCACGAGAAGGGGAGGGAAAGAACGAGAGGGAAGGAGGGGGAGACGAAGAAAGGGGCATTAATTTTATGGAGATTGGTGCGTGGCAGTGAACAGGGAAACAAAAACAGTATATGATGCATAACCAACGATGTGTTTTTTTTTGGTTGAGGTTTTAAAACTAGACATCGGTTGTGATCCAATATATGTTATTTCATAAATATATAAAATCACGATTATTTTTTTTTAGAAATTGCATTAGGGCTACAGGGATTGTCGCGTCTTTTGGTAAAAATAATAACTAGCCTACAAACGAGGCTGTCTATTGATAGAGGGGGGTTCGAGGCGTGGAAAGAGCGTGAGTTGACACTCATCCGGCCTGCTGCGAAGCCGCGAGCTGGAGTTTGAAACACCAGACGATTCGCTATGGCGGTAAACTTGGACAAGGACGCGTTTTACCGCCGAATCAAACGCTTATACGGCAACTGGAAGGTAAATATCCCAACGGGGAGGGAAAAGTCATCGTTTGTGGGGAGCAAAACGAGCCGGGGTGGGTGAATCGTGAGCAGTTTGTCCCGGGGATGCTGGGCTGTTAGCAGGGGGTTCGGCAAGTCGTGGTGGAGACTTTGTTTTCGGCGTGACCGGAGACAGCCGCGGTGCGCGAGCCTATTCAGCACCGATACTAAGCGGAAGAAGGCCTCTAATGTTCTGGGCTCGGTGCTTTGATCCGATGCGTAAAAACCCAATTGCACATGTATGTTTTAGATTTTCGTTTCATCTAGAAGGGGTACACACGTTTTGTATTCATATGATCCAAGTTCGGCCGTTCCTCTCTTGCAAAACTAGCCAAATTTAGAAGTGCATCCAGCTTACAAGCTAGCTTACGTTGGCTAGCAAGCTAGTAGCATTACATTTCATTTGGCACATCCACGTTATGAAGCTAGCCAGCAACGAGTGTAGTAGCATCAATAGCAATAATGAATAGGAATGCAACCGATGTTCGCTCACAATCTAGGACCCATTTAACTAGTTAGAAACCACCATTTGACCGTTTCATCCACATTTCTTTATAGCTACACATCTCAATTCAACGCAGCACGTACAGGTGTGCAACTTGTCAAGTATTTCAACGTCTCAGCATCTCTACGCGGTCTGGTTAGCCTGTTAGCCGCGTGTAGCTAATTGCTAAGCTAGCCAGCCAGTTTTGGACGATCTGAAAGTTGCTAGCTGGACACAGGCATTCAGTGAACCATTTTCATTCATGATCCTCTTTTGCACGCCGCGATTCATTTTTCGTTAGTTGGCTCCATGTTTCTGGTGCTACACTCATGGGGGCTATCATTTGTGTTTATGCAACTCACTGGTATCTAGGTAATGGTTATTCATAGAACTAGACACGAACTTTTTTATATTAGATTGATTAATAAACAAATCTAGCCATCTTATCTCGATACTACAGTAATCTGAACAAACCGCTAATCAGAATTTTGGCTAACAGTCAAATAATCTAGTGCAGGCAGATGGATGTCTGTTTCAACTACGCTCACGTGTCTGTTATCATCGTGAGAATAGATCACAAACTTTGATCTTGCGCCTTTTATTCAATTCAAGAAAGCGGAGGATGAGTTCGGCAAAGTGGATGCCATGGTCGTCTCTGTCGGGGTGGACGAGGAGATAGTATACGCCAAGTCTACAGCTTTGCAGGTAAGTGACTCGCTACTCAAGATTTGCTTGCAGGAATATTATTATACATTTGTTTGCAGGAATATTATTATACATTTGTTTAAATCACTACCAACGCAGCATATAATACCCATTAAAGTATAATCTACCTGCAGGAACTGTGGCCCTTTTAGTTATGACCACAAATTGCAGTATCAAGTCTATTTTATTTGTAATATGTAAATATTTACAAGAATAAATATCCTAGTTTTAAAGTTTGAATATGGTACGTTTTTGTCCTGTCTGTACACATGGTATGACTTTGTAGATCGAACAACATGAATAACCTCCATGTTCTCCCCTTAAACCACAGACCTGGTTGTTTGGCTATGAGTTGACCGACACCATCATGGTCTTCTGCGAGACCAAGATCATCTTCCTGGCCAGCAAGAAGAAGGTGGAGTTCCTGAAGCAGGTGGCCGTCACCAAGGGCAACGAGAATGCCAACGGGGTTCCGCCAATCACGCTGCTCGTCAGGGAAAAGGTCAGGGTCCTATTGGTTGTGCTGCGTGTTACTTCCTGGTTCCGGTGTTGACTTAAACTCTACTAGGAAATGATGTTGAAAGTCTTGTCATTCTGCCTCTTCACCATAGCTACCCTCATGGCTTCTTTAGACTATGCATAAACACAAACACACACATGCTTTCATGAAACAACAGCGTTTGTAAGGTATAACCTTTCGCTGTTTGTCTCTCTCTCTCTCGTTCACTCCGTCTCTCCCTCTCTCCTTCTCTCTCCCCCCCTCCCCCAGAACGAGAGTAACAAGGGCAACTTTGAGAAGATGATGGAGGCCATCCGTGGCAGTAAGGAGGGCAAGACAGTTGGGGTGTTCAGCAAAGACAAGTTCCCCGGAGAGTACATGAAGAGCTGGAACGACATGATCACAGCCGAGGGCCTGGAGAAGGTGAGGAGGGAGATCCAGGCCAGGAGGAGGGGCTTCCCTGTGTGTCTCCACATGGGCTTTTGGTTGTTCAGTTGTTTGACCCTACTCTGTCTCTGTCACCCTGTCTGTCACCCTGTCTCTCTTGCTCACTGTGTCTGTCTCTCTCGTCTTTCTCTCTGTTCCCCCCCTCTCGCTCGCTCTTTGTCTCTTTCGTCTCTCTCTCTCTGTCCCCCCCCCTCTCTCTCTGTCTGTCTGTCTGTCTCTCTCTCTGTCTCCATCCCCTCCTCCTCCCCCAGGTGGACATCAGTGCAGTAGTGGCCTACACCATGGCTGTGAAGGAGGACGGGGAGCTGGCTCTGATGAAGAAGGCTGCGGCCGTCACCAGCGAGGTCTACTCCAAGTTCTTCAAGGAGAGGGTCATGGAGATCGTCGACGCTGACGAGGTCAGAGGGGCAGGAGGGCAGGGGTCAAGGGTCAGGCATGTTTTGAGTGACATGTACACTCTGAACTCGGAATAGGGAGAGTAAGACTCGTTAGCTGTGTGCGTTAGATTGGATAACATATTTTGGTTGTCTGCTATTGACCAAAATTAAGACATTTCCATGCATGTACAAGTATTATGCACGAACACAGATACATTTAGACCATAGAGAGAGTGCATATTCTTAACACTGCCAGCTCCCTTGTGAAGCGTAACATCACGCCTGGGATCGTGTCATTGTTGTTTGTGTCATTACACTGTCTCAGTGTTGGTATCCGGTTTGTTACCCATCATTTTAAACCCCCTTCACTCTTCCTCTCCCCCTCCACACACACACACAAACACACACACTACGCCGTCTGCAGAAGGTGCGCCACAGCAAGCTGGCCGAGTCGGTGGAGAAGGCCATCGAGGAGAAGAAGTTCCTGGGCGGGGCCGACCCGTCCACGGTGGAGATGTGCTACCCACCCATCATCCAGAGCGGCGGCAACTACAGCCTCAAGTTCAGCGTCGTCAGGTAACCACCGGCAACTGCGCCGGTCTCCACGGCGAACGGAGGGTCGTTGAGGGGGGGACTAGGACCTAGGACAGGAGCCTTTCGTGTGTGTGTGTGTCTGTCTGTCTCTGTGCGTCTGTGTGTCTCAAATTTATGAAAGTCACATCAAATCGTACCCCTTCTGTTGTCGGTCGACTTCTGAACCCCTGACTCCATCGTGAACCCCTGACTCCATCGTGAACCCCTGACTCCATCATGAACCTCCCTAACCCAGGTCTTGTCTCCCTCCCTCGTTCTCCTCCACCAGCGATAAGAACCACATGCACTTCGGAGCCATCACCTGCGCCATGGGGATCCGCTACAAGTCGTACTGCTCCAACCTGGTGCGGACGCTGATGGTGGACCCCACCCAGGAGATGCAGGACAACTACTCCTTCCTGCTGCAGGTGGAGGAGGAGCTGCTGAAGGAGCTGAAGCACGGTGGGTGGAGGGGGGAGGGACCGCAGGGTGGGGTGGAGGGGGGGAGGGACCGACTGCAGGGGGGGTGGGGGGAGGGACCGACTGCAGGGTGGGGTGGAGGGGGGACCTTAGGGCGGGGTGCGAGGGGGGACCTTAGGGCGGGGTGCGAGTGGGGACCTTAGGGCGGGGTGCGAGGGGGGACCTTAGGGCAGGGTGTGTGGAAGGCAGGTGTGTGTGTTTAGTGTCTGAGACAGTGTGTTGTCCCTGCAGGGGTGAAGATCTGTGATGCTTACAACAGTGTTCTGGACTACGTGAAGAAGGACGGGGGGAGGGGGGGGGGGGGGGGGGCGAGGACCAGAGTGGTGGCCAGCTTTACAACTAAGAACCTGGGGTGAGGAACACTGGGGTGATCACACACACACACACACAACACTCTGAGGCATCGGCACTCAGCCCACACACACACACACACACACACACACACCTGGGCATCTGTATCAAACACACACATCTTCATGTTGTGTGTTCGTCCTTTCCAGGTTTGCCATGGGGATTGAGTTCCGTGAAGGGTCCCTGGTCTTGAACAGTAAAAATCAATACAAACTGAAGAAGGGTGAGGAAACACAGATGCAGACACAGCTTGGTCTTAATGATTAAGAGTTGGATGTTCATGGTGTGTGTGTGTGTGTGTGTGTTTTTGCTGTGTTGTTGTGTAGTGTGTGTGTGTGTAGGTATGTGTGTGTGTGTTGTTTTTGGGTTTGTGTGTGTTGCTGTTGTGTGTGTGTGTGTGATGTGTGTGTGTGTGTGTGCTGTGTGTGCTGGATGTGTGTGTGTGTGTGTGTGTCGTGTGTGTGTGTGGTGTGTGTGTGTGTGTGTGTGTGTGTGTGTGTGTGTGTGTGTGTGTGTGTGTGTGTGTGTGTGTGTGTCAGGCATGGTGTTGAGCATCAGTTTGGGTTTCACTGACCTGGTGAACAAGGAGGGTAAGAAGGAGGAGCAGAAGAAATACGCTCTGTTCATAGGAGACAGCGTCCAGATCAACGAGGTAGGCCACGCCCCCTCGCCACATCTCACACCAGACATGTAGGCCACGCCCCCTCGCCACACCTCACATCAGCCATGTAGGCCTCGCCACACCTCACACCAGACATGTAGACACCTTCTACAGGTACAGGGTTGGATGGTACGTTATGAAGGGTCTGTTACCTGAGTGTGTTGCTAAGGTATGTGTGTGTTTGTAGGATGACCCCGCCACAGTCCTCACACCTGTGAAGAAGAAGATAAAGAACGTGGGGATCTTCCTCAAGGTGAGAGGCCCTGCCCCTCTGCCCCGCCCCCCCCACCCACCCAGCTTGTCATGTGTTGCCAGGCAGAACAGGAGTCTGCAAGCTGATGTGATGTTGCTTTTCAGAACGACGATGAGGAGGACGAGGAGGAAGATGCTGATGATGCAGAGGAGCTGCTGGGGAAGGGAGCCCGCGGGGCAGCGCTGCTGGCTGACAGGACCAGGGTGAGAGAGAGTGTGTGAGGGAGAGCAAGTGTCTGTGTGGGAGAGCCAGGGGTATAGATAGTGTGTGTGTGTGTGTGAGGGAGAGAGTGTGTGTGTGTGTGTGTGAGGGAGAGAGTGCGTGCGTGCGTGTGTGTGTAAGAAAAAGAGTCTTCGTTGTCTTGTCATCTTCTAATCCCGGCCCGCATGTGTAACCTTCTCGCCGCCTATCCTCTGATTGGTCAGAACGAGATGACGGCGGAAGAGAAAAGGCGGGCCCACCAGAAGGAGCTGGCCAATCAGGTGAACGAGGAGGCCAAGCGCCGCCTGACGGAGCAGAAGGGAGAGCAGCAGATCCAGAAGTGAGTGAGGAAGGGGGGGGGCTGCTACTGACTCAGGGAATATTCCTTCCTTATGATGTGAAGGGGGGGAAGAAGCATTCTCTCCATTACCAGAGCTCCTTCACCAACGTAGGAATCTCCGTCCGTCCCTTCCTCCCTCCGTCCCTTCCTCCCTCCGTCTCCCAGGGCCAGGAAATCCAACGTGTCCTACAAGAACGTGGCTCAGATGCCTCGAGAGAAGGACATCAGAGACATGAAGATCTTCATCGACAAGAAGTACGAGACCGTGGTCATGCCCGTGTTCGGCATCGCCACGCCCTTCCACATCGCCGAACCGATGCAGGTAGGCTCTGCGGTCCCTGCCTGACTGCTACCTGGGCTCTCTCTCTCTGCCTGCCTGCCTGCCTGCCTGCCTGCCTGCCTGCCTCTCTGTGTCTCTGTCTCTCTCTCTGTCTTTCTGTGTGTGTCTGTCTGTGTCTCTCTCTCTCTCTCTGCACCCCCATACCTCCTCTAAACTCTCTGCAGAACATCAGCATGTCCGTGGAGGGAGACTACACCTACCTGAGGATAAACTTCTTTGTCCCCGGCTCGTCCCTGGGCCGTCACGAGGGCAACATCTTCCCCAACCCGGACGCCACCTTCGTCAAGGAGATGTGAGTGGAGACGCCCCCTCTGGCGTCTGACCGCACCTTCTCCTCACATCTGCTGCTTTTTCAAACCCAGCCCTCGTCTACCGCTGCTCGTCTCAACTTCCACCCTCTTCTCTCTCCCAATATCCTGAAGGGTCTGTTACCTGAGTGTGTTGCTAAGGTATGTGTGTGTTTGTAGGATGACCCCGCCACAGTCCTCACACCTGTGAAGAAGAAGAACGTGGGGATCTCCTCAAGGTGAGACGGCCCTGCCCTCGCCCGCCCCCCCACCCACCCAGCTTGTCATGTGTTGCCAGGCAGAACAGGAGTCTGCAAGCTGATGTGATGTTGCTTTTCAGAACGACGATGAGGAGGACGAGGAGGAAGATGCTGATGATGCAGAGGAGCTGCTGGGGAAGGGAGCCCGCGGGGCAGCGCTGCTGGCTGACAGGACCAGGGGCTGAGAGATAGATGTGTGAGGGAGAGCAAAGCTGTCTGTGTGGGAGAGCCGAGGAGGTAATAGATTTAGGTGGGTGTGTGTGTGAGGGAGAGAGTGGGTGTTGTGTGTGTGTGAGGAGAGAGTGGCCGTGCAGTGCGTGTGTGTGTGTAAGAAAAAGAGTCTTCGTTGTCTTGTCATCGTCTTCTAATCCCGGCCCGCATGTGTAACCTTCTCGCCGCCTATCCTCTGATTGGTCAGAACGAGATGACGGCGGAGGAGAAAAGGCGGGCCCACCAGAAGGAGCTGGCCAATCAGGTGAACGAGGAGGCCAAGCGCCGCCTGACGGAGCAGAAGGGAGAGCAGCAGATCCAGAAGTGAGGTAGGGAAGGGGGGGGGGGGGCTGCTACTGGACTCAGGAATTATTCCTTCTTATATGTGAAGGGGGGAGGAAGCATGCTCCCATTACCAGAGCTCTTCACCAATAGGAATCTCCGGTCCTCCCCTCTCCCCTCCGTCCCTTCCTCCCTCCGTCTCCCAGGGCCAGGAAATCCAACGTGTCCTACAAGAACGTGGCTCAGATGCCTCGAGAGAAGGACATCAGAGACATGAAGATCTTCATCGACAAGAAGTACGAGACCGTGGTCATGCCCGTGTTCGGCATCGCCACGCCCTTCCACATCGCCACCATCAAGGTACGGCTCTGCTGGTCCCTGCTGGTACCTGCTACCTGGGCTCTCTCTGTCTGCCTGCCTGCCTGCCTGCCTGCCTGCCCTGCCTGCCCTCTCGTGTTCTCCTGTTTCTCTCTCTCTGTCTTTCTGTGTGTGTCTGTCTGTGTCTCTCTCTCTCTCTCTGCCACCCTCTCATACCTCCCTCTCCCTCTCTGCAGAACATCAGCATGTCCGTGGAGGGAGACTACACCTACCTGAGGATAAACTTCTTTGTCCCCGGCTCGTCCCTGGGCCGTCACGAGGGCAACATCTTCCCCAACCCGGACGCCACCTTCGTCAAGGAGATGTGAGTGGAGACGCCCCCTCTGGCGTCTGACCGCACCTTCTCCTCACATCTGCTGCTTTTTCAAACCCAGCCCTCGTCTACCGCTGCTCGTCTCAACTTCCACCCTCTTCTTCTCTCTCCCAATATCCTTCCCTCTGTCTCCTTCTCTCTCTCCTGTCCTCCTACCTCCCTCTCCTCCATACGCCTTTCTCTCTCCCGCTCCTCCGCCTCTCTCCTGCCCCCCTCCGTCAGCACGTACCGGGCATCCAACCTCAAGGCGCCGGGGGACCCGTCGGTGCCCTCCACCAACCTCCAGAACGCCTTCCGCATCATCAAGGAGGTGCAGAAGCGCTACAAGATGCGGGAGGCGGAGGAGAAGGAGAAAGAAGGCATTGTCAAGCAGGACTCGCTGGTCATCAACCTGAATCGCAGCAACCCCAAGCTCAAAGACCTCTACATCAGACCCAACATCGCCCAGAAGAGGATGCAGGGATCTCTAGAGGCCCACACCAATGGTGAGGGAGGGAGGGAGCGTGTGGGAGACAAACTAAATGGATAAAGGGTGTAGATCCAGAGACTGTGTGTGTGTGTACGTGCCGTGTGTGTACTTGCAATGTGTGAGCCTGTGTGTGTGTACTTGTCATGTGTAAGCGTGCGTGTACGTGTCATATGTGTACGTGCCATGTGTAAGCGTGCGTGTACGTGTCATGTGTGTACGTGTCATGTGTAAGCGTGCGTGTACGTGTCATGTGTGTACGTGTCATGTGTAAGCGTGTGTGTGTACGTGTCATGTGCGTACGTGTCATGTGTAAGCGTGTGTGTGTACGTGTCATGTGTGTACGTGTCATGTGTAAGCGTGTGTGTGTAAGCGTGTGTGTGTACGTGTCATGTGTGTACGTGTCATGTGTGTACGTGTCATGTGTGTACGTGTCATGTGTAAGCGTGTGTGTGTACGTGTCGTGTGTACGTGTCATGTGTGTACGTGTCATGTGTGTACGTGTCATGTGTAAGCGTGTGTGTGTACGTGTCATGTGTAAGCGCGTGTGTCTGTGTCCTCCAGGTTTCCGCTTCACGTCGGTGAGAGGAGACAAGGTGGACATCCTGTACAACAATATCAAACACTCCATCTTCCAGCCCTGCGATGGAGAGATGATCATCGTGCTGCACTTCCACCTCAAGGTGTGTGAGTGTGTGCCTGTGTGTGTGTGTGTGTGTGTGTGTGTACACATGTGAGCACGTGCCATCTGTTTCAACAGGACCTCGTTTACCCAGACTGACTTCTCAATCCTCTTCTCGAACGTTCCACCACACCAGTCGACGCTCACGCAAAATTGACACGACGGCATCACGACCCCACATGGTCCTATTGCCGTACTAACGTACCCCTCCCCTGCCCCCCCCTCTCTCTCTCTCTCCAGAACGCCATCATGTTCGGTAAGAAGCGCCACACGGACGTGCAGTTCTACACGGAGGTGGGGGAGATCACCACGGACCTGGGCAAGCACCAGCACATGCACGACCGCGATGACCTGTACGCTGAGCAGATGGAGCGCGAGATGAGGCACAAGCTCAAGTCGGCCTTCAAGAACTTCATCGAGAAGGTGGAGACGCTCACCAGGGAGGAGCTGGAGTTCGAGGTTCCCTTCAGAGACCTGGGGTGAGGAAGTGGGGGAGGGAGGTTCCCTTCAGAGACCTGGGGTGAGGAAGGGGGGGAGGGAGGAGGGGGGAGGGAGGTTCCCTTCAGAGACCTGGGGTGAGGAAGGGAGGGAGGGAGGGAGGAGGAAAGTTCCCTTTAGAGACCTGGGCTGAGGAAGGGGGGAGGGGGCTGGGTGACAGGAGGAGACAGAGGGAGGGAGGATGAGAGGAAGGACCGAGGGGGAGGGGTTAGGGAGAGAAGGGGAAGAAGGCTTGTGATTGGTGGGTTACAGTGCGTGGGTAGTAACATTAAAAGGATGTTCCCTGTGTGTGTCCAGGTTCCAGGGTGCCCCCTACAGGAGCACCTGCCTCCTCCAGCCCACCTCCAGCTCCCTGGTCAATACCACTGAGTGGGTGAGTGTCCCTTCAGCTTGTTACTCTGATCAGCGTCTGGTCTGCTCCGCGATGCTGGCAGTGTGCGGGGCAGTGCGCTCACAGTCTGTCCTCCCCCCTCTCTCCTCAGCCTCCCTTCGTCGTCACCCTGGACGAGGTGGAGCTGGTGCACTTTGAGCGAGTGCAGTTCCACCTGAAGAACTTTGACGTGGTCATCGTTTACAAAGACTACAGCAAGAAGGTGACCATGATCAACGCTGTCCCTGTCAACTCCCTGGACCCCATCAAGGAGTGGCTCAAGTACGGAACCTTCCACTCCTCTCTCCTCCTCCTCCCCTCCACCCTTCTCCTCCTCACTCTGACACACACAAGCAATAACTGTTGTGTCTCTCTCCTCCCAGCTCATGTGACATCAAATACACAGAGGGCGTTCAGTCGCTGAACTGGACCAAGATCATGAAGACTATTGTGGACGACCCTGAGGGCTTCTTCGAGCAGGGCGGTTGGTCCTTCCTGGACCCGGAGGGTGAGGTGAGGGTCTGGGGGCCAGATGGCTCCTCTAACTCTCTCTCTCTCTCACTCTCTCTCTCTCTCTCTCTCTCTAGCTGTCTATCTACCTCTCTCTCTCTGTGTCTGTCTCTATCTAGCTGTCTCTCTCTTTCTCTCTCTGTCTGTCTCTTCTGTGTGTGTGTGTGTGTGTGTGTGTGTGTGTGTGTGTGTCTCTCTCTCTCTAGCTGATATTGTTGTTGATGATCTCTCTCTCCTCCATCCTCCTCTCTCATCCTTCCCCCTCTCCCCCTCTTCCTCTCCCTTCGTCAGGGGAGTGGGGTGGAGGAGGATTCAGAGTCGGAGATGGAGGATGAGACGTTCAACCCCTCTGGGGACGAGGAGGAGGAGGAAGAGGAGGACAGCGATGAGGATTACTCTTCAGAGACGGAGGATTCAAGTGAGGAACCTGTGCATTCTGTCTCTCTCTCTGTCTATGTACGGATGCCCACGGTGAAAGGGCCCCTTTGTGATGTTGTGTGTGTCTCTCTCAGACTATAGTGAGTCTCTGGGCAGTGAAGAGGAGAGTGGAAAGGACTGGGACGAGCTGGAGGAGGAGGCCAGGAAAGGTAAGATCAACCACAGCACCGACACGCCACCAGCACACCGAGTATGCTGCTGCGGTTAGCGCTGAAGCTGCTATTAGCGCTGAAGCTGCTGTTAGCGCCTCCATCGCTGTTAGCGCCTCCATTGCCGTTAGCGCCTCCATTGCCGTTAGCGCCTCCATTGCCGTTAGCGCCTCCATCGCCGTTAGCGCCTCCATCGCCGTTAGCGCCTCCATCGCCGTTAGCGCCTCCATCGCTGTTAGCGCCTCCATCGCTGTTAGCACTGCAGTGCCGCTACTAGTAGTACTATTGCTAGGACCGCTATCCGTCCTTATACCACTGTTATTATTCATGCTACTTTTAATTCTGCACCTTGAACTGCTCCAGCGACTTTAACTGTTGCCCGTGTGTGTGTGTACCGTGTGTGTCTGTGCACCGCGTGTCTGTCCTCCAGCTGACAAGGAGAGCCAGTACGAGGACACGGAGGAGACCACAAACAGGAAGAGGAAGGGCCGCTCGACGGCCCCGCCCCCCAGCAGCAAGAAGAAGCGACGGCACTAAGCCCACCGGCGCCACCAGACGTTCTTTCTTTCTTTCTGTTGGATTTGTTTCGTTTTCTTCCCCCTTCTTCACCCGACACACACACACACACACACTCGGAGCCAAACTAGCGTTGATTCAACCCAAGTCCCTCCCTCCATCTTGCTCACTCACTCATTTTTTGTATTATACACACACATATATACACACACACACACACACACACACACATGTGCAGTGTGTGTACACAGAGCTAGAACCTCCTTATTGCTTTCGTGTTGTGTCACATGGTAACATTGAACCAAACAACAGGAAGACAAACCTTTTTTTTCCCCCTTTTTTTTTTCTTTTTTTTCTACTTTAATTCCCCCCCAGCACCACACCTCAATCAGGGTGTCAGGTTTGTGTGTGTGTGTGTGTGTGTGTGTGTGTGTTTGTATATATATGTATGTGGGTGGATTATAGGTTTTTATTGCAAACATTTGTTTCAGTTTGACTTGTTTCTAAGAACCAATAGTTAAGACGAGATCTTGCCAAGCCTTTTATAAAATTTTGTGGAACCCCCCTCCCCCCCTCTCCTCCACTACCCTCCTCATCCTCCTAGCTCTCTCCTTTTTTCAGTGTTTTTCTAAATTAAAAGGTGGACTAAATCTTTGGAACAGAAATCTGAATAAAAATTGCTTTTCAGATTATTTTCTTTTTTTATCACTAGGTTTCCACACACACACACACATACTCCCCATCTCACCTTTCCTACACCTCTCTCTCTGTTTGTTCGCCCTGATAGTGATCTGTGCTAAGTTGGCTTAATCATACAAAAAAAAATCTGATCGTCGTTTTTTTTTGGTCCCCAATAAAATTAAAAGAACCGTATGTTGTGTGGTGTTCCACTTGGTTGCATACTTCAAATGCGTTTGAGCATGGCGTAGTCCAGTCTACAGCAGGGGTCCCCCCTAATCCTGGTCTCTGAGGGCCCTGTCCTAAGGTTTTCGAGGTTTTCCCTGCTCAGCAACAGTCCTGATTTCTAATGAGATACCCATTTACCCAAAGCTCTGTGGAACTTTCATACTTACCCTTGTATTTAGACCTAGGTGTGCTAGAGCAGGGAAACACTGAAAACCTTCAGGACAGCGGCCCTCGAGGACCAGGATTGGAGACCCCTGGTCTACAGTGTAAGGAACACCCGCTCCCTTCATCAGTAACGCCTCCGCCGTGCCGCCGGCTCGTTAGCCAACGCTCAACAAAGGTCGCGACATAAATCAACCGTTATTTTCCGTCAGAAATTTGACATTTTTGAAGTTGCTGACCGCTGTCTCCTAGTTACAGGTCAGGCTCAGGTGGTGTGTACAGGTGTACAGAGGATTTAGGTTGTGGATTTGAGGCTGGTGCGAGTTAGACCGCTACGTTAGGCGACAACGTCATGTTCGTCACCCTGAAAACTTCACTGCGGGTCTGTCCAGGTAAGTCAGCAGACGTACTCATAAAATATTCTACTTGAAACGTTTTGAAAGTATTTCTATGTAATATAGCACGGCAATAAAAACACCATATTTAATATTTAATTGAATGTAGAACTTTGCCCGAAAGAGAATCTGCATAGACGGTTGATGCAAGTTTGTTTGATATCCTAAATGATCATAGGGACCTCATAAGAATTCCATCTGCCACACGTTTTTCTACTATTAATCATTTTTATAAAATAAACTGTAAACTACCGTACATGAGTACGCCTGTTATAGATTGAGGCTTAATTCAAAAGCTTTACAAAAGCTTTACTTTTCATGGTTGTGCGTGTTAATGTGTTGCGGTCTATTTATCCACCAGATGGTGGCGCTAGAGTGCAACCTGTCTCCCACACGGCCGTTGTGCTTCTCTTGTCTTCGCTTTAACGGCTGTTCTTTCCCTCATCTCTCTCTCTCTCTCTTCGCCTGGCTATCCACTCAGTTTTTTGGTGTCTTTGTAACTCCATTTTCATGCATGCTAGCGGCAGTCCATGGACGTGTTAACATCACAACATGGATCCTGTGTGCATTAAAACCACCTCTCTCTGGTTATGTGTTGGGACTCTGTGTCTGTGGGACCTTAGATATTGTTTTCTTTTCATGTCTTTGGTCAGTCAGTCCGATGAGCTACTACATGCTCTCCTCGTGACCATCAGTCTGACTAACCTGAGACTAGGTTCTGATCCTTTCCTCACTGTCATAGCATGAAACAACAGATCCACAACTAAGAACATCTGGTGGAGAAAGAACATTTGAAAAAAAAAAACATATATATATGTTTGTTTGTTTTTTGGTGAGAAACAGCCTGTGAATTTTTAGGCTCTGCCAGGAACCTCTATTTTTTTTAAACTTTAAATAAGTTTGGAAAGTTTAGCTTTTTTTGTTTTATTTTTTCCTCATATCGAAAACGATTTGTTGCTGGTGAGTTGATTGAACCTGTCAGATAAGTTACACCTGAAACGACTTCCTTAGGCTCTTAAAATAGACCAGTTTTAAAAAAAACTCGAATCGGTCAACAAAAAACCTTTGACAGATTTTCATGCTGGTATGTTTAGTTTATGCTATACAATAAAAAGAAATAGAACCATATATATTGTTTAGGTGTGGTCCCTCGGATGGTATCTTGGAAGCGCACGAGACAAATACAAACCCCCTAGAAAAACAACTTGCAAAGTCTTGTCACACACACACACACACACACACACACAGGGAGAAGCGTGAATAGGGCAGTTTTGTGAGATCAGCACCTGGACCTGGTCTCTGGCAGGTAATTCCTAACATAACAAGAGATGCAGACTGAAAAACTGAGTGCTTCACATTTCCATCTCCCATCAGTAAACTGTCAAGACTGTCATCTGTCTTTCCCCCCTATTCAGAAGGTTTAATTCGCTTTAGCTTTAGAAAGAGGAGCTTCTGGAGAAAAAAAACTATGAAATATCCTTGTGTGCCACATTCAAATAAATATAATTTGACTAATGGTCAAATTGTTATTTATTGCCGGCATTTGCCATTTGTTGTGGGGCTGAGAGTGGCTTGTGTCGAACACACAGGATGAGGCTGAGGCTTCTCGGACCACTGCAAACCAAATCCCCCGCCGGCTGTGCTTCAACAAGGTCACCTCAAGCAACAATCACAAACGCCCTAGCACACGCGCGCGCACACGCCCGCACTCGTGCACGCACACACTCGCGCATGTACGCAGAAAAACACGTGCGCACACGCACCTCACACACACACACACACATGAAGTCACGCACTCACACATACATATATGTACATGCACCTGCATATATGTTGTTTGCCTACTTTAAACTTAACTTCAACTCGCTTTAGGTACAGGTATAACCTTTGACTGCGAGTGTTTACTCAATCAAATAAATACACCATATTCTTTTCTTGCATTTGTATCTAATAGACAAACACAACTTCCATCATGTGGTGGGTGCACCACTGCTAAATAATTATTTTGACACCCACCCACCACCAGAAAGAGTTTGCATGCTGGTCTGAACAACAGTGTCAGAAAAAATACCTATAGGGACACACGCAGTCGAGAGAGAGAGAGAGAGAGAGAGAGAGAGAGAGAGAGAGAGAGACAGAGACAGAGAGACAGAGAGAGAGAGAGAGAGATGGTAGAGAGAGAGGAGAGAGAGAGAGAGGGAGGAGAGAGAGAGAGGAAGAGAGGAGGAGAGAGAGAGAGAGACGAGAGAGAGAGAGAGAGATGAGAGAGATGAGAGAGGGAGAGAGAGCGAGAGAGAGAGAGCAGAGCAGAGAGAGAGAAGAGAGAGAGAGATGAGAGAGAGAGGAGAGAGAGAGGATGAGAGAGAGGATTCGTGCTTTTATGACGGTAAGGGTGAAACTAAAAGGTTTCATATGTTACCCATGAAGACAGTCAACTAGATCGTTTAGGGACGCTCTCTGTGATTCCCGTTGATGTGTCAAGGCTGGTGGGACACTGGCACACGCGCGTTCAGAAATCTATACTGTGATTAACAGAACAAGTTCCGAAAGACTAAAACTGGACTGTAACAGTTTTGAGTGATAAAAGGTTTGTATTTTATTATATTATCCAACGACACTTTTACAACTTTTTTTGGTTTTGTGACAAATATATCAAATATCAACATTAGGTGTCGATTTGTAATTTCAAATAAAAGAAAACGTGTTTTTGAGTTGCTTTGCTGCTTGTCCCTTCAGATCCATAACCGAGAGAATGCCAGCGGTTCGTCTCATTGGTGAGTTCTATCACTTTCTCACCACCGAGAATCGTGAGTTTATCTATTTCAAAAACCCCAGTATCAACACATGAATTTCTCTCCCTTGTCTTGTATTTTGCAGGGATCGCCCTGCTCTTGCTACAGGTCAATGCTACTCGTGAGTGCTCACTCAGTCAAATCACTGGAGCGTTTCGACCCTGAGAACAATATACGAAGCAGTTGTAAAAGTTTGTGTGTACGTGTTTATTCCATAGGGGGTTTTCATCAATACCACTTCATCCTTGAGGCCAAGACCTGGACCGAAGCCCAGAGCTACTGCAGAGAGAAATACACCGACCTGGCCACCGTAGACAACATGGAGGACATGAACAGGTTGATGGTAGCCAGCAACGGTTATAGTGGGGACGCCTGGCTGGGCCTCGCGAAAGGAAACGGCTTCAGTTGGCAGTGGTCTGACGGCAGCAGAGACGTCCCGTTCACAAACTGGGGCAAAATTGAACCCAATAACATCGAAGGTAATGAAGACTGCGTGGAGATCAACGAATCAGGGGAGTGGAATGACATTCCCTGTCAGCATCATAAATACGTGGCCTGCTACGATTGTGAGTAAACGATTGGCTTTTTTCTCTTTTTTTTGATGCGTCCAGCGTTTTGATGTAGATCAGGAGGCATCAGGTATGTTGAACCCTGTTAAAGAGAATGAACTCCACTAAGCAGATCTCTATTCCCAACCCAGATAACTCGAAAGGAGAGGTCGTTTACTCTGTACACGAAGGGTTCTGGATGTGGAACGACTCTTATATTCACTGCAAGGAGGCCCACGTTGACATGGCCGTCGTGTTGTCAAAGGCGGATAACGACGTGATTCGAGGCCTTGCCTCGAACCACGGTGTCTGGATCGGCCTGTACCGCGACTATTGGGAATGGTCCGACCGGGGCGCTATCCACTTTAGGTACTGGAAAAGAGACAAACCGGACAATTACAGCGGTGAGGACTGCGCGGTCTCCGCCTTGCACGAGCAGGGAAAGTGGGATGACTGGCCCTGTGACGAGATGTTTCCGTTTTTCTGTCACGGACGTGAGCGTGCTTCCTTTCTATCATTTCGACTATTCGTTTGTTCGTCCTTCAAAATCGGTCTTACAATTGATAAACGTAATGGGAGAATAGTTGCCTGTAAATTGAAATGGGAACTCAGTATTCAGATATCATATTTATTTTTGTTCGCATATGCAGATATATCGGCACAGAATTTACTGTCGCACGAAAGTGCAAACATATAACATATATGGAACCTAATAAAGGGGGTGATAAAAATTATACGTATATAAATACAAATATAGATAAAAAAGGCCAGAGAACTCGCTTATTTTTTGCGAGCCTCAAATCCAAGTTGTCGGTGGTGAAAATTGTGATTCATTCTACTTCTGACCGACTGAGCTGGGCGTGTCCGAACAGCTGCTCCAGCAGTAGTAGGGTGAAAGGGGGGGGGGGGCGGCAAAGGGAGAGAAAGACATGGGAGGGGGAAAGGTACACACACATACCCAGATGGAGTGTGTGAGAGGGAGAGAAGGAGAAGTGGACAGAGAATGCAGAGGTAAAAGTATGTGTGTTATATAGTATAACATATATATTATAGTTATACATACATTACATATGATAGTTATAATTTATAATTATATATTAATATAATCCAGATCACCTCCTCTGGGAGAGAGTAAGAGAGAGAGAGAGAGAGAGAACAGAGAGACAGATGACGAGCAGAGGGAACAGAAGAGAGATGACAGAGAGAGAAGAGAGAGAGAGAGACAGGCGACAAGAGACAGAGAGCAGAGAGACAGAGAGAGAGAGACAAGGACAGAGAGAGAGAGAGAGAGAGAGAGAGATGGAAGAGCCATATTTCTCAAAACAAGATACGTACACAAATATCCTGTGTGTGTGATAGCTCCGTGTACAGCTGAGAAATCTCCACGTTTCTGACTACAAACTTAGCTGGAAGGTTCAGGAGGATGGGTTGATTTTCCAGAAAGAAAAGGAGAGAGGACCGGAGCAGAAAGGTGCGCGACCCGTCCACACTAAACACCTGAACTACGACGGCCGTTTTCTAAACGGTTCATTCCAAATGTTCATGTTCATGTTTTTAGTAGCTAAAGTTGATTTCTAACAGTTGGCATGAACATGATGTTGTTGTAATGCAGTGGGTTCGCAAGCACTGATTCTCCCTTGTCGCTCTTTAATAGGTTGCTGGGAAGTGGTGGAACCGCCAGTGGTGGAACCACCAGCGGTGGAACCACCGACGGCATTCCAGGCTAACTGACAAAAAAAAAGCAAACCCACGTAGGATAGACGACATAGGCCAACCTCGGATACAAAATACGCAAACCATCGAAAGATAGCGTGTCTGAGTTAGGGAACGTCTATATTTGTATGATCTGAATTAGGGAATGTCTACATTTGTATGGGTTGAATTAGGGAATGTCTATATTTGTATCGGTTTGTTTGACACGTGTTGATAGGACAGATTAAAACAAAGACTGCCAACAATGTCTTTAAATGGACATTTAAATGATTTCAAACGATGAAATAAAAGTACAGATAGAAATGCTAAATATTCAAGGTTAATACTGACAGATGAAACCATGTCTGCCTAATCAGGTTTAAATATGTGGAACACACAAATGATGTGTGCATGGGACGCATCATTATTTAGAGTGAAATAAGTGAGATAAACTTTCAAATGTTTGCAAATCATTTTGATGATGACCCTGTTTTGTCCTACTTATTCCTTCTGAAGCAGGCATCACAACAGTGTAAAATGGCAAAATGTAACAATTACTTCATAAACAGATTTAGCAAACTGGAAAACAAAATAACATTGATGGAATATGACCAAAATAACACACAAGGTCTCCCATGACAGAATTTTAATAACACTTACTGCAAAGCAGAGAAATCTGTCTGGGTTTTTTTCTTTCAATCAGCACAAAGACTCAATCCATGAACTCTGGACCTCAATCTTCTGAAAGCTTCAACCTGGTCTTTGAACAAAAACCAAATTCATCTCTAAAGACGCTGTTAAAGAAGAATAAAATAGTTTTAGAGATACCCTAGTCTCTGTGCAGCGAACCACAAACTGTAGTAGCTATTCATGCTACGGCTGTAGTATAAACTAACTCCTTACATTGAGACACAGGTACCTTTAAGGTATACGGTGTTAATCGTCATCATATTGCATGTACATTTTGTATTTCTGTGATACAAATTTTATAAAGATACCAAAAAAGTTGGTCTAACAACACATTCACACAGATGCACAACATCCCTTTTCATCTCCCCCTACGCCACAACAGCATCGAACCTGAGATGAACAATTCCACAACTGGAACGGAAACTAGTCCGAGCCACGACACGACCGGGAGCGTTCCCTCGCGTCCATACGTTCGCGGTAAACACGGAGGGAGTCTATTTGCGGACGGCTGAGCGTGACCGGCGTGCGACCGAACTGCGATCGACACGATTTAAACGCATAGAACCCGTGCCGGTTCTCCGGGTGCTCACGAACGTGACTCCTCAGGTTCTTCCTGAGCCGGAAGATTTCCCCGCAGAACGTGCAGGCGAAGGGTTTCTCCCCGTGTGGGAGCGGGCGTGGCTGGTCAGCTTGCGAAGGTCGGTGAACCTCTTCCCGCACACCTCACAGAGGTGGTGCTCCCGGTCGGAGTGCGCCTCGCTCCGGTGCAGCCTCAGGCTACTCTTCAGGGCGTAGAACCGCCGACACCAACCGCAGCCGTACCGCTTCTCCCCCGTGTGGAAGCGGCGGTGACGCCGGAACTCTCGCCGGCGCCAGAAGACCTTTCCGCAGTCCTGACAGACAAAGTGGCGAGAGGGGAGACCGAGGGGGGCGAGAGTGTTGCCGATGTCCACCAGGCGCACTGAGCAGGCGCGGGGCCGGAGGAGGGGGGAGGAGCCAGCTGGAGGAGGATGGGTGGAGGTGGTGGAGGAAGAGGGGAAGAAGAGGGTGGGAGAGGAGAAGAGGAGGGTGGTGGAGGGAGAGGGGAGGGTGAGAGAGGAGAAGGGCATGGTGGTGGAGGGAGAAAAGAGGGTGGGAGAGGAGAAGGGGAGGGTGGGAGAGGAGAAGAGGAGGGTGGGAGAGGAGGCGGAGGAGGTGTTTAGAGTAAGGTCTTCCAAGTCTTCGCTGTCTTGACTAAACTCTGGCAGACTGACAGGCTCTGCATCCAGCTCTTCCTTCACATCCGAAGGCTTGGACAGTTTTGCTTCCAAACAGAGCACCCGCCTGCTGGGGAGCAGGCAGGCGTTGGTTTCCTGCAGTCCAGAGGGCGAAGTGTGAAGTGTCGGTGGCGTGCTGGCAGTGATCGTGTCCACTTCCAGGTCCTCCGCCTTCAGCGCGTTGTCGAGCGGGCTGCCGAAAACAGACAGGATCCTTAGTCCTGCCGAGGGCTCGTGTGAAGCGACGTGTTCCGAGTTTCCTGACGCAGATATACAGAATCATCATTATTTACAGTAATTATATTAATAATACCTTTCAAGACACAAACCAAAGCAGCAGTAGGTCTGATTGTTGGGGGTTCATATACTGCACTGTTAAAGATAAACAAAAGTACGTCTATTTTTGACGCACTAAAAGTAGTATTATCCAAATCAACACTTTGCTCAACACTGAATCCGCTGTTAGAGAGGACAGTGAACAGGACCAGAACCTTAAAATAAGCGCTCACGCACGCACGCACGCACGCACGCACGCACGCACGCACACCTCGCAGCAGACTGCTATCCAGAGTGGTCCCTGTTATTTCCCAGCGTGCGTTTTCTCTCTGTGGAAAGACAACAGCAGCCCATCACCGTTACACACACACACACACACACACACACACACACGTTAACACAGAGAAACCGAATAGGCAGTCCAATAGGCTGGGAGTTCCACAGGTGAACGGCTTTATATCTCATCAACGTCAACTCACTTCGGTGTTCAGAGGGATATCGGAATCGGTTTCTTTCGACGTGGAGGAAGAGCGATCTGTTTCCTCGTCTTGTTGAAGTCGTACAGAACAAGCTGTTCGGTAATTGGTCGATTCGTCATTTGGGCTCATAGCAGAATTCCCCATTCTTTCCAGCGCGTTCTTGAACGTGCATTCGAGCACTTCACTGTTTCGAATGGAAGAGTTGCCAGTGTCGCTCCTCACCGTGCATTGAAAAATACGTGTTATTTCAGCTACTGCAACATTCAACAATATGTCCAGCAGAGATTTTACCTGCGCCTGGAAAAACTCAATGTTTACGTGTGCTTCCATTGACAAATATTTCTGGAAGTTTTAACATGCAGGACGGACAGCGCCAATTTTGCGATGGCACACGTGACGTGACGTCGACAACGTATGTGGTTGTTCGGTTATATTTCAGGGTTACCCACGAAGGCGGTGAAGGGATTCGATTATTTTTTTTAAAACTTATAACTCCTCCCATTCGGGTTGACACGGCATATAAAACGAGAGTAATTAGTATTAGAAACGTCACGAGATTACCTGCTCTCGCAATCGATTCCTTTACTTCTACCATGGGTGTGCGGTTGATTTTGTTATTGCCCGTGGCGTGTTTTTGAAACTCACTCGGTCTGGTTCATCAGTACAGCATTTAAGAGACGGTCGTTTTGTTTGAAAGGTAAGACATCATTGTAAATGTATAGCAGTTATCGGTAGACTTAAAGACAGCGTGGAGAAACAGAGAGGCAACAGGCCTACGTATAAATTTAATTTGTCTATTCTCTTGGCCGTAAATTATTAACTCGTGTTTTAACGTGTTTAAGAGAGTTTAATCGGATCGTTAAATCAATAGCTAACTTCCGAAATGTGACGGAGAATAAAAAGCAAAGATAGTGATCCGTGTTCCAAGTCCAAGTTGTCATAGTCGCGACTTGAGTTACTTCCATTTTCGATTCTCTCGTCTGTAAATGTTACAATAAAATTGTATCAGTAGCTTGCTCCTATATAGCTTACAAGAACAGATAAAATATGAAGTAAATATTTAGGCTAAATATGGGCTATGTGAGGGTGAGAAAGTATATTCGTCGTCAACTGTGCTTGAAATAGGGGTGTGTAAAATTTCTTATTCCACGAACATCACACCCAAATATTTTAACTTCCACCCTCCTCTGTTTTGAGTTTATTAAACGCCCACGTGTCTACGGCTCTTGTGTATCATCTCCTCCCTCGTCTTTCTCAACTGGCAGCGATGGCGTCGTCAGAGGAGCAGTCCAGCATTCTAGAGGGCGAGCTCACCTGCCCCGTCTGCCTCGATCTCTTCAAGGACCCTCACCTGCTCCCTTGCGGTCACAACTTCTGCCTCGTGTGCGTGCGCCGCCTCAAACGCCAGTCCGAACGAGGCCGCTTCCGTTGCCCCGAGTGCCGCGAGAGCCACCGCTGCAGCTTGGAACCGCTCAAGAACTTCAAGCTAGCCAACATAGCGGATAGCTTACGCAGCAAAACTCGGACAGAGGCCAGGAAACGGGCTTCGTCGAGCGCCCAGGCTCCAGCCAAGACCACTGCCCAGGTCTCCTGTGACTACTGCCCCGCCTGGGGGGGAGAGGGGGCAGGGAAGAGTGCGGAGGCCGGAGCAGAGGAGCCTGGGAGCGAGAATGGGGCGGAGCCGCAGTTGAAAGGCTCGTTGGCGGTGAAAACCTGTCTGAAGTGCGAGGTGTCCATGTGCCAGGAACACGTCAAGCCTCACCTGGAGTTGCCGGCCTTCAGGGCTCACCTGCTGACCGAACCTCTAGCAGACCTGAAGAACAGGAAGTGCTTGGAACACGACGAGATGTTCAGGTAGGAGGGGGTGTTCAGGTAGGAGGGGGTGTTCAGGTAGGTGAGGTGTTCAGGTAGGAGGAGGCGTGATAAATGGGTAGTAACGGTTTGAAGTACAGTGTGGAGAAAAGAGATGGAGGATAAGGATAGGAAAAGATAAATGGAGGATTGAAGAAATGAATAAGTTAGACGCCCCTTGCTGGACGTAGATGATATTTCTGTTGTTAAGTCTTTAGAAACGCCTGTGTGAAGTCGCAAAGCAGCAGTGTTTGTAGCTGCTGTGTCCATTTATGAATGGGCTTCCAGCATCCTCTGGCGTCCGACCAGGTTGTGTGTTGTTCCAGGTACTACTGCATGGATGACAAGGTGTGTGTGTGCAACGCCTGCACTATCGAAGGACACCACTCTGGACACACCATCAAGACCTTGAAGAACACCATGAAAGACCTCAAGGTGTAGACACGCTCTCTGTCTCTCTCATTCATTCATTCATTCACACAACACACACCTCATTTCACCAGCAGGTGAATGTTTTTCTTTATAGCAATAATGTTGTTGTGGAGGGATGAATGCGATGAGACTGAAAACAGTGTTTTGTGATTTGATCAGACACCGCATGGCTGTCAACCAATCATGTAGCTAGGCTGTATAATGGTAGTGGTTGGTGTGAGCTATACAGGACACAAAGAGAGCAGACCTGTATTCACCTGTTCTAGACTCATCAATGGGCTTTCTGCAGCAATCTAGAGAAGTGTGTGTGTGTAGAGGGAGAGACAGCGACAGCAAGCGTGTGACTGCACTACTGTGTATTGTGAAAGTAGCAGGGAACACAAAATGTAATTGAAAATCTCTTGCTTTCTCTTCCTCCTTGTCTCTCTCTCTCTCTCTCTCTCTCTCTCATAACCTCTCTCTGACTTCCTCCTCTGATAACCTCTCTCTCTCTGACTCCCTCCCTCTCTTCCTTTTCTCTTATAACCTCTCTCCTCATAGGGGTCTTTGGAGCGCCACCTTCACAAGGTGGAGAGGAAGTTAAGTAAGGCAGAAAGGACCTTCCAGGAGATTCAGGAGGAGGAGAGAGTCAACAAGGTGAGAACGTCTCTTAGACTGGGCTTCCTGTCCTGCTGGGGCCTTGACACAGCCGGGCATCGCTGTTTTATACGTTTGCACATGACGTTTTATTCCGTTGTCAGATGCTTTCCTTCGATGTGGAGGAAATGGTGCACGTGCAGCTACTTATGTGACCCAAATGTTCAAGTGTAAAAACGTCTTTTGGTCAAATAGCCTTTTGACGAACACTACGTGCTATGTCCCCCTTTCTCTCCCCCTCTCTCTTTACCACCCCCTAACTCTGCCTCCTCTCTCTCTGCCCCCCACTAGAAGTTCCAGGAGGACTCGGAGGCGTGGGTGTCCACGCTGGGTGCGGCGCTGAGCGAGACGCTGACCAACTTCCTGGCCTCCCTGAGCGAGTGCTCCCATTCCCACTGCTCAGCTGCCACGCCCGGCGTCCAGGGCAACCTGGCCAGGGTGGGCCAGGACCAGGCCAGGCTGCAGGAGCTGCGCTGCAGCATCGAGGGGCTCCTGGCGGAGAACGACCCCTTCCGCTTCCTGGAGGTGAGGCATCTACCAGGACTTGGATAGATGGTATACGAGCGACACGTGGGTGGATGGGATCATGTTAGTGCATTTATCACGGAGTTCCATGGGATTCCACAAACTGCGATTCTTCGATTCTAAGCTCTTGCGTCGCTCATTCTAGAACCCAGACGTGCGTGACATCTATGACGTTTCTCAAACTCCTAAACGGATCGCGCTTCCGTTTTTACTTCCCAGTAAAGGGATGTGGATGGATCTTACTCCATCGAGATGACGGACGTCTTTTAATGCATCTAAATCTCATTTTTAATCTTCTGCTTCTCTGTTCTTGTGTTTAGGGCCACAAGTGTTCCAGTAAACGGTTGGTATCTGTTATATGAAAAACTTGACAGGAAATACAAGAATGTGTGTTGGATTTGTTCAACGTGTGCGTGTTTTTGTCATGTCTAACGTGTGTGTGTGTGTGTGCATGTTCCTCAGTCACAGAAGCCAGCTGAAGAAGGCCTTGTTCGTACCCAACTATACCAGGTTAGACATGGACACTCTGGGCAACAACCTAGAAGAGAAGCTGACGGACTTCTTGGGTGACGTACGCACCCACGTCTGCGATGCCATCGACCGCCTATGTGAGTCTGCTCGCTCGCTCACTTGCATCGCCATTGTTCGACACAAACGCTGGAGTCCATTCAGTCTAGCAGTAGAGGAACACGAGAACAACATTTGAGAGCTATGTTGTGGTTTTTTCCTCCCAAGGTCCAGTGGCAGAAGGTGAAGAGGAGGAAGATGAACTTGTGGATGAAGATGATGATGATGAGGAGGATGATCAAGGAGAAGAGATGCCAAGCGAGGAAGAGGAGGAGGAGGAGGAAGGACTTGACCAGACTGAGTCTGCAGATGAGCTCTTCAGCCCTGAGGAAGAAGAAGAGGAGGAAGAAGAAGAAGAGGAGGAAGATTATGAGGAGGAAGAGGGTATTTAATATTGTGAGGTAATGTGTCTGTGACATCACTATGCCTACGTTGACTTCACGGTCGATCGGAAAAGGGACGTCATTTCCTACGTTTAGCGGGGCGACGCCAGCCAGCGACTTGAACTCCTCCAGTAGCTCAGCTGAACTCCGTGCGCTGCAGGTCTTTTTTTTAACATTTTGTTCGCAAGCTTTCGTAAGACTTGTAATCATCTAAAAGGGAAAAACTAGCGAGGATGATGACATCAGCAAAAACTTTCACCAGAGGCGGGAATCCTCGATTTGAGTTGATGGATGGTGTTGTAAATGTGACGCTGCACCGCAGGCACTGGGCGAAGCAGTCGTGACATCACTTCCAGGAAATGAGGTGTGTCCTGCTTCATGAGGAGGGTGTGAGGAGATGTTCTGATGGGTAGCACATCCTGTTCCTTGCTAGATTAATACCAAAGTGTTTGAGACGTTTTTGAACCGTCAGCTCTGCTTGACATTGTACACTTGCCATAGAAAAAAAGCAGTTCAGCACTTTATAATATTATAATCTTTATATTTCAAAAGATATGCATAGACTGCAATGTGTGATTACATCAACGTGACCTGATTGCAAATACTTTGAGACACAAAAAAAGAGGGGTGAGTTTCTTTTGCACTTTTATATACAATTTTGTGAATGTGAATAAAAAATGGCTTGGATTTTGATATGATTGAGCTGGTGGAATTTGTTATTTGTCAGTTAAAGCCTCGTGTGCTCTGTTTTAAAATTCAGAAAATACGTTCATGTCGGCCATGAAGTGTGCTTTCTTTGACTATGATCATTGAGTTTGAACACAGATGCAGGAGTAGTCTGCACTAAAGAATGCAAGAATGAGCGTCGGAAAAACAAAAATCTAATTCTTTGAGCTCGATGGTTCAGTTCACCTGTGTTACTAGTTAGCATTTCTTTGCTAAGGTATTGTACATTCAAAAGTGCTTTGGTTTCATTTCATTACACCGCAACAGAGATGCATCTTCTGAGAGTGGCAAATTATCTCACTTCCTTCAAACTTTCCTGTTCGTTGCTAACTATATGAGCAACGGACTCTTAAATCACTTAAACTTTAAATCACGCTATGGGTGTAAAATACAACAGTTAATGCTTAAATCCCCACCCAAAGTATGCAGTTAAATGTTCAAATAATTATACGTATTAATATTCACAGAAATCATAGCAGTAGGTTAGCAAATATATTTTAATATATAATATAATATTTATATTTTAGCACAATGACAAAATGGCATCATTTCAGTTTAGTCTCATTTAAATCATGACAAAAACCACAACTGTAGGTATCTCTTACAATAAATATTATAATACCATTTTAAAAATCTTTTATTGTTGATGACACCGCAAAATCTTGTTCAGTTGACAGAAAATCTTGCAAAATCTAACAGCATACAGCCCATGGTATCTACTGAATGTATATAAGTTATGAAGACTAGTAACCTCAAATATAGCGGTGATATCCGTTTCCGTCTGCCACAAAAACTTTATTTTGTCTTTTTCTAAACGCACTAACCTTCTTTGTCACACCAGAAACATGTTATTGGTGGAAATCTATACGTGGATTATAACGTATAATTGGCCATTGAAAGAAAATATTTGAGACTGAGATGCAACGGACCTTGATGGTTGTTACTGATGTGAGCGCAAATGTAAATATAGTAGGTCCACCAAGCCAAGTGCGGTGTTGCTCTCAGTTAAGTCACACTTTAACACTTAAAAACTCGAGCCAATCACTAACAGAGAGATAAACAGACAGACATCCAGACAGAAAACCAACTATTCAATCTACTACCAATCATTGCCAGTACACATTCTACGTCCTCCTATGACGCATCCTAGAATCCGTCGACAAACCCCGTCCTCAAATTCCTTTGTGTTAGCTAAAACGGTTAGAAGCCTACACTTATCCTACCCTAACCAAGCACTGCAATGCCTCTAACTGCACGTTACCCTTCACTTACAGCGACAGACCACACCACTGTAGTCACAATGACCAGACCCAAATGAGCACCTCAAAACACAACACTTCAAAATGGCCGCTAGTCTACTTAACTGCAAACGACACTCAATGAAAAGCGCCACTATGGGCCAAAACACCTTGTTCATTCTCGAAAGGTCCTTTTTTTTAATAGATTATTTTATTGTCATAGTCAAGTCTTTCCCACCAGCCGTTTGTCCACTATTGAGTTGGCACTTTAAAAATAAATCCTGATTCTCCGAATCTTGCTTGTTTCTTGCATAATGTAAACTTTATTTTTCATAACACATTTCACATTTTAGTCCAAGAGAGGAATAGTTGTAGTTGAAAAAGGTGTATAATTTAAGAATAATCTCTGTCTCATTCACTTCATCAATCTCAGCCTCCCTCTATCTCTCTAGTAGGGTCATTCAGAATCAGAATTCAGAATTATTCCAGGTGCAAAAACAGAATATCAGTGCATTTCTCTCATCTTATCTTTTCAAAAGACGCCGTCTACGTTTCCGACACCCTCAGACATTAAACATTCTCATGGTCTCCAACAACATCAAACACAACATTTTCAATGCCTTCCCGAATGACTGTGCAAGTCTTGTGAATATTCTTATTAGGAACTAGAACTAGTTTAAGTCCAGTAGAGTGCCTCGTCTTTAAAACTATGAGCAGATAATTGACCCAGAATTTCTTTTTAAGTCCTTCCTTTACCGCTATCTCTACGTTGTTGATTCTTGAGCTATTTGTTGCCCGCGGACAAACAGCTCTCCAACTAAAAAACAAAACAAAGATAAAAGCAACTAAAACAAAAGTTGGGATCATATGAGGAAGCTATGTTTGGGTTCTGGAGAAAACGGAAAAACAGTTTGAATTTGATATTTTGAATCAGGCAGCCTTTGATGAGGCCATTACAGTTCACAACACAACAAAGGCATTTTCAGCAGAACAATCACGATAACCGGAATGAAAAAAAAAGAAAGAATTGTTATATAACGATTCAAAATAACATAAAATGAAAAACATGCTGTGAAAAAGGGGAGTGAATCATTGTGAGGTTCACCCTGGTGAACCCACACAAGTGCATCCAAAATCACTTACTAAGCCACGGGGAAAACATCAATCGAGCTGCATAGACTTTTTACCTCAGTACAGGGCAGTCTGTGACTACAGACTCTGTACCGCAGTACAGGGAAGTCTATGTGACTACAAACTTCTTAACTCAGTACAGGGGGGTCTGTAGACCTACAGTCTCTGTACTTCCGCACAGGGTGGTCTGTAGGACTACAGTCTCTGTACTTCAGCACAGGGTGGTCTGTAGACCTACAGACTCTGTACCTCAGCACAGGGTGGTCTGTAGTCCTACAGACTCTGTACCTCAGCACAGGGTGGTCTGTAGGACTACAGACTCTGTACCTTAGTACAGGGTGGTCTATAGACCTGCAGACTCTGTACCTTAGTACAGGGTGGTCTATAGACGTACAGACTTTGTACCTCAGTACAGGGTGGTCTGTTGGATAATGAGGTTTGTGGAAAGTTTTCTGAGCTTTTAGGAACAACAAGCTTTTTGGAACTACAAGTCCTATCATAGACTATTGGTGAAAAGTATCGTATGTGTGTAGGAATTGTACGTTACAGAAAAAAAACCTTCAGTTGTAAATTCCAGGAAAAGGTTCACGATAATACAAGTGTCTTTACATTTGATGAAAATAGAAGGGTAGGAATGTTGTACAACAGATTACAATAAGGCAGAGAGAAGAAAATGGTGGTCACATCTTGTGATTTCAATCAAGCCAGAAACATAATATACAAAACAAAATAATATCAAAACCATGACACAGGATTACAACGTAAAATGTATGACTTGTAATGTGAATTCTATTTGAAATTCAAACAAGCAAAATGTTTGGTGCGAATTGATTTTCCAGTTAGTATACGTACACATAACCCCCCCCCCCCCCCAATATATTGGCATTAAATAAATTATTCCTTAAAAATCAAACAAATTGATATATATATATAAATATTCACAATATATATGTACAACCTAACCAAATCAAGAAAAACAACAACAACGTAATCATCATTTCTGTCTCTAGACGTTCTGTTTGCTTAGTCATATGTCTTTAGACTGTGTATACAGTATAAGTGATCCTGTTTTCTACTTGTGTTGATGTACTGGATCTGTCATATGCAATTGAGCCATTTTCTGTATTTTGCTGCAGCATTTAGTAAAGTTGATATGTACTTTGTACACTGATAATCTAATTGACATCATAGGTAACTGATATGTTAGTAAAACATGTGCCGGTTGTACACGTAAAAAAGCCAAGCAAGGTCACGACCTGATTTGAATCCAATTATGATGTCATAGAGGATTTTTAACCAATCAAATATGAGGTTACAGTGTAACCTAGGCCTCTCTTCCTCTGCAGGTATGTATGCTTGTTACTGAGCAGGAAATGATGACACACTTTTACCTCTCGTACCCTAATCATGATGTGTTACACAGTATAGACTTCCTGTTTGACTTCCTGGATTGTGATTGTTAATCAAGGCTTTGCTGTGGTTGACATGAGGATGGACAACTAAATTGAAAATAATTGAAAACAGTAAGCAGTCTATGTAAATATCTGTCATTTTTTGTATGATTTACAATTGAATGCTTGAATATAGTGAGTTTTTATGGGCATACATTGGCCATACTATATTCTATCTACTGACAATCAACCACACAGTTGCTAACATACAATCCATCGCCTACTGGAATTCTGAGAAAAAGAATCTAAAAATATCTATGTCACATGGTCACACACGTCAACAATTCACAAATATCTACTTGTAAGCACTTCAAAGAAAAACAAAAAACAAAGACACAAACCAAACAATAAAACGAGACCTCTCTTGCCATTCTCATGAAAATATTCACATAGAAATCTGAATTGGACTTCAGGGACGTGATTTGGCCACATTCAACACTACTATGGTGATTTAGGCCTATTTCTTAAGGCCAGCGGTTCTGGAACTGAAATGCCGAACCCTTCACGAGGATTCGAACTGACTGACCAACCAGTCAGCCAGCCAGCCAATCAGCAGAGCCCAACCCAAAGGCCAGCACCTACAGGTCATAGCGGTAATGACAACTGCCTTCCCACCTGCAGTGTCACCTGTTCTAGAATACCGAGATGAGAGAGGCGAGACTTGTTTTGAACCTGAACCAGATACATGATGACTCGCGTGTAGCCTTGCGTTTTGGGGGTCAACGGTGAACATGAGCTGTTAGCATTAGCAGGTTCCTTCTCTCCTACAAGAAGCAGCCACCGCTTCACTTTAAAGGATTCTGGCCACCAGGGGGGCAGGGATATCGTGAGTTAAGCACTCAAAATGGACTTGATTAGAGTTTTCCAGATGCAACTGATGAGACCATCTTGAACGTGCTAACACCTCTGAACCAAGCGCACCGTAAGTGTTTCCGTGTTAATATTTTGAAACCATTTTCTTCCGTGACTTGTCAATACAACCTCAAAGAACACAACTAATCGTATCCGCTTAAGTGACATCAGAGGTTCATAATACAGCCTATTTTATGAATGATACGTTTCATAACAGTGTAGCTAGCAAAAAAGTAATGCATAGAATACAAATTAGTTCAACAATCACAATAAGAGCAAGCAATAACACAACTCGGATCACAACATATCAAAATAAAAGTCCTGGTCATTGGCACTAGGAGAAAGAGGGTTAGGGAGGCGGAGGTGAGATGAAGCGAACTCTAAGGTACAGCAAGTAGCATTTTTGCCAGACGACACGATTATCAGTCTGGTCAAAAAATACTAATCTAATAACTGTACTATTGCAGAAATTGAATACTCTCAAATAAAAAATGTCCCAATTATTTGCGAGCAAGACAGGTGTGGATGCGTAGCTCACCACATAAAACGGTATTTCTGTGTTTTTGTATTTTATTATTATTACAAATTAGCTGTTTTTGGAATTAACCAACGGGTACTAAGGCGTCGTTGCAGGGCGGATACACAGTGTTTAAATAAGTAAAGTTATTTCATTTCAATCAACAGTCTTGTTATTTGAACAGGTACGGTGGCTGGCACAGTTCAAAACGATTTGGGAATGACAGAGATGGTACTCTAAGTTCATGCACGTTTGACATGAGACCTGAAAGCTGTCGCGCATGATCGGCTAAGAATTGTGCGAATGACACATACGACATCATCTGTTCCGTGTTCTAAACTCTTTCCCACTTCAATCACAACTGTCACGGTTCCTTCACATCTACGATCTTCAAGGCTGTCAATTGGTCAACCGTTGTTCGGAAACCTTCCGTTTCCCCCCCATATACAAGAGATCTGAAGTTATCCACCGAGTTAATCAACGTAGAGACGATACGGAGATTTTCACGTCAACTGCCATGTGTTCCTTGTACTCAGAGACACAGACTATCATATTTATGGATCACATCTGACTAGTGGTATTTTCCCCCCCAATTATATCACATAAATGTAGACGTCTAACCAAACACACTAAAACAATATTGGTCTCAATAATTCATACCAGGGCTATGTAGACTAAAGGCAAATATTGGCTTTTCCTATGAGTATGAACTTTAAACACACTGCTTTTAAAAATATTCTTTTCGTCTGTATATTATCTTTTTTTTTCGTTGCTGTGAAATTGATGTGGTTTCATTTCAGTAAAGGGAATATAAGACCGGCGAAATCTGTCTTTGTTTTGATGGTGAAGAGGTGCTAAACACTGCTTGTAATTGACAGCTACAAGCTAGCATCTAAGATTTATATGCTTGATAATCTGTTTTTGCCCTGATGACAAAGCCATATGGTGCCGGGAAAATGCGGAAGGCAGTCTCTCTCTCTCTCTCTCTCTCTCTCTCTCTCTCTCTTCTCTCTCTTCTCGTCTCTCATCTCTGTTCTCTCTCTCACCACACACAACGTAAAAATTCCGCAGGGACAAACACAAACACGTTCCCTCCACAAACGGTGTTGTACGTACTTAAGTTCTGAACTGACCCACACAGCTTTTCACACGTCGCTCCCCTTCAGCTCATCTCTCTCTCTCTCAGTCTATCTTTCGGCATCTCTCCCGTCTCTCTTTCTGTCGTTCTCTCCATCCTTGCCTCCGGAGCTCTTCCTCTGGTTGAAGCGAGGAAGCGTCCGGACGATATGATTGGTTGAGTTGTGGCGTGTTGTGGCGTGAGTGAGTGGCGAAGGGGGGCGGGATAAGGGGCAAGATCGTGGGGTTGAGGCCTGAGAATGTTGGAGTGCCAGGGGTCGAGCGGAGAGGTCAGGCGGGAGGAGGTCGATGACCTCACACTTTTTTCGGAGGAGGGGCCAGTTTGATGATCTCATCTTCTGACGGCTGGCGGATGATGTCTGGGAAGAGAGAAGGAAGGATGATGGGTCTCTCTCTACCATTTCTTTCATCTAAGCAAATCTCCAGTGTTAGTATCTAATGTAGACAAGGGCGGTTTGACTTAAGTGTAGATAAAAGTGAAGTTTAAGTTTTGTAGCCAAAAGATTTGACAGTAAGAAGCTTATTGAGGAGAGATGAAAGCTATCTGAAAGACACATATAGCTTCACTTATCTTTTGGAGAGAGCTATGTAAAAGAGGAGCCTGTTCACGGCTTTTAGGAAGAGGGTAGCATAGGGGGAGAGAGAGGGTGTGTGTGTGTGAGAGAGAGTGAAAGAGAAAGTGCGCATGGAAAGAGAGAGAGAGGCAGGGAGAGAGAGAGGGAAAGAGAGTGAGGGAGGATGAGTATGTGATAGCTAGAGTGAGAGAGAGAGACTGAGGCAGAGGGAGAGAGAGGGAGGGAGAGAAGGAAAGAGACTGAGGGAGGGAGAGTATGTGAGAGGAAGAGTGAGACAGAGTGAGGCAGAGGGAGTGAGTAAGGGAGGTAGAGAGAGAGGGAGTGAGGGACGCAGAGAGAGAGTGAGAGAGAGAGAGAGAGTGAGAGTGAGAGTCTGTGTTGTAGCCCACCTTTGTATTTCTTGGCGGAGGGAATGCGAGTGAGCTTGGTGTCGATCTCGTCGTCCTCTGAGATCTTCAGGACGGTGGTGCGATACTCGATGACGCGAGTTAGGAGGTCTGGCCGCCGCGAGATCTCAAAGATGTGCTCGATGTACGAGAGGTTATCTGAGGAGAACATGCAGAGGGGGTTATGTGCCGTCAGTGGTGATGGGAGAGATTAGTCGCTGCTACTTTCTTTTTTCTCCTGCTTTACACGCTTGCCTTCAGCCTTCCATCTCTCCTTCTCTCCATCTCTCCTTCTCTCCATCTCTCCTTCTCCACACACATCCTCCCTTCCTCCCTCCCTTCTTGCCTCAAGCCTTCCCTTCTTGTGCCCCTCACCTCCTTCCCTCACCTCCTTCTCTCACCTCCTCATCCTCACTCTCTGGCTCTCATACTACCTCCCTCCCTCCCCTCTCCTCCCTGTGCCTTTCCCTCGCTCTCCTCCTCTCTCCTCCCCTCCCTCCCTCCCTCCCTGTGCCTTTCCCTCTCCTCCTCTCTCCTCCCCTCCCTCCCTCCCTTTCTCCTTCCCTCTCTCCTCGCCTAACCTCCCTCACCCTGTGCCAGCTTGTCGTTCTTCTCCAGGTAGTTGAACCACTCCTTGGAGGATGTGATGTTATTGCTCTGGTCCTCAGGAATGTCCTCCTTGCAGGCCGACTTGAGCTGGTCCAGATCCTCATTGGTGATGTTCTCAGACAGGTCGCTGAGCAGAGAAGTGTACTCCGACATGGTCTGCAGAGGACCAGAGCGAGGGACGAGACGACAGCAGGGAAGAGAGGCGCGGGGAGAGGGGAAGGCAGGAGCGTCGACAGAAGAACGAGGGGAGAGAGAGAGAGAGAGAAAGAGAAGCGGGAGAGGAACGATCGCACGGAGAAGAGGAACGGGAAGGTAGAGCGAAAGGGAGAGAGAGAGAGAGAAAATAAATAAATAAGTCGCGATAAACACAATCTCCTTTTACAGACACGTCACGAAGCGCTAGACAAGCATCCCAATCATTTCCTATGAGTGGGCGGGTTTGCAGGCCTTTGTAAACGATCTGAGAAGATGACAATAGCATGCGGTGCAATATGGGGGAGGGTCTGGAGCTCTCTCGCCCCCTAGTGGACACTGATGGGAACGAGGGGGGGGAGTTCCGTTGTGAAGGAGACTGTCCTGGGATGGACTCAGATTTGAGATCTAATCAGGTGTTGTTAAGGGAATTCCATTTCCTGTTCCTGTGTCCTGCGTCACTGTGTTATCCGGTCGCTAATGAACCATTAAATAGTAAGAGAACATTGAGATGTACAAACACACAAACAAGAGAAACGCACTCTCTCTCCCTGTCTCTCTCTCTCTCTCTCTCTCTCTCTCTCTCTCGCCCTCCTCCAGGCTGCCTCTCCAGTGGAGAGCATGCTACAGTATGACCGTCTTGCATGAAGCTTTCAGCCCAATCCACTTAGACCACACCGCCACAGATAAACCCCTGCATCTCCAACATTGACCTATATTCCACAGCTGCAGTTCCCCGCTGCGACCAGCAGGGGGACACGTGTAGACCTGTGCTCATGCTGTGCGTGGGGATTAGCTGTCGTGCAGCCAGGATTTAGACCTAGATTACACAGATACAGTGATTAGGCGCTGCCCTGTACGCTGGATAGCCTGGTCTATGTGTATGCATTCTAGTGTGCAAATGGTTTCTTGGTTGCAAGTGTTTAAAGTGACACCTCATCGTCCTCCCTGTTCGCAAAGACTACTGTGTTTTGTGTGTGTGTGTGTGGTGTGTGTGTGTGTGTGGCTGTGTGTGATGGGAGAGGAGATGAGAGATGGGAGGAGAGAGAGGAGAGAGATGAGAGTGTGAGAGAGAGAGAGAGGGAGAGAGGAGCAAGGAGGGGCTTAGGTTGGAGTGTTTTGTGTGTGTGTGTGTGTGGGGGGGGGAGCAGGGAGAGGGAGTGAGGTATAGTTTGTGTATTTCTGTGTGTGTGTATTTATTTGTGTATTTGTGTGCGTGTATTTGTGTGTGATAGTTCTTTCTGTGTGTGTGGTGTGTCTGGCTTGATTTCTGTGGTGTGTGTGTTGTTTTCTAGTGTGTGTTGTGTGTCGGCTCTCTCCTGTTCTCCTGGGTCACCCTGACGTTCTTGGTTTTGCACCATAATACACGGCCACTGCATTCTGGGTAAAAAAGCTGTCCACAATAGGCTAGCTATCTGCATGATACCACCTCCCCCCCCCCCCCCTCTTTTCCTCTCAGTCTTCT
>BROE01000023.1:8145490-8158368 GCA_036571765.1 Plecoglossus altivelis | reverse complement strand
GGAGTTGCTTATAGATTGGTGATGATGCATAGCTAAAGTGTAACATCAGAACACTACACAGCTTTCGGAATCAATTAGATACAAAAGTGTTGTAGACAGTCTTAATGTAATCATATCGCAAGTGTATGTTTTCGACTTAGTGCTTTGTTCAACATAGAGGCGCCTGGAGTTATGCTGTTCTTGGAGTGATAAATCTTAAGGGGCTGCAAGCAAGTGGACTAGAGTGGATGGTAGGGGGCCAGGAAGAAAAGAGAGGTAATTGCTGTTCCTATGGGGGAGGGAGGGTTAAAGAGTATGCCATCGCAAGACGGGACTTGGAGGGTTGGCTGGGGGAAGTTACTAGAGCCGACTAATGAGCGGTGAGGGGAGGTTAAAGAAGAGGAGCTGGACCGCGGGGGCATCATAGAGTGACGAGCATGCGACATATTGATTGAGCGTGGTCAAGGGGGGTTATACCGTCCGAGCGTCCACAGCGGATTTTATCGTTGGTGGGGGGAGGTTTCTACGACAGCGACACCAGCGCCGGGCACGAGCCCGCGCGCTCCCGGGCGGGCTTACTTCTGCAGGTTGGACTTCAGCTGCCCTTACAGGCTACGACAATGTTGCTGTGGGGGAGGGCTGTGTCCGGGGGCATACGTGCTTGGAGGACGCCATTCACCGCTCCCTGTGGTTCGGGTCATATTTTCCGGGCCGGGGGCATGCCTGCCGCCCTCCGCGGCTTCGGAAGTGGGCGGCCCGCCCGTCCAGCGAATGCGCGGCCCCCAAAGGCTCACGCCATGCCAGGTGTGCGCGTATAGAGCCACTGCCTTCCCCTGCGTGTCCGTGGTTCTCTGGCGCCGGGCGCTGCGCGCGGGGGGAGTGTATTTTGCGCTGCCAGGAGAGCTACAATGATGCTCGGGCGGTAAGTGGTATGGTTGGTTTTGGGGGGGTCAACGGTGCCATCGCTGGTTGCTGCCTTTCCTATCTCTCCTACCGAGCGCCCCCGTTGCTGTGTAGGGTAGGATTCTGGGCAACAAACAAGGGAGAGGAGGGCGGGGATAACCATCGCATGATGTGAACGCAACTCAATCGGACTTGATGGGCGTTATTATCAGCGACAGGAAGATGGAGTAGGGACCAATATTGGTTGTCCCACCCTGCTTGACCGGCGGTCGTATTTACGTGTTCCTATTATTTGCAACCATTTTCTTTTCCGTGCTTAGTCACAGTCACCCACACAGAAATAGTAGTGCGTGCCGTAGTGACTCAGCGGGTTAACATGGGGCTAGGGTGTTTATAATGACATGATCCAACGTTTTAACTCGAGTGAGCGACTGACGGCGAAAAAAGATGGCATAGAATAAAAATTAGTTATCCAATAACTAGAGCAATGCACACATGGATCAAAATAATCATAAGTCATGGGTGGTGGGCATGAAAGGTAGAAAAAGAGGGGTTAGGAGGCGGTAAGAGTTGAGAAATGAAGGAACTTAAGGTCCGCGGGTACAATATTGTTTGCCAGAGGCAGAGATAAGCGTCTGGGATCAAAACTACTAATTATCATGGTAACTATAGCGGGGGGATTAAGTTGATACGAGAGCGTCCAGGACATAGATACTATTTGTGAGAGACAAGGATGTGGATGCTGCCTCACAATAAAAGGTATATTTCTGTGTTATTTTGTATTTATTATTATTAACTAGTTAGTTTTTTGGAATTAACCAAACGGTCCAAGCCTCCGTTGCGGAGGATCCACGTGTTTTAAATAAGCTAGTTATTTCATTTAATCAAAAGTTTGTTATTGAACAGGCTAAGGTCGGCTCGGCACAGTTCAAAACGACTTTGGAATGACAGAGATAAGGTACTACCTAGTCTATCACGTTATGACAAAAATAGAGACTGAAGCTTAGCGCAGATGGCTAAGATGTGCGACTGACACATACGAATATCTGTTCGTGTTCTCTAAACTTTTCCTTCAATCACACTGTACGGTTCTTCACTCTAGGATATTCAAGGCTGGTCATTGGTCCCGTTGTTTGTAATTCCGTTTCCCCATATAATCACAGAGATCTGAAAGTTATTCCCACCGCGTTAACTCAACGTAGAAGACGATAAGCCGAGGATTTTCACCGTAATGGCACTGTTTTTCCTTGTACTAGAAGCAGAGACAGACTATTATTTAATGGTCTTGACATAGTGGTATTTTCCAATTATATCAACCTAATTGTAGGAACGTCTAACCAACCCACTAACAAATATTGGTTGCTATTATCACCAGGGTAGGTAGAACTAAGGAATCTTGGGCTTTTTCGCTATGAGTATGAACTTTAACAACCACTGTTTTAAAAATTTACTTTTCGGTTGTATGTCATTTCTACTTTTTTTTCTTTCGTTGCTGTGAAATTAGGATGTGGTTTCATTTCGTAAGGGATATAGACGGCGAATCTGTCTGTTGTTTATGGAATGGTGGAAAGAGTGCTAACGACTTGTTCGTATTGACAGGTACAATAGATTAAATTTAATAATGCGATAAATCTGTTTTTGCATGATGAAAAGATATGCGTGCACGGGAAAATGCGAATGAGCAGTCTCCTCTTTTCTCTTCTTCTCTTCTCTCTTCTTCCATTGTGTCTCTCTCTCTGTTTCCATCACACACACAACCGTACATTCAGCAGACACACAAACACGTCCCTTCACACCACGGTGTTGTACGTAGCAGTTCTGCATGACCCAACACAGTTTATTCACAGTGCTCCTTCCCAGTATCTCTCTTCTTCAGATTACTTTCCGGTTCTCCGTCTCTCTTTCTGTCGTTCTCTCCATCCTTGCCTCCGGAGCTCTTCCTCTGGTTGAAGCGAGGAAGCGTCCGGACGATATGATTGGTTGAGTTGTGGCGTGTTGTGGCGTGAGTGAGTGGCGAAGGGGGGCGGGATAAGGGGCAAGATCGTGGGGTTGAGGCCTGAGAATGTTGGAGTGCCAGGGGTCGAGCGGAGAGGTCAGGCGGGAGGAGGTCGATGACCTCACACTTTTTTCGGAGGAGGGGCCAGTTTGATGATCTCATCTTCTGACGGCTGGCGGATGATGTCTGGGAAGAGAGAAGGAAGGATGATGGGTCTCTCTCTACCATTTCTTTCATCTAAGCAAATCTCCAGTGCTTAGTATTATGTAGACAAGGGGGTTTGTTTGTAGATTAAATGTGAAGTTTAAGTTTTGTAGGAGAAAAAAGATTTGACAGTAGTATTGGGAGATGAAGCTTCTGAAAGACCCATATAGTTAACTTATTTGGAGAGAAGCTATGTTCAAGAGAAGATGTTAAGGCTTTAAGGAGAGGGTTAGCATAGGGGGCGAGGAGGGTGTGTATTGCTGTACAGTGAAAGAGAGAGTGAAGAGAGAAAGAAAAAGAAAAAGAGAGAGAGAGGCAGAGGAGGAGAGGGGTAAGTCGAGTGAGGAGGATGGTTGTAGATAGCGTAAGTGAGAGAGAGGTGGGCAGAGGGGGGAGGAGAGGGGAGAAGGAGAGACTGAGGGCGGGGAGAGTATGTGAGAGGAAGAGTGAGCAAGAGAGATGAGGAGAGGGAGATGAGTAAGGAGGTACGAGGGAGAGGGGAGTGAGGGACGCAGAGAGAGAGTGAAAAGAGGAGAGAGAGGAGTGAGAGTGAGAGTTGTGTTGTAGCCTTTTGTATTTTCTTGGCGGAGGAATAGCGAGTGATTTGGTGTGAATCTCGTCGTCTCTGAGATATTAGGACGGTGGTACGGGTACTCGACTGACGAGTGGAGTTTGGCCGGCGAGATCTCAAATGCATGTCGTCGATGTCAGAGAGAGTTATTGAGGAGAATGCAGAGCGGGGTTATGTGCGTCATGGTGATGGGGAGATATTGTCGTAGCTACTTTCTTTTTATTCCTGCTTTAACACTTGATTAGCTATCTTTTTTATGTCATCTTCTTAAGTCCTCTTCCCACATCTCTTCATGCGCCTCTTTCGCTCAAGTCCTTCCTTTTGTGCCACACTCCTTCCTCCTCTTCTTCAAACACTCTCCAAATACTCATCACTTCTGGTCTAATACTATCTCCTAATCTCTCTCCTCCTGTGCTCATTTCTCTCCTCCTCTTCTCTCATCCCTCCCTCCTTGCTTTCTCTCCTCCTTCTCCATAGCTCCTCTTCTCCTTCCCTTCGTCCTCCAGCTCAAACTCCTCACTGTTGCGACTTGTTGTTCTTCTCAGGTGTTGACACTCTTAGAGGGATGTGATGTTTATCGTGTCTGGTCTCCCGATGTCTCTCCTTGCAAGGCGATGAGCTGGTCAGATTCATCTGGTGTGTTCTCGACCGGTGTGAGCCAGAAGTGTACTCCGAATCGTCTGCAGAGACAGGGAGGGGAGACCAGGAAGGGAAGAGAGGGCGGGAGAGGGAAGGCAGGAGTTGCTAGCCAAGAACGAAGGGGAGAGATGAGAAGAGAGAGAGAGGGGCAGAAGGACGTCGCACGGAGAAGGAAGGGTAGGAGAGCGAAAGGAGAGAGAGAGAGAGAAGAAATAATATAAGTCGCGTAACCCAATATTTTCAGAGCGTCCGAAGGTAGCGGCACGCAATTATTTTCCTTTGAGGGCCGGGTTTGACGGCTTTGTACGATACTGTAGAAGATGACAATCAGCTGCAGGTGCAAATAATGGGTGCGGAGGGTCAGGAAGCTCTCTGCCATAGTGGAACTGATGGGAAGCTGGGGGGGGAGTTCCGTTTGTGAACGGAGCTGTCTGGGAATGGACTTCAGATTTGAGATCTATAGGTGTTGTTCAGGGGAATTCCTTTCCTGATTCTGTGTCCATGCGTAGGTTATGGCTCGTAATCGAAATTAAATCAGTAAGAGAAAATTGGATGCTCAACAAAACAGAGACGCACTCTCTCTCCATGTTGTTCTTCTTACTTTCTCTAATCTGCTCCTTTCTCTCTTTTCTCTCCTCTCTTCACTCTTCTCTTCTGCTCTAGGTGCTCTCGTGGAGAGCTGCTAAGACGTATGACAGTACTTGCATGATTCGCCCAATCACTAGACAACCGACACAATACCTGCAATCTCCACAATTGACTATATCACAGCTGGAAGTTTTCGTGCAGACCCAGTAGGGGACGTGTAGACTGTGTCTGCTGTGGTGCTGGGATTAGCTGTGGTGCCGCAGAGATTTGACCTAGATTACAAGATAAGTGTTAGGGGAGTGTAACGACAGAGGATCAGCTGGTCTATTGTGTTGCATTTTAGTTGCAGTGTTTCTGTGAACTCTGTTTATTAGTAGCACTCATGTCTTCCTGTTGACAAGACTACTGGTTGTGTGTTTGTGTGTGCTGTGTGTGTGTGTGTGTATTGTGTGGGTGTGAGAGAGAGAGAGAGACGAGCGAGAGAGAGAAGAGAGAGAAGAGGGAGAGAGAGAGAGAGAGGAGAGAGAGAGACGGAGAGAAAAGAAGGGCGCTTAGGTTGAGAGTGTACTTTGTAATGTGTGTGTTTGATGTGGGGGGGCGGGAGCAAGAGGAGAGGAACGAGTGGGTATACGTTTTGCGTATTCTGTGTGGTAGTGTATTTAAATATTGTGTATTGTGTGGTGTGCATGTATTGTGTGTGGTTATTTTATGTGTGTGTGTGTGTAGATGTGTGTGTTTATTATGTGTGTGATGTGTGTTTTTCTGTGGTGTGTGTGTGTACTCTATCCTGTCTAACCCAGTACTGCACTGTTTTTGGTTTGCACCAACATAAGCACATAGATTCCTGGGTAAAGAAGCTAATCACATGGCTAGATATCTGCTGATACATCCTCCGCCCCTACCACTCTTTTCAATCATCTCTGTATCTCCTCCTCCCTTTCTTTTTCTTGGTGATTATCAAGTCCAGTATTCTTCTCCTTACTGTCCTCAATTGTCTCTGTCTCTCTCTTTGCCTGCCTTTCTGCCTGTCTGTCTATCCGTCCGTCTGTCTGTCTTTCCCCCTCTCTGGGATCATCCTGACACTGTGTCCATACATAGAGAGCCTTCACATTCTCATCAACACAAACATTCTTTTGTCTCCTCTCTCTCGCCCAAGTCCCTGTATTTGTGTGTGCATGTGTGTATTTGAGTGTGTGTGCGTGTGCATTTGTATGTGTGTGTCTTTGTGTGTGTATTAGTGTGTGTGTGTGTGTGTGTATTGGTGTGCCTGTCTTTGTGTGTATGTGTCTTTGTGTGCGTGTGTATTTGTGTGTGTGTGCATGTGCCTTTGTGTGCGCGCGTGTGTGTGTGTGCGTCCTTGTGCGCGTCCATGTGTGAGTGTGTCCGTGCATGCGTGTGTGTGCGGGTGTGTGTATGTGTGTGCGTGCGTGTGTGAGTGCGTCCACATATGCATGTGTGTGTGTGTGTGTGTGCGTGCGCGTGTGTGTGTGTGTGTAGGGCAGGTTTGTGAGTGCAAGCAGCCTTTCTCCTCCATGACTAAACTCCTAAATGTGTCCCCCATCCTTGCCTGTCTGGGCTCTGACACCCTGCTCTCCTGCCATGGACTGCTCTTTCTACCAACACCACTGGGCCTTTATCAAGCCAGACAAGCTCTACTGTTCTCTCTGTCGATCTCTGACACACACACACGCACGCACACACGCACGCACACACACACACAATGACACCCCCATTCCATCTCTCTTTTTCTGTTCACAAACAGACACAGTCTTTTTCTGTTCACACACACATGCACACACAATAACAACCTCCCTCCCTCTCTGTTTCTTTCTGTCTCTCTCCCTCTCTGTACACACACACACACACTCACACACACACACACACACACTCACACACACACACACACACTCACACATAAGCTCGCATGCACACAAAACTAAAAACGTTAGAAAAAAGATTTCAAAGAGTAAAATAACTCTTCACCTGTTAGCCCTGATGAAGCCTCTCTCTATGCTATGAAGAACCTATTCATCCTTTCCTCGTTCTACCACTCTCTAACTCTCCTTCTCCCCATCACTTTCATCTCTATGTCCCTAACAATCTCTATCTTCTCCCGCTCGCCATTCATAACCCTAGTAACCACTGGATGATGCTATAATTCTATTGCCATGACTACTCTGTCTTTGAAGTGCTATTGATGGGTCAGTAAGGGATCTGTGACTGTGCGTGTGTCCTGAAGGAAGTGCAACTGTCTGATGAAGCAGACTGCAAACATCCCTGTGATTTGAAAAATTCACCCTCCCCACTCTCTCTCTCTCTCTCTCTCTGTCTCTCTCTCTCTCACTCTCTCTGTCTCTCTGTCTCTCACATACACACACATACACACACTCAGTACCTTCACTACTACCGCGGCCACCCAGAGTCCATTCACCCTTCACACCACTGACGTTGCCATGGTGACGGGGCCTTGCTTCGCCTTTGAGCCCGGAGACTGTTACCTAGCAACGGTGCGCAGTCCCCCCCCCCACCTCCCTCCACGGAATGAAATCTCCTGGTGTGTGACAGAAACACAGACACACACATGGGGAACTGAATGCTGCACCAGCAGGTTTGGGGGCCAGCTTGTAGCCTTGCCACATCACCATGGCAACCAAGTTAATGTCATGGGAGTGTTTAAAAAAAAAGTTTGGGTGAAGATATGCATTCTCTCTCTCTCTCTCTCTCTCTCTCTCTCTCTCTCTCTCTAACCCAGCCCTCCACCGTGCCCCTCCACCCCCTCACCCTCACGCTCGAACCCCCTGTTGTGCTTCCCGACAGGAAACACAAACAGAGGCAAACAGCCGCCCACCGAACACCGTCCGGAGACAGGTAACCTACGTCTCTGACAGGAAGCTTGTTGCCTGTCATGTGACATCAGACAGGAAGGACTCAGTCCTAACGCACACACAATCACACACACAAGGACGCGCATGCACACACAATCACATACACAAGGACGCGCATGCACACACAATCACACACACAAGGACGTGCATGCACACACAATCACACACACAAGGACGTGCATGCACACACAATCACACACACACACACAAGCAAATGCACACAATGGTGCATTAGACAGCTGTCTGTCTGTGCAGCTGTCCAAAGGTCAAATGCCACGCTTCAGAGGTTGTCAATCTCTCCCTCCCAACTGACCTCGTCTCCCCCTCCTCTCTCCCCTCTTCTTTTCTCCTCTCTCCCCTCCTCTCTCCTCTCCCCTTCATTCATCACCTCTCTTCCTCTGTCCTCCTCTCTCCCCTTCTCTTTCCTCTCCTTCCCCCTCCTCTCCCTCCTCTCTCCTCTCCTCTCCTCCCACCTCTCCTCTCCCCCTCCTCTCTCCCCTTCTCTTTCCTCTCATCCCCCCTCCTCTCTCCCCTCCCTCTCTTCTTCACGTCTCTCTGCTAACCCTCCTGCATGTTTCGCGTGCGTGTGACTCGAAACACTGTATCAATGTTTTTTCTCTGAATACACAGTGGGTACGTGGGACTGAGTATGTGTGTGTGTGTGTGTGTGTGTGTGTGTGTGTGTGTGTGCATGGGAACTCTCCGTGCCCACCACTGCATTCAGTGTAGCTGTGTGTGGTCTGTCAACCTCCATCAGCGTAAACACCACCCGACACACGAACACAGAAGGAAAGAGGGGGGCGAGAGAGGGAAAAATGAAAACAGGAGAGAGAGAGAGAGAGAGAGAGAGACAGGAAAGTGTCATAAAAAGAGGGACAGAGCAAGGGAGGGAAAGAAAGCGATTGGGGACCAAGGAGAGAGAGCTGAGAGAGAGAAACGTAAGGAAAAAGAGACACGAGAGAGAGAGGGAGCTGGAGAAAGGGTAAGAGCAGGCAAGAGGGGGGGAGTAGTGGAGAGAGAGCGGGAGAAAGAGAGATTAGATAGATGGAGGGAGAGAGATGAGAGAGATGAAGGGAGGAGAGGGAGGTAGAGAGATGGAGGTAGAGAGATGAGAGAGATGAAGGGAGGAGAGGGAGGTAGAGAGATGGAGGGAGAAAGATGGAGGTAGTGAGATGAGCGTGATGAAGGGAGGAGAGGGAGGTAGAGAGATGGAGGGAGAGAGATGGAGGTAGAGAGATGAGAGAGAGGGAGGGAGGAGAGGGAGGTAGAGAGATGGAGGGAGAGAGATGGAGGTAGAGAGATGAGAGAGATGAAGGGAGGAGAGGGAGGTATAGAGATGCGAGAGAGGGAGGGAGGAGACAGAGGTAGAGAGATGAGAGAGAGGAGAGGGAGGTAGAGAGATGAGAGAGAGGGAGGAGAGGGAGACAGAGAGGAAAGGAACGCTTGTCCTGAGAACAACAGCAGAGCACCAGGGAATGTAGGCCACTGGCCCATTTCTTCATTCAGGGGACAAGATCGGCTGGGTGTAAAAATAGTAGCGGTGCGATAGCTAATGTGGCCATCGCTACTGTAACCACGCTCCGCTGTGGCTGCTGGCTCGCTTTCCTCTACAGACGTGCAAGAGCCAGCATACGTACGCACGCACGCACAAACACAAACACGCACACACACAAACACACGCACACACAGACACATACGCACACACACAAACACACACACACAGACACACACGCACACATATACACATGCACACACACACACACACTGATACACACACAAACACACACATACAGACACACACGCACACACACAGATACACACACAAACACACACACATGCACACACACAGATACACACACAAACACACACATAGATACACACACAAACACACACACACACACAGTCACACACGCATACACACACACCACTTGAATGTACCCAGCAGGTGGCCACCATAGAAATAAAAGCTTCTGATAACTCGCAGTCTGTGTGTGTGTGCGTGTGTTTGTATGTGTGTGTGTGTCTGTGTGTGTGTGTGTATGTGTGTGTGCGTGCTTGTGTGTATGTATGTGTGTGTGTGTATGTCTGTGTGTGTGTGTGTGTTTATGTCTGTGTGTGTGTGTGTGTATGTCTGTGTGTGTGTGTGCGTGCTTGTGTGTATGTATGTGTGTGTGCGTGCTTGTGTGTGTGTGTATGTATGCGTGTGTGTGAGCACTGGAGTAGCCGTGCATGCCTGTCTGCTTACCAAAAGCCAAGAGCATCTGTTTCTGGGTGGCGGAATGCTGTAGCAGCAAGGAACTCTCTGGAACTCTTATTCAAAGAACAGCAGGAAGCCCTTTGACTTTACGTAACAAACACTCACACACACACACACACACAAAAACAGCCACACACACACCTACGCACGAGAGCTCACAAGGCTTCCACAAACAAGGCTTCAATTCCCCCTATATTCCAACAGGTCTCGTTCGTCTGGCCATACCTGTATCCATACGTTCAATATTGTTTAACATGGTTCTCCAGAGTCGGCTCAGCCCACATCTGGGGATAGATACGAGGCGGAGGCGTGTGAGTGGGCAGAGGGGCTGCCAATCACCTCCTAGAGTGATGCCCAATGGACGCAGTGTAGGCGTGTCCCGCCCACCGAAGCCCTTTTAAGCACATGCATATATACGCGGTATAAACAGCAAGGTTGCGGATGGCTGGGTGGGGTTAAAGTTCAGATGCAGACCATGGGAGACATCCTGGCTAACTTCCTGGCTCCGATAAACTGGGCTTGTGTCAACAAAGAGAGGGAGATGAGAATGAGTGGTGGTGAGAACGAGAGACACGGGGGGCGAGGGGACGTGTGTGGGGGGGGGAAGTGAAAGAAAGAGATGGAGAGAGAGACAGGAGGAGGGATGAAAGCAAGAGAAAGGGGGAGAAAGGGGGAGAGACAGAGGGGGAGACAGTACAGTGACAGTACAGCAACGGTACAGTGATGCTGTGCATCAACACACGCATGGTTCTTCCGGGGAAGTGCTCCTTATCACAAACAGATGTGCAGGCTCACATGAACACACACTCATGTATACACACACTTACACACGCAAACACGCATGCGCACACACACACACACACATCCTGTGCATTGTTGCGTAAGTGTGTCTCACTAACTAAACAATATGGCTTTGAATAGAAAGCAGACAGAAATCGCCACTCTTCTCTCCTTTCCTTCCTTCTCTCCTCCTCTTCGTTCTCTCCTCCCCCTCTTTGTTTAACCTCTCCGCTCAAACCTAGCATATCTCGTTTTTCATCTCTTCTCAAATCCACCCTCCATTTCTCTCTCCTGCTCTCCTCCTCCTCTCTATATATACCTCTCTTTCCCTCTCTCTCCATAGCTCCCTCCCTTTTTCTTTCCCTCTTTCTCCATACCTTTCTCCCTCTCTCCCCCCCTCTTTTGCTCCCCCTCCCTCTCTCTTTTTTCCCACTCTCCATTCCTCTCTCTATCACTCCCCTCCCCACTCTCTATCCCTCCATCTCTCTCTCTCTCTCTCTCTCTCTCTCTCTCTCTCTCTCTCTCTCTCTTCAGTGATACTATCCCGAAGGTTTGCAGGCTTTGTTGAGTCAAGGCTGGTTGCTGAGGCAACCCAGCTGTTAGTGACCAGTCCAGGCTTACTTCCTGTCGTCGCTATGGACACACTTCCTGGCGGGGCATCAGGGCGGAGGAAAAAACAGCAGCTGGATTTAAGGAAATAATCCCCTCTCTCTCTGTTTCTCTCTCTCCCAGTCTCTCTCTCTCCCTCTGTCTCTCTCTCCCTGTCTCTCTCTCCCTGTCTCTCTCTCTCTCTCTGTCTCTCTCTCTCTCCCTCCCTCTCTCTCTCTCCCTCTATCTCTTTCTCTCCCTCTCTCCTTCCCTTCTGTTTTTCTGGGCTGTATGGAATCATTCTACTGTGGCAAGACTAAGGCCTTCATTCGTTAACCCCCCCTCTGCCACTCCCCCACCTTACTCTCTCTCTCTCTTACACATGCTCCCCTTGCCCCCATCTCTCTCTCTCTCTTTCTCTCTGTGTCTCTCGCTCTCTTAGTTTACACAAGCGTGTTTGCAAATGCTACTAAAGGCCATCTGCATCCTATCCAGGTTCTGGAGATGGTGAATGCATGCATTTTCTTACAGCATGGCTGATTACCATTTCATCTGAGCTTGTTTTCTGTCGTTGTGGCTTGTGTATGTGCACGTATGTGTGTGCACGTGTGTGTGTGTGTGTGCATGTGTGATGGCTGTGACTGTTTAATCTAAATGGCAAGCGCCTCATCGCAGCCTGAAGAGAAGACCAGATGGCTAGATTTAAAACAGAGTGGAAGAGAGAGAGGAGGGAGAGAGAAGCGAGAGAGGAGAGAGGAGTGAGGAGAGAGGAGAGAGAGAGGGGCGGGAGCGGAGAGAGAGGAGAGAGAGAATAGAGCAGCGAGAGCGGAGAGAGGAGCGAGAGAGGAGCGAGAAAGGAGAGAGAGAGGAGCGAGAGAAGCGAGAGAAGCTAGAGAGAGAGCATGGAAAAAGTGAAACGAGAGTGGTGTGAGAGAGAGAGAGTGAAGAGTGTGTGTGAGGGTGTGACTTTGAGAGGAAGGGAAAGAAGGAGATGAAGAAAGAACAGATGCTGTATACCAACGAGGGCGCAGACATGAGCAAAGGAGAAATCACAATTTAGATGGATGGAGATGGAGAGATAGAGGGAGAGAAAGAGACAGGGAGAGAGTGAGAGAGAGAGACAGGGAGAGAGTGAGTGACAGAGAGAGGAAAAGGGGGAGAGATAGAGGGAGAGAGAGAGACAGGGAGAGAGTGAGGAGAGTGAGAGAGAGAGACAGGGAGAGAGTGAGTGACAGTGAGAGAGAAAAAAAGGGGGAGAGATGGAGGGAGAGAGAGACAGGGAGAGAGTGAGAGAGAAAGAGAGGGAGAGAGAGAGACAGGGAGAGAGAGGGAGTGAATGAGTGAGAGAGAGAGGAGAGAGGGAGTGAGTGAGAGGAAAAAAAGAGATGAAGGGATGAGGTAAATGGGTCAGTTCAGAAAGGCCATGGGGTGAGCAGTTCACTTGGACTGACACACACACACACACACACACACACACACACGCACAAA
>BROE01000023.1:8130032-8134146 GCA_036571765.1 Plecoglossus altivelis | reverse complement strand
TGTGTGTCTGTGTGTGTGTGTGTGTGTGTGTGTGTGTGTGTGAGAGAGAGAGAGAGAGAGTGTGTGAGTGATTGACAGAGGGTTGGCTTCACTCCGCTACTTCAGACAAAGTGAAATAGTGCCAGTCAAATCTAGCTTACCTCCCCTGCACACACACACAAGCACACACACACACACATTAACAAACACACACACAAACACACACACACACACAAACGCACACACTGTCACCCCTCCCTGCCCTTTATCTACCCTGATAGCCACTATTCTACAGAGGCACAGTTACGTCACCGCAACCTCTTTCATTTTCCCTTCTCTCTTACTGTCCCTCCTACTTTGCACCTCTCATCCTCCCTGTCTGATCTGCTCTGCTCCCATTATCTCCTCCCTCTCCCTCCCTCTCTCCCTCCCTCCCTCTCGCTCTCTGTCACCCTCTCTCTTCCTCTCTCACTCCCTCTCTCTTCGCCATCAGTCCATTAGGTCAGGGATGCGAGCCCATACCCATCTGAGTTGCTACCATGAAGAGTTCGCTGCCGGCTATGATACCACCTTGGTAGCAACATTTGCTACAAACTATGCTGGTACCATGAACAGTATGCAGGTGGATATGTTGCCTTGTAGAGACGGCCTATATCCAACCTCCTGCTGGGCCACAGCATGTGTTGCTTCAGTGACACGCCGGTTTAAAGGCCAAGACCTAGACTCTTAACGCTGGCATGGTAACCAGCAGATCCCTCTGCTCACAGAGGGATCGCTACCTGCCAAACAACAGGAAGTGTACAGATAACATTCATGCATTTATTTAGCAGACGCATTCACCCAAAACAGCATACTGAAGCTACGTAAGGGGAGGGATTTAGATCTCCAACCTCTTTAAAATCTCCAACTTATTCAGAATCTCCAGCGTATTTAGAATCTCCAATCTCTTTAGAATCTCCAACCACTTTAAAATCTCCAACTTATTCAGAATCTCCAGCCTATTTAGAATCTCCAACCTCTTTAGAATCCCCAACCTCTTTAGAATCTCCAACCACTTTAAAATCTCCAACTTATTCAGAATCTCCAACATATTTAGAATTTACAACCTCTTTAGAATCTCCAACTTATTCAGAATCTCCAGCCTATTTAGAATCTCCAACCTCTTAAGAATCTCCAACCTCTTTAGAATCTCCAACCACTTTAGAATCTCCAACATATTTAGAATCTCCAATCTCTTTAGAATCTCCAACCTCTTTAGAATCTCCAACCTCTTTAGAATCTCCAACCTCTTTAGAATCTCCAACCTCTTTAGAATCTCCAAGATATTTAGAATCTCCAACCTCTTTAGAATCTCCAACCTCTTTAGAATCTCCAACCTCTTTAGAATCTCCAACCTCTTTAGTATCTCCACCATATTTAGAATCTCCACCATATTCAGAATCTCCAACGTATTTAGAATCTCCAACCTCTTTAGAATCTCCAACCTCTTTAGAATCTCCAACCTCTTTAGGATCTCCAACATAATTAGAATCTCCAACATATTTAGAATCTCCAACATATTTAGAATCTCCAACCTCTTCTGCAGCCAATTGTTCTACCGCTGAGCTGTACCCAACCTGAGTCTTAACACGCAGGATGGAGCGTCATGTGTGAGCTTCCATGGAAGGTTCTCTCCACAGAGAAACGTCCTGTGGATGGAGACAAGGCTCTAATCTGAACTGGTGGAGCGAGACGAGCAGGCTTAACCTCTATGGGCATCACCACCACACAACGGAACGAGAGCGCTTGACCTTGCGAGAGGACCGCGTCCATCCAATCGCAATTAAGCAGGATTACATGGTTTCTTTGCCTGGGATGGGGGAGGGAGGCGAGGTCAGGTGAGGGGACGTTGCATGCAACCCGGTTACATCTAGAGGTTGTGGGGTCCAGTCCCGCACTCTTAGTTCCTGTTTCTATTGAATCAGAACCTGAAAGGAGTAGAGAATCCAGGAAAACTGAAGTGCTGCGTCTAATTTGGACAAAAGTGAAACCGGGAAAACAAAGCTGTCATCTGAGTTCTTCAAAAAGAATTCTTGTCTCTGCGGTTTTTTTTTCTTTCTTTCAGATTTTACAGGGCGAACAACACGTGGCTTCCAAAAATTCGTCAGTGACTTGACTGCAAACACTTTACCGCGAAACATTTCCCCTCGGACGCAGACACAGGAAGCAAAGCCGGAGAGGAAGCCAGATTCTGCTGTGCTGTACTAGTTGTCACCAGGGAGAGAAAAACAGTGATCGATGTACTGTTGCGCACAGGTCACAGTGGGAGGGGGTGTGTGGGGGGAGACAGGAAGGAAGGTAGAGGGAAAAGGAGAGGAAAAGGAAGATGAAAAGGATAGAAAGGATAATAAGAGAGCAGAGAAGAGGGGGGGGGGAAAGAGGAGAGGAAATGAAAGGAGAGTCGAGGAGAGGGAGGCCAGCGTAAAAGCTGAGTCCAAGCCAGACATTTTAAACCGCGGGTCCAAGCCACAGTATGCCGTCTCTGACTCAGGGATAATCTTAACCCTTCCGTTCTCTTTGAGGGTCAGAATGACACGAAACTATGTTAAGTGCGCCCACACGCACAGCCACAATGAGACATTTAGATCGCATGTGCTTGATTGAACTCTTGAATGAAATCTTTCTGATTCATGTGCAGCGTGGCTGCCCATTTCAGCGCCCAAATGGGCACAGGGTAAAAATGTAATGAACTTGCTTTATTTCAGGGTTGAAGGTGGGGCCTTTTTGACCCTTAGGACAGGATGAGTTGCAGAATACAACGAGAGCACAAGGGTTTATCTGTATTTCAACATCCTCACTGTACAGCATGGTTTGAATAGTTGGCATGCATCTGGAAAATAATCTTTCGGCAAACACAGAGATAGTTCTGTTTGTTAGGTAAACAGCGCCTGTATGAATGCTTGGATCGGAAAATCACTGACTACAATTCAAAGACAGTAGAGCAGGGCTGAGGGCCCAATCATTTCAAATCCTTCAAAAAGAAACTGACAGAGGGCGGACTCCGGGTTATGGCCCCGTGAACCTAAAATGACGATCATTTATGTGGCTGTTATATTCCACGATCGCCTCTGCGAAACATCAGCGGTACGCCAGGCTGAGAAGCAGCACCATAACCACGTTACTACAGTGGATATTATTGTCAATATTAACATTAATATCTCATAGCAGTTTCAACTTTCTTCTTCAAAAAGCGGTGTGTGTGCGTTTTGAACTCAATTTCCGTTAGTTCTCCCTCGTCGGACAATTCGAAGGAGCGGAGAAAGCTCGTGCTCTTAACATGTTTGCCCATCAACTAGTTCACGGGAAACACCGATGCACCGGGATAACCGCCACACTAGTTTATAGGTCACAGGTGGTTCACGGTCTGTAGACTATCGATTGTTTTCGACACGGATTGAATTCTCTCGACTCGGAATACGTAGGCTGGGGAACCTTCGAGAGTGTCCGGGAAAATGAGCGTGTGGATAGCAATTCAATTGAAACTCAAGAAATCCATTCATTTAGTAGGTGAAAATGAGATCTGCATAAGATTTGATTGTTATAGTTGCCTAATGAGCCTCTAGTCTTCAAAGTCAAGTTCACGGGCAATCTGTCTCTTTTCCACATCGGGTCTCCCTCCCCCGTGCCTGTTTCACCGATTTCAGTTCAACTTAAGAGGTGGAGCTGGAGTGTGGACATCAATCCAAACCGTTATGAAATAAAACAGATACAATTGTGCACTGCAAGAAGCGAGTGTACTCAGTTATGGACGTATTCTCGATAAGGACACCGTGTAACGGAATGCGGGATTGTGATGCCCCAAAAAACGAACAAATACGAAGTTCTATCAGGTTAAGCTTGTAACCAAAATAATGACAACCCTCCCAAATAAATTACGATTAGAAAATTTCAGTAACCTAACCAGAGGGAACTGGAACCGGGAGGGGGAAAAAGGGGGAAAGGGAGATAGTTGTTCATCTTACTTACCCCGGGCGCAGCGAAATGAGTCAGCTAGAAGGGATGCTCGGTAGCACGAGCGAGATAGAAACCGCTTCCGACCTCAAAATTGGCTTGGGAATGAAATTCGTTCTCGTTCTGAGCTCAAGGCAGTTTTGTT
>BROE01000023.1:8125032-8127532 GCA_036571765.1 Plecoglossus altivelis | reverse complement strand
GAAAGAAAGAAAGAGAAGAATGGAGGGTGAATGGTGAATAAAGCACAGGCAAATTCTTTGGTGGTGGGGGGGGGGGAGAGATAGGAGAGGGGGAGAGGCAATGTGTGTTTCGTCTCTGGTCGGCTGTTGATGGCATGAAAGGAAAGTTGTGCAGGGAGGTTGAAGAGGGTGCCTGTGTGTGTGGTGGTGTGTGTGTGTGTTCGTGTGTGTGTGTGTGTGTGTGTGTGTGTGTGTGTGTGCGCGGAGGGAGTGAGTCAACAGAAACTAGAAACAAAGAATGGAGTCTTCTATTTTCCTCTTTTCTTTCTCTCTCTTTCCTCTCTCTTTCTCCTACTCTCTTTTTCTCTCTTCTCTTATCGTTACTTTCTCTTTTTTCCTCCCTTCTCTGTCTCTCTTCCTCTTCTCTCTCTCTCTCTCTCTCGTTCTCCCTCTCTGTCTCTCTCTTCCTCTGTGTTCCTGCTCCTCACACCTCCCCCACCTTCATCTTCCCTCTCCACCTGTTCCCTCTTTTCTTCCTTTCCCCTCCTCTCTCCTCCTCCTCTCTCTTCCTCCTCCTCTCTCACCATACCCCTCTTTCCTCCTCTTGTCTCCTCCCCCCTCCTTACTCCTCTCTCCTCCTCCCCTTCTCTCCTCTTCGCTCCTCTCTCCTGCTCGATGTGCATGTCTCTCTCCCTGCCTGATGTGACACCAGTCATCTGCTGTCAGACCGTCATATCCGAGCACATGCACGGTCAGCACATCAACAGCAGAGCACCGCCAGACTAACATAGTCATCGATTAGGAAAACATTTTTCATCCGTTCGTCTGACCGAAGAGAACACAAAGTACAAGTTGGAAGTGCGTGCAGACAGTGTATAGCTGATCCATACAGAGTCCTTTTCAGACAGGAGTTGAGTGGTTTGTGTCAAAGAGCTGTGGTTGTTTCAGCTGAAACACACTGTAACTAAAACACCCATGTCCTTGACTGGGCCTCAGGCGCAGGTCTGTGCCAGGGCTGTGCGTGTTCAGTCCTGAGACAGGGACGCCACTGTTGTCTCAGGGCAGGGGACAGGCTGTGCTGATAGAGACAGCGGTGTCCAACAGGATGCTGTCTCATCCAGGCTTTTGGAACGGGGAGAGAGGGAGACAGACCGAGAGAGAGAGAACGGAACAACCAAGGTCTCAATGTGTAGAATAACTGCATGCATGATGGTGATATCCAATGAAATAGCCCCAACCTGACTGAAGGCTAGCGGTCGGACCGTACGTCCAGGCGCGTGCCCTGTTTGTAGTGTGACCCCGCCCCCTTGCGATATAAAGTCCCGCCTTGAAGTTACGAGGTCCACGCGGCAGCGACGACGCTAAGCAGTCTCTTCCACCGCCGGCTCGTTAGAGTAATTAAGCCCTTTCCCTAAAGGACCGTTAGCCAGCACTTAATTACAGTCTCCATTAAGCAGCGACGTGAAGGGCCCTGCCCGGAACCCCACCGTGCTTAGGGGTTCAGCCTCGTTAATCAAGAGCCAAAATGGCCGCCTTGTTGCGCTCGGTGGAATGGGGATGGAGAGGGAGGCTTCTGCGACCGGCACCGAGCGCCTAAGGGGGTCGTGTGGCATCTCCGGGCTTTGGTAGGGCAGCTTTTGAATGTTAGCTTCTATGCTAGCTTGCCTTCGGTCGATGTTTCTGTTCGGTTTGGAAGCGGCTGTTTTTTGGGTTGGCGGCTGAACCTTGTGAAGGAAAGTGAAACGGGAATAGATTCTTTTCTTCGGAGGCGAGGAGAAGGCTTGGCCTTCAGTAGTCGTGGTGAAAAACCTGGTCTGCTTTCGCAGCTCTCGCTTGCCCTCTCGCCCTCTCGCTTTGTCTTTCTCCCGTTCTCCTTTGACTCGTTCCTTTTCGCGCATTCACCCTCTATCTCTCGCTTGCTCTCTCTCATTCTCTCGCTTGAACCTCTCTCCATCATTTAGTCTCTCTCTCTATCATTCTCTCTCTCTCTCTACTGCACTCTCTTTCTTACTCCCTTTTTCATTTAGTCTGTATCTCTATTTCAAGGATATAGAGGGAAAAATTGGTAACCACACACACACACAGGCGCACACACACACACACACAGGCACACACAGGCACACACAAACACTCCCACTCCAGGGCCTACACACTTGCACCAAATGTTTGGTTTGAAACTTCACTTGTCGGTCTGTCACGTTTACAGTTACTAAGCAACGTGGACTCCGGTCGTCAGGCAACAGTCAAAAGGATGCCTTTGGTTTTGACGGTGACTGGGACCAGCCACATGCTTGTCACCCATGAATAACAAGTCAAACATTTTCACGCGCCGGGGAAACGAACCATCAAGGATGTCGACACTCTTCTCGTGGCAAAGCCCTCTGTGTCATGTCCGTTTCTGAAGTACACGCGCATCTCGCCGTTTGCAGAACGTTTCCACTCTCTGGAATCCGGCGCAGAGCTAACGTTTGCCAAATGTAAAGGTCCAACGCGCTCGCAGTTATCCACGGACATGTGTGTG
>BROE01000023.1:8115032-8120032 GCA_036571765.1 Plecoglossus altivelis | reverse complement strand
CGTGTGTGTAGGTGTGTGTGTGTGTGTAGGTGTATGTGTGTGTGTGTGGGTGTGTGTGTGTGTGTAGGTGTGTGTGGGGACAGACTGAGAACTGCTGAGTTCAGCATGACGTCTTAGTCAGACCCCTGCACACATACCTTGAGCCCCTCCTCCTTACAGACCCCCTTCACCCTAACAAAAATAGTTGTTCATCCTTGGTCTAAAGTATTCTAAGAAGAAGGCTGACTCAGCGTAGATCTTTCCATTTCCCTGCACAACGCTCTCCGAATGTTTCACCGCGATCAGAACCACAGAACTCTTACATCAAGATCTTCACATCCAACACACCTCTTAACTTTTTCCTTCAAAGCTCTAGAACAGCAGATGTTCTAGAACTATACTAGTTCCCCAAACCTTTTTCCGATTCGTCTGTCTCCTCCAGCCATTCTCCCTCCAAAACCTCCACAGACCAGACTCTCTGTATTCCCAAACCCTTCTGCCCCACACATCCTTTCCCATCTCCCCCTCCTTCCCCTCCCCTCCCTCCTGTCCCTGCCTGCCGTCCTGCCTGCTCTCCCCCAGACTCCTGGCACCAGGCCCCCTGTGCTGTACACCCCTCAGCCTGGCTGCTGTCTGCGTTCTCCCCGGGACGGTCGTGTCCTCTTACAGGGACTGCCCTGGAGGCTGTGTCACCTCTGCAAGCAGCCCCATGAATACCTGCTTAGCAAGGAGGACTAACAGCTCTCACAGGAGAGACCAGGGGAGCCAGGATCCATTTCTCACTGCTGTCATACTCCACGCTACCCCTTTTCTCCGTCGCTACGCCACGCTGTTATAATGCGGTCCGGCTAGCTGACGCTAGCTGACGCTAGCTGACGCAGATGGGGGTTGGGGGGTGTGGATGTGGGGGAGGGGGCTGAGGGGGTTTGAACCTGCAATTTCTTGATTTGCAGTCGACTAGCTCTGAGCTGTACCCAGGCTCCTGTTGTAGGGCAGTAAAAGCCACCGCCAATCTTAACGCCCTGCACAGCCCGTTGCACCTGCGACCCCTGCGGCAAACCAGCGTTCGGGAGGTCAAGTTCTGAGATGGGCTGGATCGATTAGGCTGGTGCTGAGCCGGGCTAATGGCAGGTGCTGCGTCCATTCAGGGGAGAGTTGCTAAGTAGACCCTGCAGGGGTCACGCAGCACACTTCCTGTCCTGGCGTTAGAGTCAGCCAATCAGGCTTAAGCTCTGAGGCACTCAAGATAAACACATCAGATCTGGATGAATGAATAATTCAATTAATCACACGGGGGGGAAAACTTAAGATGATTTTAGACTTGTATTCCCCTCCGGCGTTTAGTTTGTAAAAGCAGAAATGATATTAGTCCAAGACCAAGCTTCCATTGGGACAGTTTAGTCTATCTCATTTTAACAGCTCTCATGGCACTTAAGACCACATTTATGTAGAGTTATTATTATGGGCCACGGAGCAGCGTTAAATGAGATTGCAACGATCAAGGCTGAGAAACGATTCCATCCGGAACTCTCCACAGAGATGCGATGAGAACACGGATCGCCTTGCAGGCATAATGTGTAGCACAGGATATGTAATCTAATGTTCCAGTTCCTAGTGAGACATTTGGTGCTGCTGACGAAGGCCCTGAAATAGCGACAGAACGAGTTGGGAGCAGACTGCCACACGAGGCGACGCCATGACAGCCCGGTTTGAAGTTTTTTTGGCCCCCGAGCGCCGTGAGGCGAGGAGATGTTTCAGCGTTTGAACGTCGTGTTGGAGTTGGGACGAGAGAGAGAGAGAGAGAGAGAGAAAGAGAGAGAGAGAGAGATGAAGAGAGGAGCGTGAGGAAAAAACTGCAGATGCGCCAAAAATTGTCATGTAGGGCAAGCAACCCCCCCCCCATTCCTCTGCATGTTGAATCCTACATCCCTCTCCTTCATCCATCCCTCTCACAGCATTGCAAGTACACCCTCTCTCTCTCCCTCTCTCTCTTTTTCTCTCTCGCTCTTTCTCTCTCTTTCCCTCCTTTCCTCTCACTCTTTTTCTCTCTCTCTATCCCTCTCTCTCTCTCTCTCGCTCTCTTTCCCCCTTCCTCTCTCTCCCTCTCTCTCTCCCCCTCTCCCCCTCTCTCCCCCTCTCTCTCTCTTGCCCCTCCCGTACGGCTGCGGCATCTTCTGCCCGCGGAGGTCCAAGCGCTCGTCGCACCTGAACCATCTCCGACGCGTCACCTCTGACCTCCGGAGGAGTCAGCTTCAATCTCTCTCGGCAAAACAAGATCCGCCGAGATCAGCCTCGCGCGCCGCGGCCGTGGAATGTGCCGGAGTCTCACCAGGATCACTTTCCGTAGGGTCGACGCTTTGGTTCACCCTGAGGAAGTTGCTCCATCGTGGGGTTTTGAATCTATTTTTACCGTCAGGTAACAGGCGCGGCAGATCGTCTCTTCTGTCGCTGGTAACCAGGGCGACCACGTGCCGTAAACACGCTTTTCAGAGGCGTTTGGGTGGCGTATTTGCCGCGCCTCGATTCGGCAGGCTTTATCGTTCTCCTTGAAATAATGTCACGCTGGCAGCGGGGGGGGGGGGGGGACCTGCTCCGATCAAAGCGTGACTTCTTCAAGTTCGACAGAGCTAAAAGGGAATATTGGCTCACGGAATCACGGCAGGCCTGTTCGCCCTGCAGACTCCAGTTGCAAGGAGCCTTTTGTGCCAGAGTAACTCTGGTGTATCGAAGCACAGTGTCTAGAATGTAGTTTAGGATGCCAACGAGTCTGTGGAAATTCTTGGCCAGAGATGGTAGGTATGAAGTGCTGGCTATTTGGCTTGAGTTTAATGTCCAGAGCCAGACAGTGACACACCCTCTATTTCAGGTGCATGTGCTTAAGTCATCGTGTGTGGACTCAGCATCTAATTCGTTTATGCAGATGACACCCTCTCGCTCTTTCCCGCTCTCTCTCCCCTCTCTCTGTCGCTGTCTCTTTCTCTCTCTTCCTCTCCCTCCCTTCCTCTCGCACTTACTGTCTCTCTTCCCTCTCTCGCTCTCCCTTCCTCTCGCTCTTACTGTCTCTCTTCCCTCTCTCGCTCTCCCTGTCTCCCCTCTCTCTCTCTCTCCTGCTCACTCTACCCCTCTCTCTACCTGTCGCTCCTGAATCTATCTATCTCTCTCCCCCTCTCTCTCCTCCATCACTCTCTCTCTCTCTCTCTCTCTCTCTCTCTCTCTCTCTGGTGTATCCATGTGTGCCCGCTGCGCTGGCTAGTATCCCGTTCAGTGAGGTTGACCCCTGACCTTTGTCTACAGTGCATTCCGATAAGCATAAATCACTGAGCTCCACATGGTTCAGGTTACAGTCGTCCCCTAACACCCTCCACCCCCCCCCCCTACCTGCCCTCACTCCTTTCCCCCATGCTGCAGATGCAGATCATGCTACAGGCTAGCTTGCTAGTTTCTTCTTCTCTATGGGTCAGCTTGCTACATGCTAGCATGCTAGACACTTGTTGTCCATGGGTGAGTTCGCTACATGCTAGCATGCTAGACACTTGTTCTCCATGGGTGAGCTTGCTACAGGCTAGCTTGCTAGACACTTGTTGTCCATGGGTGAGTTCGCTACAGGCTAGCTTACTAGACACTTGTTGTCCATGGGTGAGCTTGCTACAGGCTAGCGTGCTAGTCACTTGTTCTCTATTGGAGAGTTTGCTACAGGCTAGCTTGCTAAGCACTTGGTCTCTATGGGTGAGTTCGCTACAGGCTAGCTTGCTAGGCACTTGTTCTCCATGGGTGAGTTCGCTACAGGCTAGCTTGCTAAGCACTTGGTCTCTATGGGTGAGCTTGCTACAGGCTAGCTTGCTAAGCACTTGGTCTCTATGGGTGAGCTTGCTACAGGCTAGCGTGCTAAGCACTTGGTCTCTATGGGTGAGCTTGCTACAGGCTAGCGTGCTACAGGCTTGTGTCAGGCTTCTCATGTCTCATGCAGTAGAAGTGAAGGGACGGCTTCCTGTATTGAGAGGATATTCGTTTCGAGTCATACAGAGTTCAAAGCCAATCAGAAAGCATCACTGGCACCCCCCCGCGGCCCATAGAAACAGAGCTATAAATCCAACTCACATTGTTATAGATCCATTCCTATTTGAATTCACATATACGTCTATATTTGTTCTGTCAGAGTAAATCCTCTGACGTCACATTGCGTGTAGTCACACGACCTTTTGTTAGAAGCAGAAGCGGAAGCTCGTTACGAATGCAAATGGATGTGATTTGACTTGTGTCATCCGTCCGTATGACTCGGCCGGCTCGGGCATCATTGTGGAGACGCGGTGGTGTTTAGCTCTGAAAGGTCAGCCCATAATCACGGCGCCCGCGTCACCGGGCTGCTGTTAAGAGGAAATAATAACAGCGATAGGTTCTCATTAAGCTTCAACAGGCTCGGTCTGCGATGACTCGCCGTTCGGTGCACGGCTGGAAACAGGAAGAACACAGACTCCGGATGCCAGGGTTCATTTTGACCTCGATTTGGATTCGAGGGGGGTTTAAATAAACGCTTCCTTCGGTGGAGAACCTTGAAGTCTTTCGACTTGAGGGATAATAATCGCAAACCTTTCCGGTCGATTCGAACCGGTGACGTGTTTTTCTTTGGAACGTGCGTTCGATGGAACGCCTGAGGACGTGCGTCAGCGGTAGCGTGCGTTAGCGCGAACGGGAAAACCGTTCTAGACCGTAACTAGTAACCATCCATCTCACAGCATCGGTCGTACGTTTGCCCAGCGTGAGTCTGACGGTGGGTAGCGTCTCTTGTCAACGCGAACGGGAGACATCCATTCACCTCTTTTCACCTGACGGTCACCAGGATCCAGCGACCGAATTAGCCTCCAGCACAACCAGAACCAACCGAGGCCGGCTTCCAATTTACAGCCCGAAACTCATATCATGCCTCATCTCTCTGCTCACACGTCCAAAGGGAGAGCCCATGGCAGCGTCCCAATACTGTTGAAACTTCCTCCCCCCCCTCCTCCCCCTCGCCTCCCCTCCCC
>BROE01000023.1:8023521-8114619 GCA_036571765.1 Plecoglossus altivelis | reverse complement strand
CCCCCCCTCCCCCTCTCCCCTCCCCTCCCTCCCCACCTCCTCTCCCAATGAGACGACTCAGCGTTCCTCGTTTAGCGCCGGGCCTGGCGGGTGTTGGCTGGTCGGCGTGTTCCACTCTGGCTTTTGGTGGAACCTCACCCGTGTCGTTGTCGGAACGTCTGGCTTTCACACCTCGTCTCTAAAAGACCCCGCTGGTCAAACTGGCGGCTCAGTGGGCCATCGTGGCAGACTTGAGAGTCTATTAAACGGGGCTGGGGATTTTGAGACTGCACGTGTATCTGTGTGTGTTAGTGTGTGTGTATGTGTGTGTCTGTATGTGTGTGTGTATTTGTGTGTGTGTGTATCTGTGTGTGTGTGTGTATTTGTCTTTGAGTGTACATGTTTGTGTGTGTATTTCATTGTACATGTGTGTGTCTGTATTTGAGTGTACACGTGTGTGTGTGTATTTGACTGTACATGTGTGTGTGTATCTGTGTGTGTGTGTATCTCTGTGTGTGTATCTGTGTGTACATGTGTGTATATCAAGTTGCTCTTTGAGATTTCTTCATTAGCAGAATGTTCTTCAGAAGTGTCACACCTGTTGTGACTATATCAGTGGCGAATTAATAACATATTAATAACTCATTCGTAGTTGTGTTACCAACACATACAACAATATCTAACAGCTGCTATCAAACTAACGGTGGAGAAATGCCCCTGGAGATGGCCACAGTGCCCGAAGATGAAATCGAACCCAGGACCTCTTTATTGTGAGATAAAAGTGGCAGCTAATAAAAGCAGAGAGCCAAGCAGCAGGGAAAAGGATGGAGACAGACTGAGTACAAACATCGATCACAAGGATGACTGTGCATCCATGAGACCTGGGATCTGAGACAGGATAGGGTATCAGTCTTTGCAACGCTCAGTAGAGTGTGTGTTTCTGGGAGATGTGTGTGTTTCTGGGAGATGTGTGTGTTTCTGGGCAATGTATGTGTGTGTCTAGGGGGGTGGGTGTGTGTCAAGTCAATGTGTGTATTTCTGAGTGATGTGTGTGTTTCTGGGAGATGTGTGTGTGTGTTTCTGGGAGATGTGTGTGTTTCTGGGAGATGTGTGTGTGTGTTTCTGGGAGATGTGTGTGTTTCTGGGATATGTGTGTGTGTTTCTGGGAGATGTGTGTGTTTCTGGGCAATGTGTGTGTGTCTAGGGGGGTGGGTGTGTGTCAAGTCAATGTGTGTATTTCTGAGTGATGTGTGTGTTTCTGGGAGATGTGTGTAGTAGTAATAGTTCTCTTCACTTCTACCTTACATTACCATTCTATTAAGGAAGGAAAAGTCATATGATGATTTAGAAGAAACATCTCTTTAGTGCTTCAAATCCCAACATGGCATGTTCCAACATCTGAACACCCAAAGCGTTCAAGACAGTGGGCCCTGAAGACCAGGGTTTGAGACCACCACTCCAAAGGTCTTAAAAGTGTGCTCGCTGACCACAGGCACTGCAGCAAGGGGGCAGGGTGGTGGAGGGGATAGCAGGGGGGGGGCATCACCAAGAATGTCGACAGCTATTCCGCTGGGTCCTACGTTCCACAGGGTTGGTGGGCATCGGGGCTGAGCTGAGATGGGCAGCATGGGACAGCAGCCTGTGGAAGCTGTCAGCGAGTCCCTCTGACAGGCTAAAATAGTCCCCGTAGAGACCCAGTGTCAGTATGCTGAGGGCTGGCTGACTGCTTTGCTTGGCTGGCTGGCTGGCTGGCTGTGTGGATCTATTATTAACCTCTTGTTCCCAAGCCTAACCTTGTCACTGACCTCCTCCAAACTATCTCTTTCTTTGTCTTTCTACCTTTCTGCCTGTCTGCCTGTCTGCCTGTCTGCCTGTCTGCCTACCTGCCTGCCTGCCTGCCTGCCAGTCAGTCAGTCAGTCAGTCAGTCAGTCAGTCTGTCAGTCAGTCAGTCAGTCAGTCAGTCAGTCAGTCAGTCAGTCAGTCAGTCTCTCTGATTCATCCACACTGGCCTGATCGACAGTATATGCATTTGCAATGTGTCTGCCTTCTACAGGAAGCCCACACCATGTGTAATGATGGTGGTTCGCTGGCTCAGACGACTGTTGAGAGAATGGAGAACTAATGAACTCCACCGTAAATCCTCTGGTCCTTCAGCACAAGTCCAGTGTTGCATCATGTGTTCTTTTACAACCTGTCGAGCTGCATCCATGCGGGGAGGGCACTTCCCAGGGGACGGCCTGCTCAGTCTGGAGACGTCTCTTCTCTCTCTGCCTTCCTTCCTTTCTCTCTCTCCCTCTTTCTCTGTCTCTCTCTTCCTCCCTTTCTCATTCCCTCTTTCTCTCTCTCCCTTCCTTCCTTTCTCTCTCTCCCTCTTTCTCTGTCTCTCTCTTCCTCCCTTTCTCATTCCCTCTTTCTCTATCTCCCTTCCTTTCTCTCTCTCTCCCTCTCTCTCTCTCTCGCTCTCTCTGCCTCTGTCTCGCTCGCTCGCTCTCTCCCCTCCTCTCTCTCCCTTCCATTCTTTCTCTTTCTCTTCCTCTCTCTTCTCTCTCTCTCCCATCCTCCCTCCCTCCCGTCCTTCATTTCTCTCTCTCTTCTCTCACTCCCTTTCCCCCCTCTCTCCTCTCTCTCTCCAGTCTACCACAAGCTATCTCTTATTCATGGGAAGAAACAGGGAGTGAAGGCAGTTGAGCAAAGTGCGTCATTAAACTTTAAAACGAAGGGAAGAGGGAAAACCTGTTCCCTTGTTTAACCTGCCGAAAAGGCGGTGGCAAAGTAGCGTTCAGTAACCTCAGCGTTCAAAAGCGTTGCAGGAACATACGCCGAATATGTATGACCACCCTCGTAAACTTCTGCCTATTGGACAAGATGGGAAGAGCGTGAATGTGTTTAGTGTTTAATCCAAAGCGACGCACTTGTGCGGGAAGTTCAAGAACAGACGTCTTCAGCCTGCCTTTGATCAGAAACACTCGATTATGAACTGTGGTGTTTTCCTTGTTGTGAAATCTGCTTGTAGCAGGTAGCCAAGGCACTTAATAACAGGCACGATCGTAGTCAAAGTTCCTTATAACATTCCATCACTGACAGATCACCATCATCACATCTCATATCCCTGCTGAAGAAGCAGAGCTGTGCCGGCATCCAATGAGTACGTGTGACAACGGGTGAGATGCGAGGCCATTGGTCACTTGCTTAGACGTGCGATATTTATTAGGCGGAGCTTATTTTGTCAACATGAGTCATTAACAGATGGCGGTGGATATCTGTCCTGTCCATGTGCGTCTCGCCAAACCCGCTTGCCAGAACCTAGTCCTCAGTTTGGACGCGTTTGGTTGGTCCAACAGCTCTTCGTCTCAAAACGATTCCTAGAGTTTTTGCAGACATCTTTCGTGCAACAATACTTATGCTCATCGACGAGCGCTTGTACGCCTTCACGTGCGACGGCGTGTGTGTGCGTCTGTCATATTTCGAAAGATGCCTTCCGCACAAAGACGTACGGTGTGAGATGTATTTGTCTGTGTCTGTCTGTGTGTGTGTGTGTGGGTGTCTGTGTGTGTGTTTGTGTATGTGTGTGTGCGTGCGTGTGTGCGTGTGTGCCTGTGTGTCTGTGTGTGTCTGTGTGTGTGTTTGTGTATGTGTGCGTGTGTGTGTGTATCTGTGTGTCTGTGTGTGTCTGTGTGTGTGTTTGTGTATGTGTGTGTGCGTGTCTGTGTGCGTGTGCGTGCGTGCTTGCGTGTATGTGCGTGTGTGCGTCGTGCATTGAACTCTGCCCGTAGCACAACTGAGTGTGTTTTCCTCGTTTTGTTTTGCCTCTGTGCCTGAATCTTTCATAGGCTGCTAGCTGGCTATTAGGTAACCCAACGCTTTAGGACATCACTAACACACACAGGGAGGAGAGTCGGTTGGAGGGAGGGAACACGGAGGGAGGGGGGGGGAAGAAGGAAAGGAAAAAGGAACTAGGGAAGGAGGGAACAAGGAGGAGAGGATGAAGAGAAGAGAAGAAGAGAATTTGAGAGGAAGGAGAAGAGGGTGTAAAAAAGTCAAGTCAACCCGGGGCAGGTGTGAACTGTGCAGAGGGAGGCGGCCTTAGTCATCCTGACCAATCGTGTTGGTCCTTGGCAAAGCGATGCATGCCGTGTCCAATCACATTCCTCGCTCGTGTCAACGTTCGGCGTTGCGCTGAATGCTGTAGCGAAATGCTAAACCAATTTTAAAACTTTAAAGTATGCGTTTATGTGAAAAGCTATATAGATGGATTATTCAAAAGATGAACTGAGAGTGCTGTGAATTGGAATTTAATTGGATTACACACACACACACACACAGACATTCCATACTTCATTCCTTTGATAATTACATTTCAACGACATCCCCACTGCTGTTGCACCAAGCAGAGCAACAACAGTTCTACAGCTGAAGAACACATGACTAAGAGACCTCTCTCCTCTTATGCCAGTCCAGCTCTCTCTCAGCATACACATACTATGTTCTACTGACACACACACACATACTGTGTTCTACTGACACACACACATACTGTATTCTACTGACACACACACACACACTGTGTTCCACTGACAAACACACTCACGCACACTCACACACACAGATCCCCGTGCAGTCACACATAGTCACTCCCAGATGCTTGTACACACTACACACAGACGGTGATAAATCTAACACATGCACACACACATACACACAGTGTGTTCCACTGACACACACCGTGTTCCAATGACACACGCACATACACACGCACACCCACACACCCACCCAAACATACACACACCCACACACACCCACACATACAGACACACCCACATATACACACACTGTGTTCCACTGACACACACTCATACACACGCACACCCACACACCCACCCAAACATACATACATACACACACACACCCACACACACCCACACATACAGACACACCCACACATACACACATACAAACACACACACACACCCACACATACACACACCCACACATACACCTACACACACACACCCACACACACACACACACCCACACATACACCCACACTGTGAAAGACGTGTGACTCATCGCATGTCGGGTGTTTTCACTCAGGTCCTTCCTACACGGAGGAAATGAAGCGTCACTGACAGAGAGAAAGAATGTGTCTCTCGACCTAAAGCGGGCAAAATAGTCACTTTGCCCTAACAACTGTGGCAAAATAGTCACTTTGCCCTAACAACTGTGGCAAACTAGTCACTTTGCCCTAACAACTGTGGCAAAATAGTCACTTTGCCCTAACAACTGTGGCAGACTAGTCCCTTTGCGCTAACAACTGTGGCAAACTAGTCCCTTTGCCCTAATGACTGTTGCAAGACTGCACAGGGGTACATGGTGCCAAGACCTCACACTTTGATTTGTCTCTCACTCCAGCAAGGTCAGGTCAAGAGTTTGAAAGGAGAGAGAGGGAGAGAAGAATAGAGAGAATAATAGAGAGAGAGAGAAGAATAGAGAGGGAGGGAGAGAGAATGCTTTAAAAAGTTTTCACCTTCGAATATGGTGAATCAGAGAGAGAGAGAGAGAGAGAGAGAGAGAGAGAGAGAGAGAGGGATGCATGTTAATGAAACTGGGAAAAATGACAGGTGAGAGAAAGTAAAAGAAAAGAAAGCAAGAAGAGAAAGAGATTCGAAAGATTTGAGTCCATTGAGGAGAAGGAACAGAGTGTGCGAGAGGAAGACGGAGGACATGATCGATGTCGTGACAGACTTCAAGCCCTATCCCTGAGTCTTAGGGATAGGGTGTCTTGTGCCTCGATTCTTTAGCCTTCTCCTCCTTCAATCCCCCCCCCCCCACCCCACCCCCCATCTCCCGGCCGCTGTCAGTCTTGTCTGGGGTAGACAAGACTTCTCACCAGACTCCTTATATAGTTGTGATATATCTTAACACCCAACCTCCCCCCCCCACCCCTTCCTGACCAACCAGTTAGCCTCACAGCCATATATATATATATACTTATCCCTGGGAAGCTGATATAGGCTGCTATGGGGGTGAAGGTTGGGGGGATGCAGTCTTTAGTGTTTAGGTCAGAGGTTTGGGTTAGACTAGAGGGTTGTCAAGATGGCATGTGCAATCGTCCCGAAAAATGCGACTAAAATACTTTACCCTTGCAGCAATCTAAGGTGTTTTTTGTAGTCCTCAGGACACGCGGCTTCCATGTTTTGTAGTCCATCATCCCTGCATATGCTGGTTCATCAGCGCGGTAACGAGAGTGTCCACCCTAGCGGAAGAGGCGAACGACCTTTGCAGAGAAACGACCTTGTCGTGTTAAAGAAGGTTAAATCGTGGATGACCTTGTAGTTTTGACCCTGATAATGACAGTTTCTATCCTGCAGTACCTGATGGAGATGAATGACCTTGCAGTGTTGACCTGATAATCACAGCCTGTGTTGAAGTCTTTGTCCTACAGAACCTGACAAGGTGAATGACGATGATGTCCTACATTACCTGTAGGGGCTCTGTGATCTTGCGGCAGTGCTGATCTGAGTACGGCGGCTTGAGTTTGCCAAAGTCCTTTGTCCCACCGAGCTGCTGAACGACTTATGTGGTCCTGTGTCCTAAAGCATGACTTTTTTCTGCAGTTGCTCACCAGTCCAGCTGCCCTGACCTACCAGGTACGTCCAGGACCCCCTGCTGCTCCAGCTGTACCCGCCCCCTTGTGCCCACCGGCCAATCAACAACCATACGCTTCCAGACTGGGGTCGCTTTAGCTACTGGTGGTTCCATCTCTTACTTGGACATTTGAATGTTTGACGTTTCATTCTGACAGGCTACGTTGAGCAACTGGAAACAGATGTTGCGTCATCCTAAACGTGTCTCGTAGTTTTATGGGGACAGAACGGTGACATTGCCACGGAAGAAATCGAGAGATTTGTGGTTAAAATAAGAATTCAGAGAAATCAAATCAAGTTGAGTGAGAGAACATCCAGTAGTTGTGTAGTTGTATAGACAATATCCTGGGACCCTTTTCTGCACAAACTGACTCTGAGGCTGGGGCTGAGGCTGGGGCTGAGGCTAAGGTTGAGGCTGGAACTGAGGCTAGAACTGAGGCTGTGTGTATTTCTGAGTTTTTGGTCAACAATTTGGAATGTGTGTCTGGCAAATAATGTGTTTTGTTTTAAATCCTTTTTAATCCAAGCAAAGACAATACGAATGAGTATGATCCATTCATCCATCCATTCATCCATCCATTCATCCATCCATCCATCCATTTACCCATCCATTCATCCATCCGTCCATTCATCCATCCATCCATCCATCTATCCATCCACTTATCCATTCATCCATCCATCTGTGCATCTATCTATCTATCTATCTATCTATCTATCTATCTATCTACCCATTCATCCATCTGTCCATCCATCCATCCACTTATCCATTCATTCATCTGTGCATCCATCCATCCATCCATCAATCTGGTAACATTCTCAACCAAACAGCAAGGGTGGACTTGCTATGAGAGTTGTCAGCTAGTCCCATCAGCTTCATGCAGTGTGTTGAAGGGATGATGAAAGTCATCATTCACTGATGGGACGCGTTTCCATAGCTGCTGCGCAATGCTAGTGTGCAGACATGACTAGCCGCTCACGATGCTGTTGAACTGCAGATTCATGGATGAAGGTTTACCTTGGTGAATGCTATCTGAGGTGGATCACTTCAGTCTAAGTACTGGGGATTTCTGACTCTGACTCTGGTTGAAAGGGAAACATGCTTCTTGGAACTAATGGCTCGTTTTCAGCTGTCTGCTTGAGTATGGTTGATGTTGTCAGTAACAAAAAGTTAGTCCTGTAATTACAGGGATGCTAAAGGCAGTGAGGAGGAAGTGGGCTGTGAGTGTGCCTGTGTGTGTGTATGTTTGTGTGTGTATGTTTGCTTGTAGTTGTCGATGTATGTGTGTTTATGTATGAGCTTGTGCTTGTGTGTGTGTGGGTGTTTGTGTGTGTATGTTTGCTTGTCTTTGTAGATGTATGTGTGTGTGTATGTATGAGCTTGTGCTTGTGTGTGGGTGGGTGTATGTGTGTGCATGTTTGCATGTATAAGTGTATCTATGCATAAGTGCGTGTGTCTGTGCAAGTGTGTGAGTGTGTGTATATATGTATAAGTGTGTCTATGTATAAGTGAGTGTGTATGTGCAAGTGTGTGAGTGTGTGCATGTATAAGTGTGTCTATGTATAAGTGAGTGTGTGAGTGTGTGTATGTGCAAGTGTGTGAGTGTGTGTGTCGGAGCTGAGTGAGTTCACTTCTAGTGAGCGTAAACCTCTTGCTCTTTCTCCCTGCACCTGTTGTGGCGTCTCCACCCTTTGACACAGTTGGACCAAGTCCCGCCCCCTTTTTTTTTTACTCCCTCTGGCCTCCTCTTCTGCACTCCCATTGGCCGGCAGTGGTTGTCTGTCAATGGCTCCAGTTTCGCACAGAATTAGAAAGTGCAAGGCAGCGATCCAAGTTGTTTGCTTTTAAGGCCTTGAAACAGAGAGGAAATGCCGTGGGCATTGGGCGTGTGTGGGAAATATGTGTCTCACGCCATGCAGAGAGCGTGTTTGTGTGTGTGTGTAATCATGTGTGTGTTTATCAGGTCATGGATGTCTGTGATCAGATGTGTGCGTGTGTTTGACCATGTCTCTGTTTCTACTGTGGAAGTTCTGAACCGTTCTATCAGGAACGAAGGCATTTCTAAACATAAAACCCATGAATGAGCTAAGCCAATATAACCTGCTTGTCAGCTGAGGCCGTCACTGCAAGATGGCAAACCATAACATTCACACTTTGCCCCAAAATGCTTGGGCTTTTATGTACCACAGACATTCATTTTATACACTTTCTAAACGCTCTCCCTCCCTTTCTCCCTCCTTCCCTTCCTCTCCCCTCTCTTCCTCCCTCTTCCCCCCATCCCCCTCTCCTCCCCTTCCCCTCCCCTTCTCCTTCTCCCCCCCTCCCTCTCCTCCTTCTCCTCCCCTCCCCTTCAATACCTCCTCCTCCTTCTCTTCCTCCTCCCCTCCCCCTCTCCTCCTCCTCCTCCCTTCGCCCGCTCCTCCCTCCACCCCACCCCCTTCCTCACCATCCACCCCCTTCCTCAGCTTAGCAGCTCAGGTGCTGGCATGATTCTGAAAACGACAATGGGACATCGGATTCGGTTTGGTCGACGAGAAGAAAGACTCTGCCGTGGCCAAGAAGCTGGGTGAGTCTTGACCGTCCCCCATCTCCGTCTGACCGGAAACAGACGTACAGCGACTGCGTGTCTGCACACTCTGTATCTACATGCAGATAGAGCGCCCATAGCGGATGTGGAATGCGCAAATCTGCGGCAGAATTGGAGCGGAAAAGCCGTCCAAAATTCATTTTAAAAAAATCCAGTTACTAAATCAGCGCACTAAGTTAGTGCTAGAAGACCTCTAACTCACTAAATTCCAAAAGAAATTGTAAAAAGGTTTAAAACATTGAACTATTCTAAAGAGCGACAGGACTTTTGCTCGTTAAGTTTAATGTAACCACATGCATCAGGCATGGCAGCTAACTTCCTTCATACCCTCAAAAAAGTTCTATAATAAGAAATGAGGTGGGGCTCTGCCCTCTAGTGTTTGCAAAAGATATTACGTGTTCATTAACCGAAACACAAGCCGGCAGGGAAACCTTCACAGCACCAAAGATCTCTGCAGAAAAAACCCTGCAAAACTGCTTCCCGAAGTCCCGAAGACTGTGTCAGAATGTCTATCTTAGTGATTGATCTTTGCGTATTCCCCTAAACTTGGTCTTCCCCTCCAGGTCTGGATGAAGTGGAGAGCATCTACATCTTTGCCGACAATGAAATCATCGAGTACGATGGCGAGCTGGCCGCAGACACCCTGGTGGAGTTCCTGTACGACGTGAGTTCAAGGCAGTCCTTTCCCCTGTGGACAAGAATGTGAACGTTAACAGGCGAAACTGGAACAAACTACTGGAACAACAAACTACCTTTCAAGGGTGGATGGAGACAAGCTGGGAGACACTGACATTGTCTTCATCCCCTCACATTCCTCCCCCCCTTCTTAACACCCCTCGTTCCTCCTTGTCTCCTCTCATCTCATTGCCCGCAGGTGATCGAGGACCCAGTGGAGATCATCGACAACGAGCGCGAGCTCAAGGGCTTCTTCAACATCGATGAGGACATCAAGCTGGTGGGCTACTTCAAGAGCGAGAAGTCTCCTCGTAAGTTACCGCGGTAACGCGGCCAAAGCAAAAAATACCTGTTTAAAAAATAAAAAAAACATTGGGCGCTGGGAAGAAAACCTTGATTTCCTTATTTTTTGTCCCAGACTTCATCGAGTACGACGACGCGGCCGAGGAGTTTCATCCATTCATCAAGTTCTTCGCCACCTTTGACCCCAAGGTACCCTAACTCTGATCCGACAGACCAAAAGACATCTAGAGATCAGGCGCAAGATTAAAGAATCTCAACACTTTTGCTGGAAGGGAAGGATTGTGCGACTGTAGACCTGCCTGCCGAACACGCTGTGTTTTTCCACAGAAAATGGCCAAGTTATAACGTGTCTTTGACTTGCTCTCTCTCTCCCAGATTGCCAAGAGGCTGAAACTGAAGATGAACGAGGTAGATTTCTACGAGCCCTTCATGGACGAGCCTGACACTATCCCAGGGAAGCCTTACATGGAGGCGGAGCTTGTGGACTACATCGAGGAGCATGACAGGTGGGGGACCAGGGGTTACCAGGCCCTCGACAGATTGTCATCCTCTACTGACGGGCTATAGTGGAGGACAGCCTGTCTGTGGAGAAGGACAGTGTGTCTGTAGAGGACAGCGTGTCTGTAGAGGACAGCCTGTCTGTAGAGGAAGAAAGCCTGTCTGTGGACAGCCTGTCTGTAGAGGACAGCCTGTCTGTAGAAGAGGACAGCCTGTCTGTGGAGGACAGCGTGTCTGTGGAAGACAGCGTGTCTGTAGAAGAGGACAGCATGTCTGTGGACGACAGCATGTCTGTAGAGCAGGACAGCCTGTCTGCAGAGAAGGACAGCCTGTCTGCAGAGGAGGACAGCATGTCTGTAGAGAAGGACAGCCTGTCTGCAGAGGAGGACAGCCTGTCTGTAGAGAAGGACAGCCTGTCTGCAGAGGAGGACAGCCTGTGTGTAGAGGACAGCCTGTCTGTAGAGGACAGCCTGTCTGTAGAGGACAGCGTGTCTGTAGAGAAGGACAGCCTGTCTGCAGAGGAGGACAGCCTGTGTGTAGAGGACAGCCTGTCTGTAGAGGACAGCGTGTCTGCAGAGGAGGACAGCCTGTGTGTAGAGGACAGCCTGTCTGTAGAGGACAGCCTGTCTGTAGAGGACAGCGTGTCTGCAGAGAAGGAGAGCCTGTCTGTAGAGGACAGCCTGTCTGCAGAGGAGGACAGCCTGTCTATAGAGAAGGAGAGCGTGTCTGTAGAGAAGGAGAGCGTGTCTGTAGAGAAGGAGAGCCTTCGAGGGTTTGAGATGTGGTGTCGAAGCAATTTATTCCTTCACCAGGCACTTTTATTCAACGCTACTCACAGCAGGAGGTTTGAACCTTTCGACTTCATAACTTGCAGTCAGCTATAATAAGATCTGTTTGTTCATGTTGTTCTCATTTGCAGGCCAACCCTGAGGAAGCTGGAGCCTCACAGCATGTACGAGACCTGGGTAAGACGACTGTACACCTGGAACTGAACGCATTCACCCACATCGCTCTGGGTTCAGAAAGCCAGTTCACTTAGCAGGAACTTTTCACCCAAAAGCAACATTCACCTTTCACGACCTCATGACCTCCTGATCCGTGACGGATGTCTCGATCTGCAGTCATGGGTCAGCCGGACCGAGTCACAGCCCTCGGCTGACTTCATGCCTTGCTTGTGCCAACTGATCGTCAGATCTGGAATCTTCCGAAAGAATTCCGAATGAACTTTGAGTGAATGCAAGGCCCAACTAGAACAGATGTGACGTTCTCTTGTTCTCACAGGAGGATGACATCGACGGCGAACACATCGTTGCCTTCGCTGAGGAGGATGACCCAGGTAATGAGGCGTTCCCGCTCGTAGCATGTCCATCGCTGGCGATGACAGCCCTGGGTTAGGGTTAGCATGGCCCTACAGCGTGGCGGTCCTTCTGTGTGGTGTAGCTACAGGTCACCATGTGTTGGTACTACTCGTTAGCATAATTGCTAACATTGTGATTATGGTCGTTTTCTTTGACATTGCAATGCGACTGGTGGCAAAGTTGATCACTCTGTTCAGGGTTGGTCAGGCGGTAATGAAATCACCTTTGACTTATCTTCCAGATGGTTTTGAGTTCCTGGAGATCCTTAAGGAAGTGGCCCGCGAGAACACGGACAACCCCGACCTCAGCATCATCTGGATCGACCCTGATGATTTCCCTCTGGTGAGGGAGAACCCGACGACCGATTGAACGACCTGACGCTCGAAAAGAACAAACAAACATGTTTTTTTTTTACAGACCCTCCACATTAAAGTTTGCGTCAAACGGCAGATCTTAGAAAGGTCTTAGAAAGTAATGCAACGTTTTTGTGCTTGAGGAATAACTGTCCAAACTGTCACTTTCTGTGTGGTCGTTATCTTTCCTCCTGTAGCTCGTTCCTTATTGGGAGAAGACCTTCGGCATCGACCTGTCCTCCCCCCAGATCGGAGTGGTGGATGTTGAGGACGTAAGCGCCTGTTCTTCTCCTGTTCCTCTCCTGTTCCTCTCCTGTTCTTCTCCTGTTCCTCTCCTGTTCCTCTCCTGTTCCTCTCCTGTTCTTCTCCTGTTCTTCTCCTGTTCTCTCCTGTTCCGTGCTCCTGTATCTTTCCTTTTCCTCTCCTGTTCCTCTCCTGTTCCTCTCCTGTTCTTCTCCTGTTCTTCTCCTGTTCTTCTCCTGTTCCTCTCCTGTTCCTCTCCTGTTCCTCCCCTGTTCTTCTCCTGTTCCTCTCCTGTTCCTCCCCTGTTCCTCTCCTGTTCTTCTCCTGTTCTTCTCCTGTTCTTCTCCTGTTCTTCTCCTGTTCTTCTCCTGTTCCTCTCCTGTTTCCTCTCCTGTTCCTCTCTCTGTTTCTGTCCCCTGTTCTTCTCCTGTTCCTCTTCGCTGTTCTCCTGTTCTCTCTCTCTTTGTTCCTCTCCTGTTCCTCTCCTGTTCCTCTACTGTTCCTGTTCCTCTCCTGTTCCTCCCCTGTTCTTCTCCTGTTCTCTCCTGTTCCTCCGTTTCCTCCTCCTGTCTCTTCTCTCTGTTCTTCTCTCTGTCCTCTCTGTCTTCTCCTGTTCCTCTCCTGTTCCTCCCCTGTTCTTCTCCTGTTCCTCGTCCTGTGTGGCTACACTGTAGATCCTGCTCCTAGGGTTTGATCTCGTCGTGATCTATCTCTCTGTTTTCCCTCCTGTTCCTCTCATGTTCCTCCCCTGTTCCTCCTACTGTGTTCTCTCTCTGTTCTTCTCTCTGTCTCTCGCTGTTCCTGGCCCCTGTTCCTCTCCAGTTCCTGCTCCTGTTCCTGCTCCTGTTTCTGTTCCTGTTCCTGCTCCTGTTCCTCCCCTGTTCTTCTCCTGTTCCTCTCCTGTTCTTTTCCTGTTCTTCTCCTGTTCTTCTCTGTTCCTCTCCTGTCCTCTCCTGTTCCCTCCCTGTTCCTCTCCTGTTCTCCTGTTCCTCTCCTGTTCCTCTCCTGTTCCTCTCCTGTTCCTCTCAAATGAAAACGCAAATGTGGTAGTCACACGCTTGCTTCTGCTTGATTACATTTAACAGGAAGAACATTTCACTTGACATACCACCCCCCCCCCCAAACATTTTCTTGTTAAAGCTCTAGGTCAGACATTGAAACTAGAAACAAATCACGCATGGAACGTTCTACAAAGCCCATATCCCTCCACGTTGAATGTTCTAGAAAGCCCATATCCCTCCACGTTGAATGTTCTAGAAAGCCCATATCCATCTGCATGGAATGTTCTAGAAAGCCCATATCCCTCCGCGTTGAATGTTCTAGAAAGCCCATATCCATCTGCATGGAACGTTCTAGAAAGCCCATAACCCTCCTCATGGAATGTTCTAGAAAGCCCATATCCCTTCGCGTGGAACGTTCTAGAAAGCCCATATCCCTTCGCGTGGAACGTTCTAGAAAGCCCACGTCCCTCTCTGTGCGTCTCAATCCCACAGGCCGACAGCGTGTGGCTGGAGATGGACGACGATGACGACATGCCCACAGCGGACGAGCTGGAGTCCTGGGTGGAGGACGTCCTGTCCGGGAAGGTCGACCCCGACAACGACGACGAGGATGATGACGACGACGACGAGGATGATGACGAGGATGATGAGGATGAGGATGATGAGGATGATGATGAAGATGACGATGATGATGATGAGGAGGAGGAAGATGATGAGGATGATGAGGATGATGAGGATGATGAGGATGATGATGATGATGAGGACGATGACGAATAAATGTTTACGACCGTTTTGGGGTTTTGCTCTGCTCTAGCCACTGGTCTAGAGCTCCAGCACTACACCAATATCCTGTTACCTAACTTATTTTCATGAACGCATTGTGACGTCACTTCCTGTTCACGCCCCGTACTGCATCCCTTCTAAGGTCTAGTCAGACAGTCTAGTGACGACAGCCCATCAGTCAACGCCCACGCTCTGAGAGTCAGGGCGTGGAGAGAGGCAGGGAGGAAACGTTTGTTTTCCTCACCGAAAACCCAACAAGAAAAAACTAACAAATTTGCAGTTCAACATCGTCCATGTGTTTGTCATCGCTGTCTTCCTTGTTCATGGTGTCGTGTCTTTCCCCTCTCGGGTCGTCTGTGAGTGTGACGGAGGAGTGGGTGTATCTATCTGTAGAGGAGAAGCCTGGTTAATTCCCAATATCATCTCGTTGTTTTACTTCCTGTCACACGCATCTGGTGCGGCCTTCAGACTCCATGACCCGTCCCCTTGTTTTTCCTCCATCAACAACCACGTTTTCCACTGGTCAACTAAGAAGAAACGAACACCCTTATTGTGCAATTTTTTTTAAAAAGAGAAGGTAACCTAACCTCACTGGAAAGTCTTAAGAATATCAGCTGTTTTTGGGGGGATGTCATTAAGATTCATAAAAAAAAGACGAAATTCACCGTTTCTTGTCCAATACTGGAAAAAAAAAGAATTTTTAAAACCAACGAATGCTCCTTGTCATTATTCCGTTCTTTGAAATTGTGCATGTATGCGTGCGAATGTGTGCATGCGTGTGCGCGAATGTGTGCGTGCGTGTGCCGATTTGTTCACTTGTATGCACGTGTGCAAATGCGGGCGCACGAGCGTTTAAATTGCAGACATCACTCACTGTAGCAGCATATCAACTGACACTCATAGACCAACAACCTCCAGACTCTAGAAAGATGCCTATCAACAAGTTAAACACGAGAAGTCAATTCGATTCAGTCCAAGATTGTTCTCGTGCTCTCAAGTCTCACGTCTGAGATCTCACGAGAACACGACTTCAGGCTAGGAAACCAATCTGTAACGAGATCGAGGACAAGGGAGTTCATCTATTCCACGTCTGGGTCAAAGGTCACCTGTCCGCAACATTCTACGCCATGCTGTTCTCTGGGCAACGGTGGAAGTGCCACTGTAGGCTACTGTAATGTGTATAACAAAATATACTTTAAAAATATCATTCGTTTCCGACAAGTGTTTGACACTTGTGTCATTTAGAATCAGAATGATGAAACGTGCAGTCTGGTTTAATAAACCGTTGCAGTCCTTGACTAATACCGAAGTTCTTGAACTTATTCTCGTTATAACTTTGTTTCTCATGCTCTCCATCGCGCCGTTGCATAGCCCAGTTGCTGCTGCTGTTTCCTGGTAATAAAAAGTACAATGCAAATTTGTATTACATTGAAAGTCCAAGAGAAGGATACTGATAACCAACAACTGTGCAAACAGTTACTGGAAATGGAAGGTCACCTAACGTTTACTGTGTCAGAGGCTTCCCAAGATATCGTTTGCTGGTCCTTTCGTCGCAATCTACCGCTAAATGAAGGTTACGTAAAGAGATCGTGTCCGTGATCGAAACATATCCCCTCTCCCCCTATGAAGAGATTGTATTGCATGGAAGGCTTGTATTTCTTTTTGCCATGAAAGACGCCCCCCCCCCCCTGCTGACTATGTCGAGGAAGGAGTGCCATGATGAAAGTCACTGTGGTTACTAATGCCAGTCTCCTCAGTGTGTTAATATAACACACTAAATAGTTCTGATGTAATGATAAAAAGGTTTAAGTCTTTTAGAGGCTTTTACTAAACACATTTAATTTCATTGAGGGGATAAAAATAAAGATCACAAGACACGCGTCTTACATTTTCATAGTTTTTATTAGTCAGCAACCATTTCGGAGGGTCATCTTAGACCGCGCTACTGAACTCGTGAAATCATTAACACCTTCCACCAAACACAGAGAACGACATCCCATAATACCCACTCAGCCTGTTCTCCAGGTCTTTCAGAGTGAGGGTCTCCACCTGGCCGTTGTTGTCGGGACCCAAGAACCCCTCCGACCTGAGGGAACCACCGCTCTCCAAGCAACAGTAAGCATTCCAGTAGAACCGCGCCACTCTGACGCCATTCCCGATGTGCGTGTTCCCGGCCACCACCCCGGTGACGACGTTGCCGCGGGAACACCTGCTTCCGAGCTGCTGGGCCAGACCCTCCTCGTGCATCCTCCACTGGCCGCGGTTGAAGCTCGGATCCTGGGGAGCGGCGTTGGTCAGGGTGGAGGTGGCCAGCATGGAGGCCTCGGTGGCGGTGTGGTAGACCGGGTACAGGTGGCCCTTGTCGAAGCCTGAGTTCTCGTAGTCCGTCCCCACGGCCTGGTTCTGACCCCTGTCAGCCGACGGAATGGACCTCACACTGTCCATGCATGGGTGCTGAGCTCCGTCCAGCTACAGGAAGGACAGACAGGATATAGGTCACTGGATCATTGGAGTGTTTGGAAGGATTAGAAGGAAGTGTTTAGAAGGATATAGGTCACTGGATAAGTAGTGTGTTTTGAAGGACATAGGTCACTGGATCATAGGAGTGTTTGGAAGGATATACTGTAAGTCACTTTATAATTGGAGTGTTTGGAAGGATATAGGTCACTGGATCATTGGAAGTGTTTGGAAAGACATAGGCCAATATAGGTGATAATATATATCATATATATATCACTGGATCATTCCAATGCATTATCCCTCAACATGTCCTGTGTCATTTCTAGACAGCACATGCAAAGCACCATTGTACTCATGAAAGTTATCTGCCTAAAATTCTCAGAAACACCTTCACGACGCGCATCTTGAAAATGATTTGGAGATAATGACTGTTTTGGAGGGAAGACAATGTTTCACATCAAATGAGAATACAGTACCTGGGGCTCAACATACCACTTGTCCGTCCGAGCGACGTCTTGGCGCCGAAACTCATAGGCAGAATACACCGGAATCTTGTTTGCGGTATCGTACAAAGTCGCATAGTGGTAAACGGGTCTGTTGTTCTGGTCCAGTAGACACTGACATATTTGCTTATACCGGTTGTTGTTTTGCGAGTCCACAAGTATTGTTGGGGACGCTCCGTTGGCGAAGAACTGCTGACACTTACTGAAAGACGTCACTTCTCCCCGAGAAATAGGAGTAAGGACTAAAGTTAGAAGGAAGAAACAGTTGATCTTCATGGTTTGGCCGTCAGCCGTGCTGAGAGGAGAGGTGCTGGTCGCTTTACTGAAGTTCTCTGGGGAAAACTCCTTGATTCGTGTCATTTTTATCAGTTTCACACGAGGCCAAAGTGGACATGTGCCCCATTTAGCACCAAATGCTGATAAAGTACAGGAAAAAGATAACCATTTCCAGATGTCTTTATAACAACATACAGCACATTCACAAAACGGTCTGGCCCGGCCAACCATTCAAACACAGGACCAATCGAAATCAAGTAAATGCACTCGCATATTCATCTGTTTCGATTACTTTTAAAGTTTTTTCCGCGTTTGTGTCAAAACATGAATCCAGGTCATTGATGGTTATGTGCTCCTCAAGCAGAAACTTTCACTGATAAAGACCCGCAAGGGAGAATTTGAACACGCAACTTCGAGATGCGGTCGAATGCTCAAATCACTGAGCTACACCATCATCCCTTATCGTTCCCCATGTTGCAGTTGCCTGGCTTGGATACCATGACTACGTATCTGCCTATGTACCCCCAACTGACCTGTACGTTCGACAGGTCAGTTGGAAGGCAGGTACCTCGAGTTGTCCGTTTTGTTGTGAGTGTGTAAAGTCCACTGCCGGTAAAAGATATCCACAATTACCATTTGCCAACGGGATATTTATTTATACTGAGAAAAACCCAACTGTCCTGCTTTGACCTTCACCCTCAGTTTAATCGAAGAAAAAAGAAATACAAAATCAAGTGTAGGGGCGGGGGGGTGGGGGAGGGGGTGGGGGAGGGGTGGTGGTGGGGGGGGGGGACGACTGGCTTGCCTAAACTTGCACAGAAAGCAAGCACCCTTGCTACTGCCAAATCCTTTGGTCCAGATCTTTAGTTAAAGGTCACTAAACAGCACATAGATCGATACAGTTTGTTCACAAATGTTACGCTTTTAGGCAAGATGCAGACAGAGATTTTTCTGTAGTCTTTTGGGTTTGTTTTCAGCTTTTATATCCGCTATTCTTACATATCGTCTTTTGCTATAGAACAAGTTATATCTTATCGTGGTTTGAGTTGAACTATGTCTACCAAGGGTGTCATTAACTTATCTTTGTCAGTTCATTCGTTTAATAAATTACCACTTGAACTTCCAGTGTGGAAGCATTTCCAGTCAGTAGCATTTGAGAGAAATGCCAAACTGACGAAATCACACAGTGGCTTGCTCTGTCAATATTTGTAAGTCCAGTGTCATCTTCCCATAAATAAAGGGGTGCTGTGTCTCCTAGAAGTCAGTCAGTTACCAGCAAGCGCTGTAAAAGGTTGCTTTGTAAAAGGAAAAGACATCTTCCTAGAGGAACAATCTAAGGTGTTTCTGCTGAAGATGAAGTTCTTGACATGTTTGCTGGTGTTGCTGTTCTGCGGTCCGACTGCCTCTCAGGAAGACCAACTTGAAAAAATGCAGCTAATCTGCTCAATCTGGGAAGACAAGCCGAAACGTCTAGAGATCATGGAAGAAAAACTGACATTTCTAGAAAGCGAATTGAATCAGCTTAGAAACCAAGGTAAAATGGGGAACATTTCCATGGAACTTTCCAGGGAAAGTGTTTATTTCTTGATTAGAGCGCATGCTAATTGTAATGTAATGTAATGTAATATGTAATGTAATTGTATGTTTAACACAGAGAGAACGCCAGTCATCTTTTCTGCTGCGGCAGGAGGAACCGGTGGAATCGGTCCTTTCAACAATGACCAAACACTGATATACAAAGCTGTCATCACTAACGTTGGCAATGCCTACAATTCTTATACAGGTAATAAAAATACAATTTATGAACTGATTGATTATCTATCTATCTATATGCCTATCTATTTATCTGTCTGCCTGTCTGCCTGCCTGCCTGCCTGTTTGTCTGTCTGTCTGTCTGTCTGTCCGTCCGTCTGTCTGTCTGTCTGTCTGTCTGTCTGTCTGTCAATAGTCTGCACAGATTACCGCCGAAAAACTGTTAATTACAAACCCTTTCTTTCCACAGGCATCTTCACCGCCCCAGTGAAAGGGGTCTACTACTTCTGCTACTTCTATCATGCCGGAGGCGGGCACGAAGCAGTGTTATTACTACACAAGGACGGAGCACGCATCGTCACCACGTCAGATCACAAGGCGGAGGACGGCGCCGACAACGGCGGCAACGCCGTGACCCTGGAGCTGAACGAGGGCAACCAGGTCTACGTGATCATGCGGGCCAACGCCCACGTTTGGGGGGATTCCTTTGGACACACCACCTTCAGTGGTTTCCTGCTCAGTCGTGGCTAGGGGGGATAGCGGGGGGGGATAGCAGGGGGGGGATAGCAGGGGGGGGATAGCAGGGGGGGGATAGCAGGGGGGGGATAGCAGGGGGGGGATAGCAGGGGGGGGATAGCAGGGGGGGGATAGCAGGGGGGGGATAGCAGGGGGGGGATAGCAGGGGGGGGATAGCAGGGGGGGGATAGCAGGGGGGGGATAGCAGGGGGGGGATAGCAGGGGGGGGATAGCAGGGGGGGGATAGCAGGGGGGGGATAGCAGGGGGGGGATAGCAGGGGGGGGATAGCAGGGGGGGGATAGCAGGGGGGGATAGCAGGGGGGGGATAGCAGGGGGGGATAGCACACGGGGGATAGGGGGGATAGCGGGGGGGGATAGCAGGGGGGGGATAGCAGGGGGGGGATAGCAGGGGGGGATAGCAGGGGGGATAGCAGGGGGATAGCGGTGGGGATAGCAGGGGGGGATAAGCAGGGGGGGAAGCCGGGGGGGGATTAAGCAGGGGGGGATAAGCAGGGGGATAGCAGGGGGGATAGCGGGGGGGATAAGCGGGGGGGGGATAGCGGGGGGGGATAGCAGGGGGGGGATAGCAGGGGGGGATAGCAGGGGGGGGATAGCAGGGGGGGATAGCAGGGGGGGGATAGCAGGGGGGGATAGCAGGGGGGGATAGCAGGGGGGGATAGCAGGGGGGGATAGCAGGGGGGGATAGCAGGGGAATAGTAGGGGGGGGGGGGGGGGGGACGTCGGGGTGAGGAGGATAGAGGGGGATAGCAGGGGGGGATAGCGGTCTACTTATTTCACATTACAGAAGCTTCCCGCTTAGATGATGATAACGCTTGTTGAAGATTTTTGAAGAGCAAAAGTCGTTATGCTCATACGTGGATGATGGATGCATTTAACATACTTTCAGAATGAGCTTCGAATGAGCATGCCTTGTTCAAAACCCCTGTCAAAGTCACATTCTTTTTATGAGAATCAATAAACACCAATGCACCTATTATGTTTTATGCATATCTTTATGGTACATTATCTGCAGAATATTAACATATATATGTTAAACGAAACAGATACAGTATATGTATATTTGAAAACATAAATGCATACATGGGCACGAATGCAAAGTGTTTAAGAGTAAAACTTTCATCGTGCAAAGTAAACCAAACAAGTATCAATAATGCCACCCACACAGGCTATTAACATTACATTTTGTTGACATTATCTAGTTTGGAATCCAGAGTTCCAACACTATCGATGTTTGACGGGTGAGATGGTCAGAGGTTGTCCGTTCTCCTCGTTTAACTGCAGGTGTGGACTAAAGTAAGGGTAGAGGCTCCTTGCGAAGCCACACTCAGTGAAGGAGTAGATGTGAGTCCTGGCCTCCATGTCATAGAAGGACACCAGCCCCTCCTCGTAGTCCACAAACACCCCCACTTTCTGGGGCTTCTCCCTGGGGTGCAGCAGGACAGGTGGGTCCTCCAGAGCTGCGTACTGGTCCTTGTTATACAGCACTATGGCCCAGTAACCGTTCGCTGGGTTCAAAGCCAGTTTCCCCTTGCGGTTGGCGTCCTCGCTGGCGACGCCCAGGTCCCAGCCAGTCTTGTCTCCGACCTCCACCTCCCAGAAGGAGCGTCCGGAGCTCAGGCGGTTGACGGCGAGGACGCTGGCGAAGAGGTCGAAGCGTTCGGGGTCACGGGGGCGTTCCTGGGCGTCGTCACGGCGCTCTTGGGGTTTCTGCGCGTGTCTCACGTCCCTCCCGTCCGCTGACACAGCCAGCTGGAAGTTAGCAGTGTCTTTGTCCAACTTCACGTCAACTGTTTGGTAAACACACAAGGTTGCGGTGGAAATTGATCTTTTGCGGATGAAAGAGAAAACACTTCGCAATGATGGAAAACGGGGTGAAATGGGGTTCTAATAATTATGCTGGACAAGCATTTCCGTAAATAGTGTTTTAGTGATAAAAACCATTTTTTTGTTTTTTAAATGCATACCTTCACATTTCTGGATCCTCTCGAGTTCTGAGAACAAACAAAGGCAACATCATCAAAGGGGATTTCATCTGCACTTCTTACAGTAGCAGACATATTCCTTACATTCGGTCAGGGTGGACTGTCTAAAATTGCACGCATTTCAACCTCTGTTCAAGTAACCCAAACGAAATGTATCGTGTAGGACAGAATAGACAGACAAACTTGAAGGTTTTTTCTGCATTAATAAAGGAATGTCAGAAGTGGGATTCGAACCCACGCCTCCAGAGGAGACTGCGACCTGAACGCAGCGCCTTAGACCGCTCGGCCATCCTGACTGTGCTTATTGTCAATATTAGTTTAAAAACAACAACAATACTAAGAAGTATCACAACAACAGACAATAATAACAACAATATCATTATTGTTGTTGTTAATAATAACAATAATAACAAAATCAATAATAACCGTAATATTCTTGTTATTATTGTTGTTAAAAAAAGGCGCATTTGAGTTCATCGAAGGTTGAGAAGCCCTTTGCCGAAGCTAAACTCAGGCGGAGCGATAGAGAGAGGTAAGAAAGACAGGGATGTGAAAGAGAGAGGGTTGTCAGGGCGGCAGCCTCATCTCACCTAGGGAGGTGAGCTTTTCTAGTTCCTGCTGTGCCCTCTCCATCAGGTTGGAGCAGACGCCCCGCAACGTTCCGAACGAGAACGACGTATCCACGGAAACGCCGGCCCAGTCTCTGCCGTCGGCCAGGTCCGAAGGGGTGGGAAAAGTCTGATTGGACGGAGAGGTCATGTGACTTGTTAGAGCAGCACAGGTGTAAATGCTCTCGCAGGGACGGGACCGTTTCATTGTTCCAGATTTTTCCACGCATGAAGACAGGATCAAGAGTTACCCAAACAGATCTGAGACTGGATACAGTCTAAATACAACGCTTCCAGCTCACACCATTTCTGCATGTCTTCCACTCTCTCTCGCTCATGCTCTCTCTCTCCTACTCTCCTACCCCCGCCTACTCTCCACCTGTAGACTATCTCTATCTCTAAAATGCACATTTCATAATCATACAACCTACAAATGTATCCTTTAGGGCAGCTAAACAAGCATACGGGACAAGAGGCATCTAGAAGTTTCCTCCGCAATGCCCTCACACTCTTCACCACTGCCTTCTCAAAAGCCCCCTGGCATGAAGTCCGAGCCCTCCATTCTCACCTGGAGGAAGTGGATGTGGTCCTCGATGTTGGCGATGTCCTCCAACCTTGAGATGGCCTCCCCCAGTGTGCTGATGTCTCTCTGCATCTCCAGGCACAGCTGTTCCCCCTCCCTCACCAGGGTCTCCCGGCGCTCTTTCAGGGGCCGCAGGGCATCCGCCTGTGCCACCAGCACGACGGCCATGACAGAGCCGAACACGGCCTGGATGCGGCTCTGCTGGCGGTTTAGCTGGGCCTGGAGAGAGGGAGGAGTCTCTCAGGGCTGGTTTTTGAACTCTTGGTGCTGTGTGGGATTTTCCATTTCTACTGCCCTCTTCCCCTCTTTCTCTCTTGATCTCTGTCTTCCTTTATCTTCCCTCTTGTCACCTTCTCTCTTTGTTTTTCTCCCTCTTTCTCTATCTCTCTCTCTCTCTCCCTCCCTCCATCTCTCTCTCTCTCCCTCCCTCCATCCCTCCATCTCTCTCCCTCCCTCCATCTCTCTCTCTCACTCATTGCTAGCTCTCACCTTGCAGTTTTCAACAGATTCGTTGATCTCCATCAGTTTTCTTTTTCTCTCGTTGACCTTCTGTTGGCTCTCGGCTATCGTTTCCTCCAACTCAGCCTGTGACACACACACAAACACACACACACACACACACACAAACACAAACACAAACACACACACAAACACAAACCCAAACACACACACACACATACACAAACACAAACACACACACACACACAAACACAAACAAAAACACACACACACACACACACAAACACAAACACACACACACACACATACACAAACACATCAGGCAACGTCAGCCGACACACGTCACGACTCACAAACAAAACGGACATCACCTTTTTCTTCTCCCATTCAGTCTCCACGGAGACGACCTCTTGACCTTCCACCAGACAGAGGGCGCAGACGCAGCACTCGTCTTCGAGGCTGTACAACTCCAGGGGCCGTCCGTGAGTCAGGCAGGCGTGCCCATCCAGGTTCTCCACAGGGGCCACCAGTTTGTGGCCCTTCAGCCTGAGGGCCTGGGAGTGAGGCTCCAGGTGAGTCTTACAGTAGGAGGTCAGACACACCAGGCAGGACTTCAGAGCCCGGAGCTTCCTCCCGGTGCAGACGTCGCACGCCACCTGCGGGAGAAAGACGTTTCAGCCATTTGAGTTTTCTGTTGATCTACAGCATACAGGGTGTATGCTGTAGATGGTGTGTCTCATCATTTTGGCAGCTTATCTAATGTATTGATGCATCTATTCGTCCATCTATCCATTCATCTATTCATTCAACTTCTTACTCATTCTTCCACCGATCCATCCATTTATTCACCCATCCATCGAAAAAATGAATTCATCCACTCATTTACCCATTCATCTTCTCATTCATTCATTCATTCATTCATCTATTCATTCATTCTCCTCCGCCAATTCAACGAGCCAATCAGCAACAGCGCTCACCTCTCCTGGTTCTCCTCCAATCAGGTCGTCGTCTCTCTTCTTCTGGGCTCTCCTCAGCTCCATGGTCAGCTCCCTTAGGATGATGTTCACCTCCGGCTTCCTTCGCAGGTAGTCTTTGCAGAGTGGGCATACCTGGTCGTTGAGCGACATGTTCCTGCATAGGCAGCTTTTACAAAAGGTGTGACCACAGGGGGTGGTGACCGGGTCTTGGGAACAGCTCCATGCAGATGGAACACAGCAGGTGGTCGCCGATCAGAATGGGCGTGCAAGAGAACGCCGCGGAGGAGAACGAGGAGGAGGAGGGACTTAACGGAGCGGATGCCATGTCTGATTTGGGGTCGGAGGAGAAACGAACACGTTATGGTGTGAATAGGACTCCCAAGTTTGCTTGTCACACAACCAACTTTTCATACGACCAACTTGTACCCTGATAACGTGGAACTATTAAATACTCCCAACTGCAGCTGAAAAGTGCTGAACGAGCCATCGTGATTCGTAAGTACGTACGATGTCAATGCAGTGTTCTACTGTCCTCTAGTGGTGACAAACAGACGCAACAAATGAAGCTTTGCGCAAGTTCATTCAAGCCTTGTCGTCTTGTCTCGTCTTGTCGGTTTTTTCAACATCAGTAAAGGACTGTCAGAAGTGGGATTCGAACCCGCGCCTCCAGAGGAGTCATCTGACTGCATCTTCGGCTGCTCCCACCACCAGTGTCTGGACACCGCGGGGGATTCTTAATCTAAGCATGGCAGGCGCTCTTTGATCTAGAATTCCCTTTAGGGTCTAAGCCAGGGGTCTCCAATCCTGGTCCTCGAGGGCCGCTGTCCTGAAGGTTTTAGATGTTTCCCTCCTCCAGCACACCTGATTCTAATGAATGAGCCATTACCAAGCTCTGTGGAAGCTTCATAATGACCCTTTATTAGAGTCAGGTGTGCTGGAGCAGGGAAACATTGAAAACCTTCAGGACAGCGGCCCTCGAGGACCAGGATTGGAGACCCCTGGTCTAAGCCCAAATACTTGTACTACAGGTATATCCGTCGATATCTGTCAAACCTCCAATGCGTAGAGTAGGCCCCGTCCGTAGCATGTGGGGCCAAAGGTTACAAGTTTGTCTCTTCTTACTCTACCAGGAAAAGTGAGCGGAGAGGACCAAACACAGTCCCAGCCTTTGGTAACGTTTGGTGAACTTGGTTAAACACACAGACTAACTCCTGCAGCGTCGCACTTCAGGCAGAACAAGATCCAATCAGATGCAGAGCATAAGGCTTGATCGACTGCTGCCATCAATTTGTAATTGCTTTTCCAGACTTTTCACTACATGCTATACACATTCATACATACTACGTACTTAACATACCACACACATACAACACACTATACTGATACCACATACTACATGCCATACTAATGACTGACCCTAAAGAATTCTTTGTCACTTTCATGACTATCATTATCGAAACATGTTCGCTCGAGTTAATTAGCTCAGTAAAGTAAAGGCAATTATTAGACATTGTTCAAGGAAATTGTTAGTAGAGTACAGTAACGGCAGAGTATAAAGTATCGTTGACATCTTACCTTACAGGTGCTGAGTTGAGGCTCTGTCTCACTTTCTCTCTCTCTCTCTCTCTCTCTCTTATAACATTTCTGTGTTGTTTCAGGGCTGTCTCTCTCTCTCTCTCTCTCTCACGCTCCCTTTTTTTCTCTCTCTTAGCTCCTGTTACTCGTATCGGCCCATTCTACAAGTTCACTTTCGTTTCTCACTAAAGGAGTCACAAACCACTTCCGTTTCCCTGTAATTACCGTATCTGTTTACATGGCTACTTTGAATACAAATCCAAAGGTTGTCTCGGTGGGTGTTGGTTTGCTTGTGAAGGCAAACACAAGTCAACTAATTTTTAAGACGTAATGTACTCAAAGATTAATTTGCCTGTAAAAGACATTAGGGTGGCACTCACATTGACAAATATATCCAATTCCACCTTCGTATTTTTTCTGACAATAAGACAGAGGGTGGTACAAATCAAGATTTTTCATTAATATTGCATCAATCACATGAATTCACAGGAGGTAGGGAGGTTTATTGTCTTAAAATCCAGTGCTAATCAATAAATAACATAAACAGATAGGTTGTTGTAAACATTGGCAGCGTTTCCAACACCGATTCTACATTCAAATACAGTGAAATTATGCTAAAAGATTTGTCTATGAAAAGTACAACATCATCATCAGCTTGAACTTCATTAGGATAGTATTTCATGGTCTGAAAGTTCATCTCTGTGACTTTAGGATATCTCCATTTTTCCCCTCAGGTCTTGAAACAAGGACTTGATGGAGTGAGACCAGTCCTTTGCGATGCGAGGAGACAAGTGGGTCCAACGACGAAGGAATCCGGTGAAAGACAAAAAGAAAAAGACATTAAACGGGAGGGAGGGGTACGTGACCATGGCAGCGAAGGGGAAGAGTGGAAAGGGGGCAGGGAACGGAGTTGGACGGGAACTGGGCGACCAGTCAGGGACCTGCACGAGGAGGCGGAACGTAGGGAGGGGTAAGTAGACACTGCAGGAGCGGGAGAGGGTAGGGGGGAGCTAACGAGCGGGAGGGAGAGGGAGAGGGAGGTGGAGGTGGAGGTGGAGAGGCAGGGTGTGGTGGAGGTGGAGAGGCAGGGTTTGGTGGAGGTGGAGGGGGAGAGGGAGTTGAGACGAGGGAGAGGGAAGAGGAGGTGGGGGGTGGGGGGGGGTAGGAGGGGGAGGGAGAGGGGAGCGAGAGGGAGAGAAGGGAGGGGAGAAAAGACCAGCGGTAGCTGACCCTGCACGGAAAGTGGGAGAAAGGGACAAAGGTAGTGGACTACAAGGACGACGCGGGAGGCGAGGGGCCGGAAGGAAACACACAGGACAGAGGGGAAGAAGAGGAGAGAGATCACGGTTAGGACCCTTGGCAGGAGGGGGAGGGAGCGGGAGGGAGAGTGGGAGGGAAACAGAGAGCATAGGTAAAGAATGACCTGACAGGAGTGCGAGGGCCGCGAGGGGGAGGGCAAAGCAGGGAGCGGACGAGAGAGAGAGATAGCGTATGTGAGCCCCAGGTGGAGAGGAGAGGGTGAAGCGATACGGCTAGCTGCACCTGTACCGAGGGAGAGAGAACAGGGGAGAGATTACGGTAGTGAGCTCGTAAGGAGGCTGCGAGGGAAGGGGGGAAGGGAGGAAGGGAGAGGGATGGAGAGAGAAGATGAAAGTGAGAACGACAAAGAGCAGTAAGGGAGGAGGGGAAGGTAGAAGGAGAGAAATAGGTAAGTAAACCTGAAGGAGTTGGAGAGAAGGAGAGGGATGAGTAGGAGGACCTGTACGATGGTGCGAGAAAGAGAGCGGAACGGTGGACCATGAAGTGGAAGGTGGAGAGACCAGCTGAGAGAAGACGACGAGCAGGGACCATGAGGTAGCGTGACTACCTGTCAGCAAGGTGCGAGGGACGAGGGAGGTGGAGGGAGTGAGGTGGAGGGAGAGTGGAGGTGGAGGGAGGTGGAGGGAGAGAGCAGGGATGGGTGGTGACTTGTAGGAGGTGGAGGGAGAGGGGAGGTGGAGGGAGGTGGAGGGAGAGGGGAGGTGGAGGAAGGTGGAGGGAGAGGGGAGGGATGGGTGGTGACCTGTAGGAGGTGGAGGGGGTCCTCAGTGTGTGAGAGCTTCTCCAGCTCAGCGCTTCTCCTCTGAAGCTCTGTGACTTCCTGCTCCAGATCTTTGACGAGTCCCTCGCCCTGTCTCCTGGTCACCTGCCCCGCACCGCCGGCGTCCTGCAGGGACAACTTGATCTCCTCCAGCTTCTTCTGGTGTTCCTGGATCAGCTGATGAACCCCCGACATGGATCGCTTTAGCTTCACCTACAGATCACAGCGAAGAATAAGATAAGATGGATGGGTGGATGTGGATGGGTGGATGGACAAATAGATGGGTAGGTAGGGAGGTTGGCAGATAGGCAGGTAGGTATATAGTGTCTGACAAAAACCTATTCTATCAGTTATCAATTACTTCCTCAAAGTCCAACACTTATTATTTCATACATTTTCTTAACCTTTTTTCCCACGGCTTCCTTGGCGACTGACACCACCCGATGCCCCCTGTGGTCGGACCGGGCGCACACGGCACAGACGCAGGTCTGATCGCTCCGACAGAAGCGGTCCAGCCTCTTCCCATGCAGCCGACACACTGCCTCCTCCAGGTCCTTCCACACCGACACCAGCTGGTGGTGCCAGAGACCCTCGTTCCTGTAGTGAGGCTCCAGATGGGCCTCGCAGTAACACTCCAGGCACACCAGGCAGGACGTGACGGCCGCTCGACGGCTCCCCGTGCAGACGTCGCACAGCACCTCTCCGGGCCTCGGGGGAGAGCCGGACGCAGGGTCCCCGGGAGGGGTGGCGTCTCCCTGGGTCGCGTGCGGGGAGAGCTGGGGTCTGGTGGGGAAGTTGACCTTGCAGAGGGGGCACTGCCAGACTGGATGGAGCCTCCAGTACTCTCCGATACAAGCCAGGCAGAAGAGGTGACCACAGGGGATGGACACCGGACTTTTGAACGCGTTCAGGCAGATGCAGCAGTCAGGCAGCTCGACGTCAGACATGGCTGAAAGAGAAGATGTGCCCGGGTCAAAGTTCAGTTCTGGCGCAACCTTTATCGACGCCAGCAGCCTTTGATCTTTGAGGAATATCTTGACTGGCTAAGAAATTGGAAAGATTGCGAGCGGGACGTCACGAGTGTTGCTGTAAAACAAGTGATCAAGATGCCGTACAAGGAAATCCTCCGTTTAACCCTTCAAAAACCATCAACTTTACCTTTTGTTCTTAACTCACTTTGATATCATCCCTTGGCCAGGATCTGAACAATAACATAATCACATTGGATCGGTTCATGTACCATGTGTTCTGCGTGCGTCCTGTTGACTAAACGCAAACATCCTTTTAAAAGCTTGAATATCTAACAAGCGACGATATCTCTCAACCACAACAAACAGCTGTGCGTGGAACGCCTTAACTCAGCCTGTGACAAGCCTTGTATGTGTATTCAGATACCTTAGACTAAATATTAACATTAGGTTGTACAAGCTCTCATTACGAAAACTGTTGCTTGATCTTTTGTCGCTTCCCTACAATGACACGTCTCTCCTTACTGGCTGTAATGTATGAATACTATTTCTGAGAAAACCTAGAAATACCTGTGGAAATCGAAAGAATAAAAGAATAAAAGGTCCACTTACCTGTGTCCTTCTAAACAACGAGCGTGATAGCTTCAAATTGCTTCCTGGTTTAGAGTACAGCCCTTGCCCCACTCCCCCCCCACTCCCCGCTCCGCCCCCCCCCCCCCTCCCCCCGCCCCCCCCAGACCTGAACACTGCTTGTCTTCATTCCTTGTCTTGACCATCCGGTAAAAAGACACAGTTATGTGGTTATATGGATCCACCACGATTTCCCACTTCTGGCCCTGCCCTTTCTCAGAAACACTTGCAGAAGTTACAGAAACACTTCAGCACATGGATGTGTTTTCCCCCACGGTTTGTTTAACATCTTTTCTATACAGAGACCCAAAATAAACAGTCGGACACGTTCCAACCGCAAAACATTTGGCGTTTGACAGCACAGGACTCTTGAGAAACGTTTTTTTAGTTTTATTGAAGTTTAATACATCCTTAAATCACAGGGGAAGTCAGTTACGAGTGGGTGGATGTAACTTGACTCTCTTATTATAGAAGAGTGTGCAGGGAAACTACACTTTAGCAGAGAGGACCAAGAATCCAGCACATTAAACAACAGATAACTTGATGTTGTTGACTTGACCGCCACACCAGATAAAAGCTGAGCCTGATGACAGGCGCAGCAGTTTCCCTTCTCTTAAAGAGACAGTAACACCTGTTGCGTCTCTTTCAGCAAAGGACCAGCGATTCCGATTTTCTAGCCATACTGTAAAGGTAAAAGTAAGGATACAGTTTCCCAGTGAAGGACTCTCCGAAAAAAGAGAAGATGTGTGATGTCATGGTAACATCGTAAAAAGACACCTGTCCTTTGTCGTAGTCCACATACACGCCAACCTGTCTGGGTTTAGGGGTGAGGTGGAGGGTGGTCGAGGGCGACGTTAAAGCCTCAAACTCCCAGAATCCACTCTTTGAAAGAGCAAAGAAGCCATTTTTGGAGTTCTTCGCGACCGCGTTCTTCCTGTTGACCTTCTCCGTGGCAACGCCGACCTCCCAACGACCGTACGCACCAACCGCAACCTCCCAGTAATGGCGACCGGTATTGAAGCCCTTCTCTCCCAAAACGGCGGAGTAGAATGAGAACCTCTTCGGCAGGTCAGGTAACGCCTGGGCAACTTTGGCGTACTTGATCTTTTTCCTTCCCAGAAAGACCTTCAGTCTGCAGCTTGCGGTGTTGACGTCCATCTTCACATCCTCTGTAGATACGAATTCATGTCAGTGGGATTCAATCAGTATAAAAACACAGTCCGTGTCTTCATAACAAGTCACTTTGTGTTTGAAGGGAAAACGGTTATTCTCAAAAGACACACCTTTGAATTCCTGCATTCTCTTCAGCTCTGTAGACAAAAATACAACGCATGAGACGTAGTTACACTACACACAGAAACAAGTACGTTGCAGAAGTAGATCTTACCTCCGTCGGTGAAAGATTTGACCTCCATCTTGATTGCCTCCTCTATCTGAGCCAAAGCTCTCCTTGCACTGCCCACACACAGGTCCGAATGAACCTGAACCCTGGACCACTTCTTAGTCGACAGAGAAACGCAAAGCGGAGGACGACTCTGCAGGAGAACACCGTCGCCAATCGGCGTCAATTCAAGGATGCAGCGCGTGCTTGCGTCGTTGTCGTCGACAGGTTAACTTGACGTGAGACGCGGAGGACGCACCTGTAGGAGCAGCAGGGGGTCGTCGGTGTGCGAGAGCTGCTCCAGCTCGGCGCTTTTCTTTCGGAGCGACGCGATTTCTTCCTCCAGAGTGTCGATGAGGTATTTCACCCACTCGTCTTCCGCCCTCTGCCTCTGCTGTATCACGCGGCGGAGTTTAGCTTGTCTTTTCTTGAGAGTCTCCAACAGCGTGGCGAATACCATGTCGCTGTCCTCCACTTCCCTCTCAGAATTAACCTAATGGAGTCAAGGGGGGGGGGAGGACAGTTGGGGGTTGAGGTTGAGGTTAGTCACTCACCCACTGCACTTTTCATACACACTGCCGTGTGTACTCAAAACTGCACTAAAGACTCTGTAATAATATGTATCTATTCTTCGCACATGTACAATACTCTATGCACATGCACATCGGTAAGTATTCGTACAGTTTGTATCCTGTTTAGTTTATGTATAGGAAAAATGCTATATTTATTTTAAATTGTTCTTTGTTAGTCTGTACTGTTGAATGTCTGTACTTATGTAGCACTGTGGCTCTGTGAGTCACGACATTTCGTTCCACTGTATGCACCCGCATGTAGCGGAATGACAATAAAGCACAACTTGAACTTGAACTTGAACTTGAAAGAACTGAAGACGTAACAACGAGGATAAAAACGTTTTGTAACTTTTTAAGTCATTTGAAGGGTTTTTGGAAGGCGAGGGATTTACTTTACTGAGCTCGACTGCTTTCTTGATCTCCTCCACCTTCTCTAGTCTGGTCTGGATCTTCTGTTCGATCTTCATCTTTGTGGACCCAAGCTCAGCCTGTCGAAAGAGAAGAAGAGGAATTTGTGTTCATTCCAGAATTGTGCTGGCAGAACATTCTAGAATGCGTTCGTGTAAAAAATATCCCTACCTTGACTTTCCCTCCCAACTCCTCCACCGGGACAGTGTCATGACATTTGTGTTCTGCCTCGACGCATAGTACGCACACACACCTCTGGTCAGTCTTACAGAACATCTCCTGGAGCCTCTGGTGTTTCTTGCAGATCCTGTCCTCCAGGTTCTCCGCAGGGTCGACCAGCTGGTGGATCTTCAGACCGATCACCCTCTGGTGAGGCTCCAGGTGAATCTCGCAGTAGGAGGTCAGACACACCAGGCAGGACTTCAGAGCCCGGAGCTTCCTCCCGGTGCAGACGTCGCACGCCACCTCCGAAGCTTCCGCGAAGCGTTCCGGAATTTGGAGTTTCCTTTTTTTGATCTGCGCGGAAATCTCCTCCAGAACCGAATTCGTGAAGAGCTCGGGTCTCCCGTGAAATCTTTTGTTGCATTTGGGACACTGGCACACTTCTGTGGCCTCCCACTTCTGTCCAACGCAGGCCTTGCAGAAGTTGTGTCCACAGGGGGTGGTGACCGGGTCAGTGAAGACCTCCAGGCAGAGGGAACACTGGAACTGCGCCTGGGACAGAAGCTCAGGATCGAAGCTCAATAAAGACATCGTTACAGGGGGAAAAGAAATGACCTTGTGACTGTCTCTGGCTGTCCAGCGTTAGATGCTAAGAGGTGAGGGCGATGTTGCTGGCGTGAGGGGAATTTTCTTGTCGTAACATTTCGGCGGAAGTGAGTTTTACCTGCAAATTTGAGAGTCCTTTTAAGCTCTGTAAAATGAAAAGAAACCAAATTAAACATATGTCCATAATACATATGGTGTAGAAGATCACTTATCACACGCTCCCTTTCAGTTGAACAAGTATCGACTTTAAATCATGCAAGGAGGAGAATGCCCTGGTGTTCCTACCAGTATCAACCAGTTTCTCTAACTCCTCACTCAGAGCTTCACACAGGTAGAGGTAAAGTAGGCAAACATAGTCTTGGCTTCTTCATTTGCAAGGTTAAATCAGGTGATGATTCTCCACCCTCTGTCACATGCTAGATGACTCACCGTGCATGCATGCGACATAATATCTCAAACAAACCAACTATCTCAGCGCGATAGGAGAAAAACTCCTCAAGAATTAGCCAAGAACACGAGTTGTTACACGACACATTATCCCAATCGAAAACGAAAAAGAACGACGCCAAAGGAAAATGGAGTCATACCTGGTTTTGATACAGCCCCCGGCAGATTATTTTTTGGATAAAGCCTCAACTACTTTTACCTCAGTCAAACATCTGACTGTTCATGCCAAAAAACCACAGTCACACCCACATGAACGCGTTGTTGTGGAAGGAGAAGAGGAGGATCTGGAAATGATAACGTTTGTTTGTTTTAAGGGTTTTTCCTGAGAAACTCTTGTGAAATTGCCTTTGGTGTGAAGTAAAACGCTTTTTGAGAATTACAAATGTAGAACATGACAAAACATCACAAGGCGGGCAAAAGATTGACATTTATTGTTGCAAACTGTTTATTACTGTAAACCTCTGTCATAGTTTTGTGCAACATCGAATATATTACAGAATATTTGGTGCATGAGTCATTGAGATTGTGTTCAGTTTGACATGCAATAACAAGTCAATGCATTAAGTATTGTCCGGTAGATACATTCAAGCATGTTGGGCCATTTTCATGTTGGGCCATTTTCATGTTGGGCCATTTTCATGGAACAAAATAAGTAGTTTTAGTTGTCGTTTAATGATTTATACCTTTACATAAAGCTACTAGCACTGCTACTGCATGTAAGAAAATATTGCCACACACAATCAACACAAATAGAAACATTCAAACCTACACATTAAGAAGTTATTAGCACACAAAATGAATTCGGACCTTTCTGGGACTTGTAGTCCGGTAGTATTTGTTTTGTAGTTCTTCTCTTCAGCATAGCTTGGTCTTCTCATTGACAGGACAAATCACCATGGTGTCCGAGGCCTTGTCACAGCAGTACAAGTAAAAGAATGGGAAGATCTTCTCTCTGAAACTATCCATGAAAGTGTAAATGTGACTCCGAGCCCTCACGTCGTAAAACGACACCTGCCCTTCCTCGTAGTCCACGTACACGCCCACGCGTTTGGGTTTAGGGTCAAGGGTCACCAGCAGAGGCGGAGCTGTCGACACCCGGTACCCCTGCCCCTTCTTCATCGCCAGAGCCCAGTAACCATGGGCGGTGCTCACGGCGATCCGCCCCTTCCTGTTGACGGAAGCTCTGGCCACGCCAAGGTACCAGTCGTCCTTGTCGCCCACGGCAACCTCCCAGTAATGGCGTCCGGAGGAGAATCCCTCGTTGCCGAAAACGATGACAACGGTGTCGAAGCGCTCCGGGTTGTCGGGCAGGTCCTGCCACGACCCCAGGTGCCTGACCTGCCGCCGGTCCTCCGACAGCTGCAACCATGGGTTGGCGGTGTCAGGGTCAAGGGTCAAGTCCACTGGGAGAGCAGAGGACAGGGAGGACAGGGGGTTAGAAGCTGAGAGGTGAGGGTGATGTCGCTGGCGTGAGGGAAATTTTCTTTTCGTAACATTTCGGCGGAAGTGAGTTTTACCTGCATATTTGAGAGTCCTTTTAAGCTCTGTAAAATGAAAAGAAACCAAATTAAACATATGTACATGATACATATGGTGTAGAAGATCACTTATCACACGCTCCCTTTCAGTTGAACAGGTATCGACTTTAAATCATGCAAGGAGGAGAATGCCCTGGTGTTCCTACCAGTATCAACCAGTTTCTCTAACTCTTCACTCAGAGCTTCTTCTAGCTTGGCCACGCCTCTTCTGATGATGCCAACGCATACTTCGGTGTTGACGCTGGTCTCAGACCAGTCCTTAGTATGTGGAGGAGTGAGCAGGGACGGAAAACTCTGGATCCGCAGAGAGAAGAAGAGAGAGTTATTGTCTTGTTTGGTCTGTCATGATGACTAAGGTTGTTTCTGGGGAGTTTTAATGATTTTTACCTCTTGTCAACTGGTCAAATATATCTGTATGTTTTCATATGTTGATATGTTATAAAATGAAGCATTAATGTGCTTATAAAACTAGAATAAACTGGTTTTCTCTTGTCTTTACAAAGTGCAGGAAGTGAATGCCCTCCAACAGGAAACAGACGCTCACCTACAGGAAGGGAATGCCCTCCAACAGGAAACAGACGCTCACCTACAGGAAGTGAATGCCCTCTCACAGGAAGCAGAAGTTCACCTGCAGGAAGTGGATGTGGTCCTCGGTGCGTCCCAGGTGCTCCAGGTCGGTGTTCCTCCTGTTGAGCTCAGCAATCTCCTGCTCCAGCTCTATGATCAAGCCCTGGGCCCAGCTCTCTGTCTGCCTCTGCCTCTCCTCCAGGGCCAGAACCAGCTCGGCCTGGCTCCTCTGGAGGGAGCGAATCAGCTCTGAGAACACCGCCATGCTGTCCTCAATCTCCCTCTGGGCACTGGACTGGAGTGATGGTAGGCATGGTTACAGCACTGGGTCAGGACAGCGGTAGGCATGGTAACAACATTGTGTCAGTATGGTGGTAGGCATGGATACAACAGTGGGTCAGGATGGTGGTAGGCATGGTTACAACACTGCGCCAGTATGGTGGTAGGCATGGTGACAACATTATGTCAGGATGGTGGTAGGCATGGCTACAACACTGTGTCATTATGGTGGTAGGCATGGTGACAACACTATGTCAGGATGGTGGTAGGCATGGCTACAACACTGTATCATTATGGTGGTAGGCATGGTGACAACACTATGTCAGGATGGTGGTAGGCATGGCTACAACACTGTGTCATTATGGTGGTAGGCATGGTGACAACACTATGTCAGGATGGAGGTAGGCATGGCTACAACACTGTGTCATTATGGTGGAAGGCATGGTGACAACACTATGTCAGGATGGTGGTAGGCATGGTTACAACACTGTGTCATTATGGTGGTAGGCATGGCGACAACATTATGTCAGGATGGTGGTAGGCATGGCTACAACACTGTGTCATTATGGTGGTAGGCATGGTTACAACACTATGTCAGGATGGTGCTGTGTCAGGCACTGGTAATACACAGAAGGTGTGGTTGTGAGGTGCAGTACCTTGTTGAGCTCCACTGAGTGTTTGATCTCGTCCACCTTCCTGAGTCTGTCCTGAATCATCTGCTGCACCTCCAGCTCCATCCTCCTCAGGTGGGCCTGTCGAGAGCAGGTACAGCTCGGATTACAGATCACAGATCACAGATCACAGATTACAGATTACAGATCACAGATCACAGATTACAGATTACAGATCACAGATTACAGATTACAGATCACAGATCACAGATTACAGATTACAGATTACAGATCACAGATTATCACATGACAACCGTCTGATCACAATCTCTTCCTGCCGACAGTCGATACGATCAACGCAACCGTCAAATCCTTTTATCGTTCCATATGAGACTGAACCTGAGAGCTAACTCTGTTCCTTTTCAACAACAAAAAAAACAGTTTGCCACAAGGATAACTAACGACAAATAAAATCGTTCTCAGAATGTAATCAACGGGGTCGATGTCTGACGACATCTCGAACGGTATCTGAACGTAAAACAAGAGCTACCACAAAATGGAGCAACAAACCCCAACGTTTGTACGTCTACATTTCCTTTCCCCCCTGGTTGTCCGCCAAGTCTCTCACCTTCTTCTCGGTCCATTCCCTCTCAACAGGAACGGTGAAGTGAGCCCTGTGGTCAGTCTCGGTGCAGAGCACGCACACGCACGCCTGGTCCTTCTTACAGAACAGCTCCAGGAGCCTTTCGTGCTTTGGACACATCCTGTCCTCCAGGTTGGCCACTGGTTCCATCAGCTTGTGTTTGGTGAACCTGGCGCAGTGGGACCTGAGGTGCTCTTCGCAGTACGACGTGAGACACACCAGGCAGGACTTGACCGCCCTCAGACGGTCCCCAAGGCAGACGTCGCAGAACACTTCACCCCAGGGACTGTGCAACGTGGCCGGGGTCAGGGCCGGGGCTGGGGCTGGGGCCGGGGCTGGAGGTGGGGGTCGGGCTGGGGCTGAGGTGGAGGGTGTGTCCGGGGCTGGGGCCAGGGCTGGGGCTGGGGTTGGGGCTGGGGAGGGGGTCAGGCAGGGGTCCAGCGCTGGTTCCAGTGTGAAGTCCAGGGTTGGGGACGGTGGTACTGATAGAGGTGGTGGTGGTGGAGGAACTAGTGGTGGCAGATCCTCCTGCAGTCCTTTGCGCTCCTCCCCTGGTGTCACCACCCTTTGCGCCACGGACCCCCCCTGCTGTGAGGCCTTCTTCTTTTGATCTGCTTCCTGCTTCTGTTTCAGCTCTTGGACAAGCTTCTCCTGCTGCTGTTTCACCAACCTCTCCTCCTCCTCCTCCTTCCTCTTCTTCTCCTCCATAGTTGTCTTCTTCTCCTCCTTCTCCTTCTCCTCCTGCTGGAGCTTCTCGGCGTTCCTCACCCGGATCTCCTTGAATTGCTCGGCGATGTCCCTCAGGACCGTGTTGATGCTGATGTCAGGACGCTTATAGAAGCTCTTCTTGCACATGGGGCACTGGAACAGCGGGCTGGTCCTCCAGTATCCCAGAATGCAGCTCTGGCAGAAGTTGTGGCCGCAGGGGATGGAGACGGGGTTGGTGAAGACGTCCAGGCAGATGGAGCAGTGGACCTGCTCCTCGGACAACTTTCCTGTCGAGGCCATTCCCTGGTGGAATGAGGGAGGAGAGAGAGAGAGAGAGAGAGAGAGAGAGAAAGGAGAGGGGAGAGAAAAAGGGGAGAGTGTTGGCTTGAAACGTCAACTCATTAAAACAGATAAACAAGTAATTAAAAGGCAGTGAGAGAGAACTGAAAGAGGGGTTATTCCCAGAACAATGACGCTGAAGATAGGATCTTTGACCTAGAAGGTAACTAGGCCATGTAGATAGAGTGTCTTTATTTATTTTGGGTAACTGACAGTGCAGAATTATGTTTTGATGCTTTTGGCGTACGGTTTGAAGTTCTCATTAGTTTGCCATGATTCTCCAAACTTGTAAAGTGTAAAGCTGAGTTTGACCTATTTTCCGATGTTCCTGTCAGGAGTCAAGTGATGTTACCGCGACGAACAGTTGTGTTGTTATTTTCTGCAGCCATAATCCACCCATGCTAAGTAGAGTTGTTTGATTGGGAGACGCTGTGCTATGTCAGCACTGTCTGTGTGTGTGTGTCTGTGTGTGTGTGTGTGTGTCTGCTTTTGAACACCAGCGCTCAGGGTTTATGAATCCACGTCCAGAAAGGTTGGCTATTCATAGAAGCCAAGATTAACATCTTTCCAAAAATACTGGTCAACCCAACGTCCTGCTCTGCAGTTTCTCACCGACAACAGGTCTGCCTCGAGCTTTCTAATCCTTTCATCGTTCTCGATGATTTGTTTTCATGGCTCTGTCCGAACCCCCTATTGCGCAACCTCAAGGATCGTAGCGCGGGGGGACGTTCCGGGCGAAGGAAACGCTGAGGACTTCGAAGTTCGTTGCTGGATGTTTCATGCGCGATACGGCATGTAGAGGCATCAGCCCCTCTCGCTCACACGAAGAACACGCTCGGGAACCGAAGAAAACGTGTCGGAATCGCTCGAGAAAAACACATTCGCTTCGACGGAAGAAGGTATGGCGACAGAGGATTAAGCCACAAAGGGGAGCGGAGGAAGAAGAGAGGGAGAGAGAGGGAGAGAGACATAGAGAGACAGGGAGAGAGAGGGAGAGAGACGGGGAGAGGCAGAGGGAGAGAGACATAGAGAAATGGAGAGGGAGAGAGAGGGAGCGCCTTGCAGAGGGACTCACCAGAAGGCAGCTGCTCCGGTGGCTTCAGGGTCCACAGTGAGCGTTCCAGCCAAGAATGACACACGACACGGCCATCCACACCGTCTCCGGCCTCCACCCCCCACCCACCCGCCAGACCCAAAAATATGCCCCTGTCCCAACCCCCTCCCTTACCCCGGTTCGACTGTTTGCGACCACGCTGCCAAGGCCTCATCCAATCCCTGATAGTTTTGTTTCCTTCTCGCTTGCGAGGATTCTCATGTTGTCGCCGTGTTTTGCTCTAACAGCCCCTTGTCGATTTCCCGGTCCAACTTCGCGATTCACTTCCTGTTTGGGTTGTGACACCGGTCTTTACCATCTCCCTTCAGACCACTCCGACCGCATATGCAAATGAGCTTCGCTTTGATTCATCAGAAACAAAAATCAAATTCATAAATCTTTATTCGTCAGCTGCAGACAAAGACACAAAAGTACATATCACCCTGCGAGACAAAAAGAACAAGGAAGTACTCTTGTTTACATTAGCTCAAATACACCCTTAGCCTTTAAAAACAATCAACACCCAGAGAATTGTGCATGTGCAAGATCAGAAGTGATTTTACTTTTATCAGTAAATGTGCAGTCTCACATAAATGTAAAAAATTAAAATGTAAAAAATAATTATACTTCCTGTATATATATATATGTATGTGTATATACACATAAGTCCAGTTGAGTGCAGAGAAACTTCGGAAAGTCTGGCAGTTTGGAAATCAATTATGAGTTGCGCAACTGCGATTGGGCAGACATTGCGGCTACATCTCGACCACCATTGGTTGGTCGATCATTATACGTCCCGTGTGTATACATATATATACACAATCTGACATCAGCCACGATTGGCTGGCTGATGTCAGATCTTCCCTGATTGGACGGTGGGTCTCAGGTTGACCGGACTGATGACGAGGGGGGCGGAATTCTTCCCCTCCTGAGTGAGGCAGGGACTGAAGATGGGAAACAGGCTCTCGTTGAAGGTATCCACGAAGGTGAACATGTGCTCCCTGTTCTTGACGTCGTAGAAGGACACCTGGCCTCCCTCGTAGTCCAGGAACACCCCCACCTTGCTGGGCGGAGCGGCCAGGTGGAGGGGCAGCCTGGATGAGGCCAGAGCCTTCACCTCCCCGCTCTTGAGCCACAGGCACCAGAAGCCTCCGTCCGGACTCAGCCTGATCTCCCCCTTCCTGCGGGCGGAGGCCCGAGCCACGCCCAGCGTCCAGGCGGTCTTGTGACCCACCTCCACCTCCCAGTAGTGGCGTCCCGAGGAGAGGCTCTCGGTGGCGAGCACGAACAGGGCGGGGCTGAAACAGCGAGAGCTCTCGTTGAGCGAGGCCTTGCGCGACTCCTCGTACTTCACCTGGCGGCCGTCGTCGGACACCACCAGGTTCCGCTGGGCTGTGGCCGGATCCAGGTACACCTCATCTGGAGAGAGAGAGACATAGAGAAAGAGAGAGAGAGAGAGACATAGAGATAGAGAGAGACATAGAGATAGAGAGAGAGGGAGACAGACAGACAGACAGACAGAGGGAGAGAGACAGCAAGGGAGGGAGAGAGAGAAAGAAAGAGAGAGGGAAATAAAAAGATACAGAGAGAGAGCGGGACACAGAAAGAGATGGGAAGATAGTCAGAGAGAGAGGGAGAGAGAGACAGATAGACAGAAAGCCAAACAGAGAGACAGAGACAGCGAGAGAGCATTTACAACAGCACTTATTCCACGGTTCTTCACGCATACGAGTCTAATCACCTTGAGACCGACTGACTGCGACACACAGCAAAATGCTGTCCTCCTGTGGTGCTCCTATAGTACAGCAGCAAGCTGCAAACCTTCCAGCCTTCTCTAAACATTTCTAGATACCCTTAGTCCTAACACCACCCCTGTTATTGGTGGTGACGTTTTAATGCTCTCTCGACATTGCTCAGGACATATCTCTCAAGCCAGAACTACCATTTGGCATGTACACCAATCCTTGTGCGAGTGTAAGATAGGTGAGTTGTGGCAGCCGTTGCCCAGACATCAACTGCGTGATCGGAAGTGTTACTTACTTGCATAACTCTGCACTTTCCTGAGCTCTGTGGACAGAAACAGAGAGACGACACGGTGTGAACGCCACAGCAGGACAACACGCAGCCAAGGGTGACACACACACACACACACTGGGATGATCTGCTGCTCTGGCAGACATGTGCTGCTGTCACTTAGGAGAGTGTGTCCGTGTGTGTGTGTGTCTGTGTGGTTGTGTCCATGTGTGTGTGGTTGTGTCCGTGTGTGTGTGGTTGTGTCTCTGTGTTTGTGTGTCTGTGTGGTTGTGTCTGTGTGTGTGTGTGTCCATGTGTGTGTAGTTGTGTCTGTGTGTGTGTGTGTGTCTGTGTGTGGTTGTGTCTGTGTGTGTGTGTGTCTGTGTGTGGTTGTGTCTGTGTGTGGTTGTGTCTGTGTGTGGTTGTGTCTGTGTCCATGTATGTGTGTTTCTGTCAGGTTGTTGTCTGAAGCTCATTACAACCAGATGGCTGAACTCTGGCACCTAGATCTGGGTCGCTTTGTTTTGCAACTCGGGGCTGCCTGGCTGGGCTGAGTTAACGCATTAGAGTGGATGGAATCGCTAAAATAAGTAGAAACCCATCCCGTGCAGGGTTACCCTGGAGTGCTAAACAAACAGAGCGTCCATCTGTCATCTGTGTGACTCAGCATCTATTTACAGGTGCCAGTCCACTGACCGAAATTCTGGGCACAGGAAGTGAGGTCAAACAGGAATTGATCATGATTTAGATCAAAAGAACAAGAGTCTAAATATAGCACAGAAATGAATGTAGCAACTGTACATCAAACTCAAGTCAGGTTCTTGTATTACTCTATCGACAGCGTGTCTGACACCGTTTCATGAAATGTAAAAAAACCGTTCACGGATCTCTCGTCTCCACCTTTCCCGAAGAGTCTCTTGAGTTCCTCCTGGAACCGGCCAATCAAGGTGCTGACAGTGGAGCGGAGGGTACCCAGGTACAGCTCGGTGTCGACGTTCACTGCCGACCAATCAGAAGGCTCGGGAGAGGGCGCCAGGTTGAGATAGCTCTGTGGGAGAAAGATTATGGAGGTTAGTGTGAGGTTAGCGTGTGTGTGTATGTGTGTGTGCGTGTGTGGTGCTTGAGTGTGTGTATCTATTTCCTTATCCACCCGCCAGTAGATAACTGTCTCTCTAGTGAGTGTGTGTGTGTGTGTGTCAGAGTGTGCTTATGCCCTTGTGTGTGTGCGCGCCTTTGTATGCGCCCGTGTGCACGTCCATTCGACAAGCCAGCCCCTGTCCCCCGGCCCACCTGCAGGAAGATGACCTTGTCCTGGCCGTGAGCGAGGGCGTCCAGCTCGCTGCTCCTCCTCCGGAGCTGGCCCAGCTCGTTCTCCAGGCCGCGGGCCAGTTCCTGGGCATGCCTCTCCGCCTCACGCTGCCGAGACGAGATCACCTCCACCAGATCCGCCTGGCTCTGCTCCACCAGCCGCTGCAGCTCCGCATACACCTGCCAGCTCTCCTCCAACTCCCTCTGGGCACCGCTCTGGAGACGGAGGGGGTGGAGAGGGTGGAGGGTGGAAGGGGTGAGGATGGAGGGGGCAATGGGTGAAGGGTGGCAGTGGGGGTGGAGAGGGTGGAGGTGGAGGGGTGAGGATGGAGGGGGTGAAGGGTGGCAGTGGGGGTGGAGAGGGTGGAGGGTAGTGGAAGTGGAGGGGCGAGGGTGGAGAGGTGAGGGGTGGAGATGGAGGGGGTGAAGGTGGAGAGTGGTAGTGCGGGGTGGAGGGTGGAGCGGGTGGGGACGGAGGGGGTAGACTAGGGGTTATGCATGGCACGACAGCTATGCACAAACACACGTCCTCCTCCGCATTTACGATGTCTCTTAAGACAACGTGTTCTGCCATGAGCTCATCGAACTCCCAGGAGTTTGCCTGCTTTCACAAGGGGAAAACTGCCCCAACCGGTCTGACTTCACTCACGCCTCAGCCAGCGATCGTCTGCGTACGTGCGTTAGGAAATATATCAGCGTGTTTGGAATCGTTTTCAGAACAACGTCTGATTTCACACGCCGTCTACAAAAGAATTCTGCAGCTGTAACTACAGTATGACTTCATTGTGGGGAGGGGAGGCGCCTATTTTCCCGCCTTGATCTCAATTCCTCTTTTCCTCTAAGAGATCTGTCTCTCCTTCTCCTCCTGTTCTCTCTCGTCTCTCTCTGTCTCTCTCGTCTCTCTCTCGTCTCCGTCCAGACTCCTGTCCTCTCTGTCTCTCTCTGTCTCTTCGATATTCTTATTCTCTCTGCCTTTCAATCAAACTGCCTCCTGAAAGTGCAAGGTCAGCAAAAGTCACCACTCCAGACATGCGCCCCTCCTCACCCCCCAATGTAACTTCATCCTTATTGTATTTTTAACACAACTCTCACTGACCACAGTCGCAATCCTCTCTATTTACAGTCAATAGGAGAGCAGGAAACTGGAACACGCTATCAGGAAATTAGAACCCGCTGTCGTTGATACCTAAGGAGGTTCTCTGTACGGAAAAAAAGTGGTAAGAAAAAAAAAAAAGATGAAAACTGAAACCGTATTATGTTGAAACCGTACTGAAACCGTATTATGTTGTTCATGCGATCCTGTATTCTGAAGTGTGTGTGTTCCGGGTGTGGCATCACAGGCATCTGGTTGACTGAACTCATTTCAAAGCGTTTATTTTACTTGCTCGTATCCATTGCCTCCGATATATTTGTACAATTTACGAAGTTCCGAGCTTCAACACCCGCTTGTTACAAATCCAAACCATCTGCTACGTCAGCCATTCCCTCGGCCACGCACGGACGGCCGCGTCCTGCGTTCGATCAGCTAGGTCCACAGCCATCAGAATGGTATTTCCCAGAAGGCACCTGGGGCGGCAGCTGGAAGGCCTCTGCACCGGTCACACCGGTCGGGCGACCTCGGAGTGGTGAGACTGAGCCAGCGTTGTCTCTCGCCCGTTTCACTGCCTCCTGAAAGTGCAAGGTCAGCAAAAGTCACCACTCCAGACATGCGCCCCTCCTCACCCCCCAATGTAACTTCATCCTTATTGTATTTTTAACACAACTCTCACTGACCACAGTCGCAATCCTCTCTATTTACAGTCAATAGGAGAGCAGGAAACTGGAACACGCTATCAGGAAATTAGAACCCGCTGTCGTTGATACCTAAGGAGGTTCTCTGTACGGAAAAAAAGTGGTAAGAAAAAAAAAAAAGATGAAAACTGAAACCGTATTATGTTGAAACCGTACTGAAACCGTATTATGTTGTTCATGCGATCCTGTATTCTGAAGTGTGTGTGTTCCGGGTGTGGCATCACAGGCATCTGGTTGTCTGAACTCATTTCAAAGCGTTTGTTTTACTTGCTCGTATCCATTGCCTCCGATATATTTGTACAATTCACGAAGTTCCGAGCTTCAACACCCGCTTGTTACAAATCCAAACCATCTGCTACGTCAGCCATTCCCTCGGCCACGCACGGACGGCCGCGTCCTGCGTTCGATCAGCTAGGTCCACAGCCATCAGAATGGTATTTCCCAGAAGGCACCTGGGGCGGCAGCTGGAAGGCCTCTGCACCGGTCACACCGGTCGGGCGACCTCGGAGTGGTGAGACTGAGCCAGCGTACGACATGTCTACAGTTTGGCATTCATCTGGAAGGACACGCTAGGGGGGAGGGGGGGGGGAGGTGTCAACTGTGCCTGTTGTTCCTCTGGAGGGAGGGGGGGGGAGGGGTCAGAGGGGATCATTGTTGGCTCGTGGGACAATCCGTACCATTTTCTACGCTCACCAGACAACCAAAATGGTGCCTTCTGGAATCACTCTGCAGTCGTAAAAGAACCGTTTGAAACAGCCCTGAACAACGGAAGACACACTCGCGTCGATACGCTTTGGAAGCCTGAATGACTCCTTCCAAGGTGTGAAAAGGAAAGACGGCGCGTTTTGATGACATCACCCCCTCAGTGCTGGTACTCACTTTGATGACCTTGATGGACTGCGTGACCTCATCCAGTTTCCTGGTTCGCTCCTTGATCAGGTGTTTCAGTTCCACTCGCATCTTCCCCAAGTGGCTCTGTGGGAGAGAGTGCGAGAGAGAGAGAGAGAGAGGGAGAGGAAGGAGAGAAGAAGGAGAGGAAGGAGAGGGAGAGAAGGAGGAAAGGGAGAGAAGGAGGAAGGCAAGGAACCGGAGGAGAGGAGAGGAAATTGAGGAGAGAAGAGAGAATGAGGAGGAAAGAGAGAGAATGAGGAGGAAAGAGAGAGAATGAGGAGGAAAGAGAGAGAATGAGGAGGAAAGAGAGAGGGGAAGAAGGGAGAGAAGACCCGAGTAAGCAGGAGCAGGACATTGATCCCGCAGATCCGTGAAAAAACGATTTTTTCCCAATCGATACTTATCAAACATGAATCAAACGGGGAAGCGGGGTGCGAGCGATCGATCACTGACCGCAGCGGGAGGGACCTGACGCAACAAGGACGCCGCCCCGCTCCTGAGGAGAAGGAGAGGCGTGGCCGCTCGTGTTTGTGAGAGCTCACCATCTTCCTCTTCCACTCGCGGTCGGTGGAGACCACCTCGTGGGTCTTGCGGCAGGACTGGGCGCAGACGGTGCAGAGGCAGACGTGGTCGTGCCGGCAGTACACCTCCAGGAGACGCTCGTGCTTCTTGCAGATCTTTTCCTCCAGGTGCAGGGTGGGGGCCACCAGCCGGTGGGACATCAGAGACTTTACCTGGGAGTGGGGGAGGGGTGGCAGGGGTAAGTGGTGAAGGGTGGAGGGGAGGAGGGGGAAGGGAAGGATGGAGGGGGGAAGGGGTGAAGGATGGAGGGGAGGAGGGGGAAGGGATGGTGGAGGGGTGAAGGACGGAGAGAGGGAGGGGGGGAGGGGTGAAGGATGGAGGGAAGGAGGGTAAGGGGTGGAGGAGGGTGGAAGGATGGAGAGACGGAGGGGGGGAGGGGCAGAGCATATAAAGAGGTGAGATAACAAAGGTACTTAAGGACAGGGGAACGGAGGGTCGGTGGAACAGGTGCGAAAAAGAACCTCGACCCGCAGGAGAGTCCGATCCTGGGGGAAGGTGGACGAACAGTGAAGTCTCACCTTCTTGTGCTGTCTCAGGTGAGCCTCGCAGTACGACCCCGGGCAGTTCACGCACGACTTCAACGCCCTCATCTTCCTCCCAATGCAGGCGTCGCACGCCACCTCCCCCGCCCGCGCAAACTCCCCGCCCTCCGACGGCGGCTCCCCGAGCGTGGCCTCCGGGACCAGCGTGAGGGTGGAGCCCGGCGAAGCAGCCCCGCCTCCCCCCGCCACCGCCAGCCCCTGGAACTGCTCGGAGATCTCAGCAAGGACCCGGTTCACGCTGAGCTCGGGGCGTTTGGTGTAGCTCTTCTTGCACATGGGGCACTGGAACTTCTTGCTGTGGTTCCAGTAGCCCTGCAGGCAGGCCTTGCAGAAGCTGTGTCCACACGGGGTGGAGACGGGCTCCACAAACACCTCCAAGCAGATGGAACACTGGAACTGCTCCTCCGAAAGGACACGCCCCCCCGGGGAGCTGACGCCTGGGGGAGGAGGAGGAGGAGGAGGTGATGGAGGGGTTGAGAAAGAGAGAGTGAGAGATGACATTACTGGTAAGTGAGAGAGTGAGTGGGCGGGTGAGAAAAGAAGGAGAGGGGGGGAGGGCTAAGATTGCTGGTGAAAAAGAGAGGGACGGTGCGTGACCTCCTGCGGAGAGCGTGTGTGGGTGAGACAGATGGGAGAGGAGAGGGGTGGAACGAGAGATGCAGAGAGGGTGAGAGACAGGAGAACGGTAGAAAGAGAGATAATCAGCATTAGAGAGAGCAAGAGAGAGAGAGAGAGAGACAGAGACAGAGACAGAGACAGAGACAGAGAGAGAGAGAGAGAGAGAGAGAGAGAGATGAGAAGGACAAGATAGAGGGCAACTTGGATCAAGGCCTGCCTGAGCAGAGAGTTGGATCATCAAACAAGCAGGACTAATGTCCATTTTGAGCACAACAACAAATAACAAAGTATCACTCTTAATGAAATGTTAGCAAAGATTATTTTTGCGACCATCAAACTAACAGACATACTTGCTAGGTGCATCAATGGGCCTGTTTGCCGTGCTTCCATAATCTCAGGAATGCAGAAGAACTGGATTAAAAGGACAGCGTTTTCTCTTACCATCCCAACAGACCCACGTACGCCTTGCCTGTGTGCGTCATTTAAAAAACAACAGCTCGGTTCCTTCCTATCTAGTTTGTTTGGTAGTACATACAATATTTTGCAAATATTTCGTAACTTTGACACACTACATTGTGTTGCTGTGATGAATTATCTGAGTCGTCCGAAAAGACTAAGATTCTCTCCTGAAAGTTTGGTCTAAATTGTGACCCACAAAGATTCAATTGTATCAGCAGGTAGGCGAGGCTACAGTTGAACTACAAACTAGAAACGCTGTTTACTTTTCTGTCTCTCTCCTGCCTTAACGAACAGCGTTGAGAACTAATATTTACTTAAGTCTCATGTTTGTCTTGACCTGAATGAGCCAGTGTATTTCTCCCCCCAAATATTTGGAAAAGAACCTAATTCCACGTATTTACAAACACTCCACCTGCACCTGTGGAAACATGTTCTTGTGGTAGATCGAAGACTCTACTTACTTTGCATGTCGCTATCCACTTATGTCTTGTCTTGTGTGCAAAATAACTTCTCATCCGAGAACTCTGAGTGTTCGTCTGACAGGTTACCTTCCTGAAACTCTAAGCCCCTCCTTTCAATAAGGACACGCCCAATCACAAACTCCCTTGTCGGAGCTCGAAAACACACACACACAACACACACACACATACACACACACACATACACACACACACACACACAAACACACACACCACGCCCACACACCCACACAAACACACAAACACAAGAAAGAGGTGGTTTGAAAGTATAATGTCACATGGTTATGGCCACACATCGTCTTAATCCATGTTATGAGTCCATGAGTCAACAGTTTGACGACCAATCGCATAAGTCAATAAAACTGTATAGTGAAGCTCTTTATTGCTTAGATGATTACAGTGACAGAACTGTTGTTGATGTCCCGAAGAGTTCAAAAGAAATTCAAATGAAAAAGGTGAAGATGACGGCATTCACCATCAACTAAACAGCCCAAAACCACCGACATCATTCCATTCAACAGAACAACTAAACACGTTACATTTAATATCATTTATTCAGCAGATCCAAACGGGACTCAGGACAGTTAGGCAGCAGGATTTCTTTCTCAAGGGACCAAGGAACGATATCGTTATGGAGGGAAATACAGAGCAAAAAAATCATACCCAACCTAAATGAATTACTGAATGGTCAAATTGCAGCAGCAAAAAGATGACCCCAGATCTGAGACGACAGAAGATTTTTCCTATTAGGCACAGAGAAATGAACTCCTCGTTGTTGAACCTCTCTTTTTTAGTTCCTTCTGAGGCAATTCAATTAGTCATGGGATTGATCGTAACGCAGATAGGAAAAATACTTCAAAAGTATTTTCATTGAAATCATTTGAAGTGTTTCGGAAGAGTATCGAGTTCTAACCTTGTTTGTATTTCGCAAGCATAATTCGCATCATTTATTTGTTTACAACCATTTGACAACACTTCTAAATCACATCATAAGTTTGTCATGTTGGGCTTGAGAGACAAAGACGCAAGAACACTTTCATTAATCGTTTACCTGCACAGGTACGTCATCTGATAACAAGGGGGAAGGTATGTTTACTGTCGGTACGACAACACGGATCACAGGTGGGCCGGGCCTTTTCTGTGAATTCACCCACTCTAAAAAGGTGAACAGATGGGTTTTAGCCCTACGCGTTGACGAAGGACACTTGACCAACATTGTAATCCAAGAACACGCCTACTGTCGGGAGAGGAGCGGAAATCGAATCGCGAAGCTCTCATCCGAAGCTTACGTCCAATTGAAAACCCCCGCAACATCCGAAGCTTATATGCAAAAGAAAGTACAGCAAGGAAGCGAGTCGTTCCAGTCGTCTGGGGACAAACTCGCTGTCACTGATCACCCCCTTAAAGATATCTACAACATCTTTGAATGATGTGTCTATGGAAAGCACAGGTCTTACTAGAAATGTCTGTTGGCGCAAGGGACTCCTGCTGTAATCGCTGCTGTTCCTGTAATCCTCGATGCAACTCTGACAGCAGTTGTGTCTACAGGGTGTGGAGACTGGGTCAGGGAAGACTAGTAAAGAGATGGAGCAGGCGAACTGCGTCTTACCCGTGGAGATGTCCAGAGTCGCCATTTTCTCGCCATTATAAATGTTTATATTCAGAAATTCGGGAACAGGAGGGAATCAATGCTAAATTGATTTACAGAACACTTCTTCACTTTAACATTTTGCCTCTCGTTCATACCTTTTTACACACACACACACACACACACAGTCACACACCACACACCACACACACAGGCACACACACACAACACATAACAGTTGCTGTTGAAGAGCACCTTTTGGCTGCCACATGACCCTTTTTACCACCTGTGTAAAAGTATTTACACTGACCACATAGCAAGTCAACATTAAAGTTCATACTTGTGCAAAAAGAGGCAAGACTACCGACTTTAACTTGTATACCTGCATGGTTCTCGTTTTCTCATGAACCATCCTCACTTTGTTTTTTCTGAAACCTTTTCCTGGTCCTTCCAACTGATATCTGATTGGACTAGATCTTTATGTTCCTCAAGAGGGGATTGGATACTGCAACAGTTGGGGAGGAGCTTCCCAGTGCTGATTTAGCTCAATTCATGTTTTCATTCATGTCCAACTACCACAGCTCTCAAACTATTTGTATCCTGACACTGTGTAAGACTATTCAACTCTGGTGACATAACTTCCCTGTGTCTAGTAACACAACTGCCCTGTGTTTGGTAACACAGCTGCAAAAATGGTATTTTTTGTATAATTAAATACACTTAAGTTCGAAAATATATTATATATGCATTTACTTATATTTCTTAGTTATTGAGGACCATAAACTATGTGATTAAACACGTTTTGGTTTACTTAATGCGGAAATGAATTAACCGAGGTCCTTATTAGGAATGTCATGCAGTTGCACAGTTGCATGTGTGTGGGACGATGACTGTGGCACAGTGTCTCTATGTGCTCAGAAACAAACTTAACGAAACAAATGCAAACATATAAAAGGCCTGTTTATCAGAGCCTTCCTCAAGGGTCTACTTTCCTTAAAGAAGCCTCAATGCACAGCGGCTAATGGCAATTACTTCTACTGAGTAATACTGTTTTAATTAGTGTGTGTGTTTCTTTATGTCTTCCTTAGTCTCTTTGTTAAACTCCTAATTGGTTGGAAATTCCTCTTGTTTAAGTTACCGGGTGAAATACTGTCAATCCCCACGTGCTCACAGAGAACGACAGTTGTTCCCTACGATGAAAAGAAATGTGTCTGAATCGTCATTAAAGTGCTCTGGTCCATTCAGCCGAGGGAAATCTTAAGATAATGCTAATGAGATGAGTAGACAAAACGCTATTAATTAGCTGACTATTAAAGCGGGCAACAAATTCCTTCTTTCTCTTCAGACCCCCTCAGACAGCAGCTCGAGGGGCTCACTAGCTCACTTGCCAACACACATCAGGCTCTTATCACTCCACGACTTTGGCACGGAACAATATATAGGCCCACTGTAGGGCATTGAGCCATCACTCACCCTCACTCACACGTCGAAACGAAACTCGGACACCCCGCGCACGGAATCGCTTTCAGGAATTTACACCGCTGGACGGGTGCACACTCACTTACACACACCGCACGCATGCTCTCTCTTTCTCTCACAGGGTGCAGCTCTCAGCACCCTCGGCGCACGAGGCCCGAACCACCCACACTCGGCGGGCTCGCTGGGTCTGGGGATGGCACCGTGGGCTCGGTGGGCATAGCTTTTAACCGTGGTGGACTCGACTCTTGGTGGGTGGACTGATAAGTCTAGGTTATAGTAGGTGTTATGGATAGTAGGTAAAGACGGTCGGAGGCTGAAGAGGATTGGACTCAAGAGATGCTGGCGTTATGCTTTTCTTTCAGTTTGGCTTGTGTTCTGGGTGAAGGTGCATTTTACGACTTGGTAGCCGTTGTGGAGAATCGGTTTATGGAAGGAGGGAAGATCATAGTTTGTATCAGGGCCAAATCATCTTGGACAACCCCTCCTTCTCCCTGGGGGGGTGGGGTCGGGCCTTAGCTCTTGGGAGCTGCAGGGTTTCTTGGGAATTGTTGGAGGACATGGTGCTTCTTTTCCCTTCCGATGTGCTGGCTTGGCGGGTTTTCGCTCGGTACCTTCGGCGGATATTCTGGTCGGTGGAGCGCTGTTCTCTGTCTATTTCTCTTTCTGTCTCTGTCTCCCTGTCCTCTCTCTCTCTCCCTAACAATCTCTCGTGTTACTCTCCCCACCCATCTTCTTTTCTCCTCTTCCTCCCCTCTGCTCTTCTCCTCTCTTTCCCTCCCCTCAGGCTCCTTCTTCTTCCTCCTCTCTGCGTTCCCTCTCTCCGGTCCTCTTCTCCCTCCCTCCCTCTCCTGCTCTCGTCCTCCTCTCTCTTCTCCTCGTCCTCTGTCTCAGTCCTCTCGGTCTCTCTTTGCTCTCTCCTGCTCGTCTCTGCCCTCTCCTCTCCCCCTCTCTTCTAACGCTGCTTCAGACCTTATCTGAGTTCCAGGTCACTAAACTCCAGGGAGTAGATCATCTTGGGGTTCGGACGGGGCTCAGTGTGTCGCTGTGGATCCGTTTGTCATCTTCATTCTTCATGTTTTCATTATTATGTGCTATTATCGCTGCGGCCCTTATTAGACCTCCAGCTTACGGATGTGGCACTGCATTGTTCCTGGAGAGAGATCCACGGGATTTCAGAGTTAGCTTCTCTTCTCGCGTCCAGCAGACTCGACAAACATGAGACAGGGGGACAGACAAGCAGACAGACAGACAGGCAGACAGACAGACAGACAGAGGCCGGCTGGCTGGACCAGCAGACAGGCAGGAATCATGCAGCTGAGCTGTCCAGGCCCCTAGGGGGCAACAGTGGGTACAACAGAGCTAATGAAGCCACAGTCTTCAGATGGCCTGCCTGCCTGCCTTAATGGAACAGCACTCTGGAGGGATCCGCATTAAAACCGCAATACCCAGGGGGCTTTGCTCCCAACACCAGGAAGTCCAAAAAGAAGTGGATGGAGCCATCGGGGCCCCGAGGGAGAAGCTAAAGCTGGATGTAGGAGAAGACTGGGAGAGGAACAGCCGCGGAATGTGGAACCTCCAAGGAGAATGATGCTGAGGCGGAATTTAGAACCCTGAGGGAATGCCGTAAAGACCAAGGTTCCAGAGAGAACTCCCACACGACTGTGGAACCTTGAGGGCAGAGGAAGGACACCAGAAGGTTCAATGCCAGACAGAATCGTGAAGCAGCTTACATCCAGTAGTGTTTGTCCCTCTCCAGTTTCCATAGTTTCGTAGTACAGTCTCCTACTGTACAGCACAGGAAGTCATGGGTGCATTTTCAAGGGTGTATGGTATTTTTGAACCACTCTATGTCATTACACTTAACGTCGTTATAATGATTCAAATTGGTCTCATTTATGAAACCTGGCGCCTCGCGCCTGAGAGCTGTCACACCAGTACATTTCACAGTGTGACAGCCCTCAGGCGCGAGGCGCCACGCGGAAACAGGAGCCGACACCGAAGAAACGAGTCACACAAACTGGGTTCCTTTAGAGGCCATAATGCTGCAGCTCTTTTTTTTTAATTAAGTGCAGAAAAGACAGTACAGGTAAGTGTTCATGTGTGTGTCGTCTCTCAAACAGCCTCCCACCCTCATCCACCACACCTACCACAGCTCTGGGTTTAGAAATCACAAACAGGAATCATTAGTACAGCTTCTATAAACATACGGCATGGGTTCGTCACATGCAACCAACACAGGAGACTATTTGAAATCACAAAAAGAAGAAATAAGTTCAGCCCCACCGTAGGTTTGGTAGGTAGAAACGTATCGACATTAAAAAAAAGTCACAGACATGATTAAAACCACCAATAGATAAGAAGATATCACTCATGAATAAAAATGTAAATAAAGAGGCAGTTGAGTGCGTGTAATGACGATGAGTTGCCGGGTGATATTCGATGGGGCTTCCTGACTGGCTGCTGCCTCCCTGAAAGGTCAAGAGGTCACCGATCGACCGCGGAGGGACGTGAGAGGTAAGAAACCATGGAAACCAAGCGACCTGACACTATTATGGTCTAAGTTCCCCCTCGAACCCTTTCGCGTCAAACCAGGCGGTCTGCCTCAGACATAGTCGGCCAATCGCTTCGCAGTGACACATTTCTGAAGTCCAAAGTAGGCCAACGGACAAAAGACACTCTCCGTCCCGCTAACCGGGAACAACTTGCACTGAAAGCACAAGAATCCTGAAAGTCGCTCTCTCCCCACCTACCCTGATCTTAACCCCGCCCCCTCCCCCCTCCGCCCTCCCGTCTGTCAGTCAGAACACAGCCGTGTCGTCAGCAGGGTGGCTGGACAGTGACGAACCTGTGAGGACTGACGCGACCTTCCTGCGTGGACGCGCGGCGCCGACGAAGCAGGCGTGCTACAAAACGAAACAAAAAAACAAACAAAAAAACAAAACGCGACGAGCGAACTGATTCGCGTCTCCACGGACGACAGCATGCAGGACGTTCGAAGGGACGTTTCGCTGCACCCACGGGCTGGATGGTGTACGTAGTAGAGCGGTGTGCAGCGGCGAGTATGGCTTCAAAGGAACGTTGCATCGCGAGGAACTTCTACCACGCCACCTCCCTCCACCCCCACGACCTCTGACCTCAACCCTAACCTAAGGTCAGAGAGCTCCGAACGAAGAGAGCGGGCGATGAGGGAGAGGGTCAGGATGTCATGGAGAGTCCTCCGCACGCGAAACGAGAAGAAGAAGCGAGAGGAACCGAGAGAGATGGACTGGCGCTCACGTGGGGTGGGCGGGTTCCGTTCCAATACGAACGACAGAAGGGGCGTCGTGGCTGGGTGGTTATGGGAGCTCAGAGTTACTGGCTGAGTACCAACCCTGTGGCCCTAAACCCTGAGCACCTCACTCTCGTACACACTGCTAGCATACGCTACGATTCAGCACACTTTTCTGCGTTTCCTTTGCCTCCAAGCATACATTTTCACAGTTGAAAAAGACTTCTATTGGACGTCTGCGCGCTTGTATCGGAGGTCTGACTGGAGCCAATAGCTGAGGCTGTACGGCAGCCCTGCGGTTGCAGACCCCGTCACGGTGGCCTCCGATTGGCTCAATGGATTTCAAAATATTTCCCGTCCAATCCAGTCAGATCTCCAGGATGAGGGGGAGCAGATATGGCCACTCAGATGGCAACTCCAATCACACACCCTGTACTGCAATGATGTCATCAACGTGAGTCAAACCACCCCCTCTACCTTGCTCCTTTGCTTCCTCCCTCCCCTCGCTCCCCACCAACACGGCCCCCACAATTGCCGTGCTGAATGACTTGTCAGAGAAAGCCGAGGGGAGGAGGAGGAGGAGGAGGAGGAAGAGGAGGAAGAGGAGGAGGAAGGGGATGACATGCGTGTGCTAGATGTGCCTCGTGCGGCCGCTTTTGTCCTTTAAATAGAAAAAAAGAGGTTACAGTCCAATAATAATACAATACTAATTAGTTGAGGGACGGTAGGCTGGAGGGAAGGGAGAGAAGGTAGGTTGGTCTGGCTAGCAGGAGTAGGTCACTGTGCTACATACAGGTGGAGGAGGGAAGCGGGGGGGGGGGCGGAGATTGGGATGAAGGGGTTAGGATAGGTTTGCAACTAAATCCGGATCGATCGAGGGTTCTGTGGGTGGATGCGGACGTGTGTGTGTAGTGGGTTGTGGGTTGTGCTATACGATAGTTGTGCGCTTCAGATAGGCTGTTTCATTGTTTATGGGCACCGGCTGACTGATACGGGGGCGTTCGTTTCGACTCTCTTTGTCTCCCTCTGTCCTCATTCCTTCTCTTGTCCCTTTCCTATTCTCCCTGCTCTCTCCCTTTCTTTCTGTCAACACAATTTAGTCATTCTGTCTTTGTGCCTTTGTCTTTTTCTCCTTACACCCCCAAATCTCTCATATTCTCTCTATCTCTCTCTTCATCTCTCTCCCTCTCTCCCTCTCTTGCTCTCTCTTCATCTCTCTCTCTCCCCCTCTCCCTCTCTCTCTCTCTCCCTCTCTCTCAACTGAAGGGGACGATCTTGTTTCCAGGTTGGCACTCGATCAGAATCGTTATCGAGTGTTTATTTAAAGACGACATGGTGTCGGGTTATCTGTGCGATCGCATCAGTCCGTAACCCCAAACCAGAGCTGACGTGGTCCCGCCAAACATTTCTACCTGCCTCCCCGGAGCCCTGGGCAGCTGCTGGCTGAAGGTGACGCGTCTGATCCTCCCTGCCTGCCCTCAGACACTTTCACTCCAGGAACCGCGACGGCGTTGTGGACGCCGAAACCAAACCATTGTGTCGGATTCCCCGGACCCCCCAAAATAGAGGGTTTTACTTCCAAATGTCAGCCAATAGGATGGGTTTATAACAAGGCCTTCGCCTGACGATAGGGAAATGAGATGAGTATCTATGAGCTGCGCGTGTCTGACGTAGGGGTCTAGACCTGCGAACATCCCTGGTTCTGCTACAGGGGGACAGAGTGTGGCTGGAGTGCCGTCATTGGAGTGCTCTTGCATGGAGGTGTTATGAAGCCCCGCCTCTTCGTTTTCACTCGCCAATCAATTTGCCTACAGCTCGCTGCTCTTTGACCTCCACGCCAACCACGGAAACCACAGTTACCATGACCACCAGCATCCTCGTGAGGTCATATCCTCCAGAGGGATCGGATGTCTGGTCGTCGTGGTGATGCGGAGGGAGAGAAGGAGAGAGGGAAGGAAGGAGAGAAGGAGAGAAGGAAGGAGGAAGCAAAGTTCAGAGCACTCAACATGACCTGAAATTCAGTCTCTGTCATCCTGGATGGATAGAGGGAACACGACAGGGGAGAGGGCGATAGGGGAGGGACGGAGAGAGAGAGGGAGGGAGGAGGGAGAGAGAGAGGGAGGAGGGAGATTTGGTGATGATAGAGGAGTGGAGAATGTGCTTGTTATAACATGTAAAAACGATGGGTTTTTCTCACTTTTTTGTACTTTTGTGCTATTTCATTGTCAGCTAAGAGGCATCATGTCCATTTCAAGGTTGATGTTCTGGGGGAGAGAGATGGGGACGGGGACTGAGGAGAGGGGAGTTTTGGTGGGTGAGAATGTGCAGGGATGTCGGGGCAGTCTGGAGGTAAGGGGTGGTGGTGGGGAGGGGATAGTTCTCATGCTAGATTATAAATTCCGCTTCTTCACTCTTCTCCGACTACAACCCATTCTCGCTCATTTCCTGCCTCCCTCTACCTCTCTCTTTGAGGATATCTGTTGATTCTCTAAGTATGCAATGATTCAATTTGTGTTCCTCCTCTCCTCCTGCTCCTCCCTTCCTCCAACCTTTCAATCTCTTTACATCGTTTACTTTCTGCGGAAGGTTTTTTTTGTGTGTTTTTCTCGAAATTTTCTTTTTTTCTCTCTCTCTCTCTCGTTCTGTCGCTCTACTTCTTCTTCTTCTGGAAACGTCTGAACTGGTTCTGGATAGCGAGAGCCGCCTTCTCTGTCTCCGGTGCCTCCAGGTCAATGTCAACTTCCTCTTCCTGTTCCTCCCCAGGGGGCTTCACCGCAGAGTCGGGCATCTTTCCTGATAGGCCAGAGGTCAAATCAATCAATAAATCAACCAATTAGACAGTTAACCAATAAATAGACTGTTCCTGGATTCTAGTTTCCTGGTAAAGCATGATACTCTGTGTAACTTTAACGCTTAACAGTAGGAAATGGTTTCCAGTTTCAAAGGAGAATGAACACACACACACACACTTACGCATGCTCACACACACACAAACACACACACACACACACACACTTGAACCCCTCTTCAACGCACAGAAACGCCAGACGTCTCACATGTTGAACCTTACCAAGTTTGGCCAAGTTTACACCAATGACATGTGAGTGTGTGTGTGTGTGTGTGCGTGTGTGTGTGTGTGTGTAAGGCTGAGTTACAGGGCTGTCTCTGTGGCTGGGAGCTGTAGTAGCTAGTTTACACTGTGTGAAGAGTCTCAATCAAGCTGAGATGGAAAACTAACTCCAGAAAGAGAGGATGGAGGAGGAGGCGGGAGGTGGGGGTAGGGAGGAGAGACGCGCAGGGTACAGGGGAGGCACAGACAGTGAAAAGAGAGACAAACAGGGAGAAGACGGTCGGGTCTCTGACAGTTCTAAGTGCGTGAGTGAAGATGTTGATGTCCCGGGCCCAAACAGACACATTCATCCTATTATAGGGGCGCGAAACGGACAAAGAACAAATGCAAAGAATGACTGGTATTTTACACCATTTTCACTCACTGTCATCTCTCCAAACAAAGTCATCTAAGTCCACAGAAATGAGACGGCTTTTGTCTTCAGGACCCGGGGGGAACTTACTCCAGGGGGCAAAACCTTGGGCTGAATAGCATGGTTGTGGGATGCCAAGGGCTAAGCCATGCATTCTCAGCCCAAGGGCAAACTAGCTCCTGCTGTACACTGTAACCCAAGCAGCTGCGTTGGCTGGCTGCGTATGTGTGTTAGCTTAGCCTAGCTGCAGGCTAACAGCTATGCGAGAGTGTGAAAACCATACCAGAGAGACTTATCGTGGAAGAAACAGAACATGCAAAGGGACGTGACAGAGAGAAGAGATAGATGAGGAAGATAAATATAAAGGCAGAGGTGTGAGGGAGAGAGAGAGACATAGAGAGAGACAGAGAGAAAGAGAACGAGCGAGAGAGAGAGAGAGAGAGAGAGAGAGAGAGAGAGAGACAGACAGACAGACAGGCAGACAGGCAGGCAGGCAGACAGACAGACACGCACATACACAGAAACATACAGACAGAAGGACAAACAGGCTGCCAATCCTGTAGCCAGACAGTAGGGCAGCCAGTCACACTAACCTTTGTTGTCTGATGCAGGCATTTGGCTGCTGTTGGGGGCCCCAGTGGAGGTGAGCTGAAGAGAGAGAGAGAGAACAGAGATGAAGAGGGAGAGGAGGAGAGAGAGGGAGAGAGAGAAAGAGAGAGGTAAAGAGAGAGAGAGAGAGAGACAGAGAGAGAGGGAGATGGGAAAGTGCCAATTAAATAAACAATCCACTCTAAGAGAAGACCTCACGCTCACACCGCACCAGACGGCATGATGACATAAACAACACATTAAGACATTAAGACATTAAGACACAGCTCTCCAGACTGATACACATGGGCCTCAACCTGTCACAGGACGGACTCAACTGGCACAGGCTACACACACACACACACGCACGCACGCACACACACACACGCAGGACGCAGTAAAGTGGCTTCCAAATCACGACACAGTGTGTCTACACAGTTGAGATGAATGACTAAAGGACAGATATTGTGTATTTGTTTATATGTATGTGTGTGTGTGCGTGTTTCACCCCTGTTTCCCCCCTCTAACCAAGGAGAGAAGCACAGTGACCAACCATCTAGAACTGACCCATCGCTGTGTGACAAGTGACCTAATTTTCTCATCTCTCTTTTTCATCTCTCCGTCTCTATTCTCTCTCATCTGTCTCTCTCCCTTTCTCTCATTCCACTCTTTCTCTCCATACAATTTGTCAACCTCGCTCTCTCTCCCTCTCTCTCCCTCTCTCTCTGGACACTTTGTCAACCTCGCTCTCTCTCTCGCTCTCGCTCTCGCTCTCGCTCTCTCTCTCCCTCTCTCTCTCCCTCTCTCTCTCCCTCTCTCTCCGGACACTTTGTCAACCTCGCTCTCTCTCTTGCTCTCTCTCGCTCTCTCTCTGCCTGTCTGTAGTTCTCTCTGGCTCTATCCTCTTGGGTCTCTATCTGTGTACAAGACTGTCTGCACACCACTGTTACAGCTTTACTTTAGTGCCGCCTGAGTATGACACAGACAGAGAGGGAGGTGGGGGATGGAGAGAGGGAGGAAGGGAGGGAGGGGAGGGAGAAAGGGGGGAGGGGATGAGAGAGAGGAGGGATATAGAACGACACCGTGTGAGAGTTTGTGTAAGATAGAAATGTATACTTGTCTGTGTGTGTATTGGAGTGTGTGTATGTGTGTGTGTGTGTATTTGTCTGTGTGTATCCATGCCTACCCCTGTCCTCATTGCGCTTTATAATCTCAGCAAGAAATGGCCCATGCATAAAGCAATGTCTGTCTGAGCGTGAGTCAACATAGTACCTCTTCTGGCCTGACGCTGGGAGGACAGTGTATGTTTGTATGTGTGTGTGTGTGTGTGTGTGTGTGTGTGTGTGTGTGTGTGTGTGTGTGTGTGTGTGATGGTGAGAATTGGAGTGCTTTCAGCGGGGGACATTAAAACATCCTCTTAGAGAGAAGGAGCAGCTCTCATCTCCACCCTTCTGTCATAATTCTCTCTCTCTTTATCTTCCTCTCTCGCTCTCTTTCTCTCTCTCCTTTATCTCTCTCTCACTCGCTCTTATTCTCTCTCTCCTTTCTCTTTCTCTCTCGCTCTCTTTCTCTTTCTCTCTCTTTATCTTCATCTCTTTCTCTCTCTCCATCTTTCTCTCTTTATATTTCTCTCCCTCTCTCTCCCTCTCTCTTTCTCCCCCCCCCCACCCCTCCACTCACAGACACTCATCCAATCACTGTCACCACTGGGGCGGACAGAGAGAGGGAGGCAGCAGGGGTGGGAGTGTGAAAGACACACACAACCGCACACACAACCACACACACACACAACCACACACAAACACTCACAGGATGGCCGCCTGAGGTGTAAATAGCACCCTCTGTCTCGAAGCTCTGACACATTGTAGTCTAGAGAGAGGGAGAGAGAGAGACAGCGAGAGGGAGAGAAAAGGGGGCGGTTGGAGGTGAATGAGAGAGGGAGCTTGTAGAGAGAGGAAGAATGAGAGAATGGAAGAGAAAAAGAGAGGAGGGGGTGATGGTGAGTAAGAGACAGAGAGAAATTGAGTAGGGGAGAGAGTGGGATTGTAGACATAGAGAGATGAAGGTGTGATAAAGGGTTGCAGAAAGTGAGAAAGAGAGAGAGAGAGAGAGAGAGAGAGAAAGAAAGAAAGAGAGAGAGAGGGAGAGAGAGAGTGCGAGAGATCAGAAAGAGTGATCAATCTAGAATACTAGCCTACCTGGCACACCTAGTGGAGCTATCAGTGTCTCTAATAATAGAATTTGCTCAATATCTGTCCAAACATCATTCATCTATCTCTCTAGCATTCCAACTCTTGCCCGCTCTCCTTCCCGGTCTGTCTCTTTCTCTCTCTCTTCTTACAAAGATGCTGTTTTTTCTTTGCAGCTCACCAAAGTGTGTATGCGTGCATGTTATTACTGCGATTACTGACTGACACATGGAAATTAATCTGGAGAGACGAGGAATAAGAATAGACAGAGAGAGAGAGAGAGAGAGAGAGAGACAGAGAGAGAGAGAGAGAGAGAGATGCTGAAGACAAGCCGACAGTTGGGATGCCAGGGATTTGAACGATGATCTGAACAGCCGCAAAGAAGTAAAAGCAATTGAGAGAGATTTGAGGAGAAAAGGAGAAAGAGAGAGCGTGGAGCAGGCTGAGGAGCGAAGAGACCCCAGCCTGCTTCACCTCCATCCGCATCCGCTGTTTCTCACTCCTCTTCTTCTCCTTTTCTACTCCTCTTTTTCCTCTCCTCTCCCTCCCCCAAGCTCTCCTTTCCTTTACGCTCCCCTCTTCTCCTCTCTTTCATGTCTTCTCCTTCCTCCTCCCCTCCTACACACTCCCCTCCTCTCCTCTTCCAGATATGTGCGTGTCAGTAGGCTTGTTTATTTGCACTGGTTTAATACTGTAATTCACAAGCATGGTGCCTGAGAGACAGCTAGACAGAGGGAGGGAGGGAGGGAGGGAGGGAGAGGCGGAGAGGGAGGGAGGGAGAGGAGGAGAGGGAGGGAGGGAGAGGCGGAGAGGGGGATACGAGACAGAGACAGATTGCAGCATTTAAGAGTCTGCCCTAGGGGAGCTGCTGTAGGTGATAGAGAGAGAGACGGAGAGAGAGAGAAAGAGAGAGAGAGAGAGAGAGAGAGAGACAGAGAGACAGAGAGAGAGAGAGAGAGAGAAAGAGAGAGAGTGAGACAGAGAGAGAGAAAGAAAGAGACAGAGAGACACAGAGAGAGAGAAAGAGAGAGAGACAGAGGTAGTGAAGGAGGGAGGGAGAGAGAGAAACAACATGGGAGAGAGGGACAGGGAGAGAGAGAGAGAGAGAGAGAGAGACAGAGGTAGTGAAGGAGGGAGGGAGAGAGACAGAGAGAGAGAGAGAGAGAGAGAGAGAGAGAGAGAGAGAGAGAGAAAAGAGGGAGGTAGGGAGAGAAACAACATGGGAGAGAGAGAGACAGGGAGAGAGAAGACAGTGATGTAAAATAAAAGGGAAACTCTTATTTCAACAAACTGTTCATGGAATATTTTATACTATGATCAGACACCTCACACACACTACTACACAGCACACAACACACACACACAGACACACACACACACGCTTGGCTAATGTGCTTTAGCTAAAGTAGCTTACTTCAAACCAGGAATAGCCTATTGTGAGCCCTTGCTCTCTAACACATGTTATGGCTGTATTAGTTAATCCTTGGACTGTGAAGTGTCCTCTACCTCTCTAGGACTGTGTGTGTGTGCGCGCGTGTGTGTGTATGCGTGTGTTTGTGTGTTGTGTGTGTGTGTGTTGTGTGTGTAATACAATAACTCTGCCCTCCCCTCCTCCCCTCGCTTCTCCCCTTCCCCTTCTTCCACAGTCCTGCTCTCTGCAGGCACACGGTAGTTAAACACAAGTTCACGACTTCTTGGCCGCTCACACTTCCTGCCTAGACGTCTGCGTCTCTGAGCGACGCTGCAGGCTGTCTGTTGCTGCCTCGACCACCGTCTGCCTGTCACACGCTGTCCTGTACCACACGTTACACAGCACGCAACACCGCCGATCAAACCTCATCATCTTCCGTGACGTAAGGAAAGGCGCTACATGAATAAAACTCCTTCTTCCTCCATCTTGCTGTTTTCATACAGCTCGCGCCTGCTGTGCAGGAACTGGAATCCGGAAGGTTCTAAATCCCAAATATCTTTGCAGATAAATCTTGGGTGAGTTGGTGTTAGATCTTAGATGGTGTGAGATCAGTGCGTCTAAGAAGGGGATGATGCTGCCGTTCTGCTGTGTGACGTGACCATCCAGATGCCCTCTCCTGCGCCCTCCTGTTTAGCCAACAGACAGCTGTTCATCTCAGAGACGATAGCGTCTTTACTCCCATAGCCGTGGGGGGGGCGGGGGGCCGTGGGGGGGGGGGGGGGTTCTATGTCTCTGTGCGTGTGTGTTTCTTGTGTCTCTCTGTGTCCTCGCGTGAGTGTGTGCGCTTGCACAAATGCGCGTGATGTTTGTTTGCGTGTGCACACGCGTGCGCGCGCGTTGCATGCGTTTGCACGTGCGCGTTTATGCGTGTGCGCCCGTGTTATTGCACAGTGTCTCCAGCAAGCTGTTCCCACAGTACGTAACCCATGCCGACAGCTGTTCATCATCTTTGTACTGGGGGGCTCGTTAACCAAGCTGTGCCCTACATGATCACCGACAAACCAGACCATAATACTACCACAAATCAGCTGTTTCTCTCCGTCCCATATGGTGGGAACGTCACTGCGCCGTAGATGGTCCGATCCTCTTCCTCGCTCGTCCACTGAGCAGAGGAGAGGTGGGAGCGGAGGGGATTCGAACCGCTGCCTCTGTGGAAGTGGACATGTGTGGGCACGCACCTCTGCCGTCACATAACTGGCACACGCGCGCTGCCTCTCTTCCGGCAGTTCCCTTTAAGTACCCTTCCACTTCAGGTTTCCAACTGCACAGTCCAACCGACAATTTCAACTGCCACTCCACAACCCAGAAATAAACCCTGTAAAAATTGCACAATTCCCTCTTAATGGTTTACGTAAGTACTGACTGCACTGTAGGTGGATGGCTGTCGGCGATGGTTGCTGACGCTAAAATAGACCGACGGACAACTGGAGAGAGAGGACTGCTATGGTGCTGATGGGTTGGTAGGGTATGGATGGCATGGAAAGAGAGAGGAGGGAGGGGGGAGGGAGGGAGGGGAGGAAGAGAGCATGGAAAGAGGGAGGGGGCGAGAGAAAGGGAGAGAGAGGGGAGAGAAGGGGAAGAGGGAGAGGTGGGGAGGAGTGATGGAGGGAGAGAGAGAGAGAGAGAGGGAGAGAGAGAGAGAGAGAGAGAGAGGAAGGGTGGGAGAAAGTTAGAGAGAAAAAGGAAGGAGGGAAGAGAGGGTGAGTGTGAGACAAAAAGAGTGGGTGAGCAAGAAAGAAGGGGGGAGAGAAAGAGGAGAGGAGAGAAGCAGATCGACAGCTGGACAGAGAGAGCCGGAACAAGGCAGAATGAGGCTCTCTTATACAATATAATGTTACATATTATCCAATGAGGCGGCCGCAAATAGAACCGCCCACATTGTGACTGGGTGAAAGCCTTGTCAATCACCTCCAGTGGGAAACAGCACTGACTGTAACTTCTGGCAAGTAAGGAGGAGATTGAAAGCAAGAGGAGGAGAAGAAGGGAGAGAGCAGGAGGGAGAAGGAGGAGGAGGAGAGAGAGATGGTGGGGGAACCTTTTGATTTTTATCGCACACTCAGCGTGAGACTTGAGACTTTTAAAAGATCTCTCTGAGTCAGTCTAAGCAAGGCAGTCTAGGACTCCTTTCCACAGTATTTACTCTAGAATCCGGTAAAGATTCAATACTGAGCACTATTTACCGTATGCTTCCTCTGCAGATAAAAGACCTACCATGCCTGCTGTGTCAATCTTTACTGATCCTTAACACTGAACAGATCCCATCCTGAGCACACACACACACACACACACACACACACACACACACACACACACACATACACACACTCTTGCAGACCTCCCCAACACACACAAGTACAACATGGAAAAAGAACAGAGAAGAACACAAAGGCCAAACCTACTCAATGCTCAGCAGAAAGTATTTATAGCCTGCAATAAAAGGATTACCTCCATGGAGAAGGGGGGAAAAAAACAGCCAATAATTTTCCAACATGCCTGTTGGCTTTTTTCCTCTAATCCAGGACTAGGAAAGACACGCACACACACGCAAGAGAGGGTCATGAGGGAGAGAGAGAGAGAGAGAGAGAGGGAGAATGAGACAGATGACGAGAAAGAGAGAGAGAGAGAGAGAGAGAGTGAGAATGAGAGAGAGAGGGAGAATGAGAGAGAGGGGGAGAATGAGAGAGAGGGAGAGAATGAGAATGAGAGAGATAGAAGGAGAATGAGAGAGATTACGAGAAAGAGAGAGGTGGAGGGAGAATGAGAGAGATAGAGGGAGAATGAGATAGAGGGAGAATGAGAGAGATAGAGGGAGAATGAGAGAGATGACGAGAAATAGAGAGGAGTAATAGGCACATTTTCTGTGTTCCCTCACTAACTAGGGCCATCTTCTCTGCACTTCAGGAGCCGCTAATTAACCCCAGTCCGCCTTAAATAGAATGTGTTTAGTGAGGGAAAGGTCTGCTAACTCATCATTAACAACATAACAAGAACACATAATTGTCCTTACAGAACCTTCTGGTTATCTTTGTCACTCTCTCTATCTCTTTTTGTTTGCGCGTTGCCTACCTGAGGGCACTTGTGCTCTGCAAAATCGTGTTTGTCTGAGACGTGTGTGCGTGTGTTTGTGTGTGTTCGTGAGCGTGTTTGTGGTCGGATTAAATGGAAACTTCAAAAACAGGCAGCTGTCAATTTTGGCAGCACTGCCGAACACGGCTTACATATTGCAGCTCCTTTCATTCCAGCACTAATTTCTACAAATTAAATCGTTTTTTTAATTTTTTATTTCCTCCTCCATGGTTTCCTGTGTCAGTGTGTGTGTCTGTATGTGCGTGCGTGCGCGCCACTAGCCAAGCAGATGTTCGCTCCCGGATATGCGCGCGAGTGTTAGGCTAATACCCCGCTTTGTATGCTCTCCCGCTGTTGCTAAGGAGAATACCGGAGGTTTAGAAAAACATGATGAACAGAAATCCTTGGCAAACAAGAAAAGAAATGACAACTATTATGAAATATAAATCAGGCGGGTGAAACTGTGGTCGAGGAGGGGGGATGCAAGCCAGCCAACAAACAGTAACCAGCAACACCTATGCAGTTAGGCTGGCGTCTGACTACGAATCGGCTGAACGGGACATCAACAATTGGTGAAATTGAATAACGACTTATTAAACCAGTTGACGATACATTTCAACATTTCATAGTCTGAAAAAGAACGTAAGTCTATCTTACAGTTTAGACATATTTGCAATATGTTATAAGAAAACGCTTCACCATTTGCATGAGGGTAAATGTCCATGTATTGATGCCTGTTTATTATTTGTATGTTTGTTCCCTTCAAATATTGCTTATGCATTAAAGTATAAAATGCCATTTCCATCCAAATAGACAAACTTTTGTTTTGCCTTGAGATATAACGCGAGTGGAATATACTCAAGACACTCGCGAGCGGCTGTTAAACTGCAGTTTCAGACAAGATCATATCTGCCAACATTCAATGCGGAGAAACAGGTGGAACAACACGAGGGCTTAGATCTACAAGATACTTTTGCCACCCGTCAATGCGCCTCAACGGCTTTTGCGATCGTCCTCCGGGGATGCAGGCCCCGGTAAAACGGAGTGTTGGCGACAAGTGTTCATTCGTGTGCGGCCAGTGTTTCCTCGCCTCTCGGCGCAGTGGCGCTCTGACTTGGGCTCGAAGCCAAGCGCAAGTCGCAAGGAGATGGAGAGAGCTGCTCTCTGAAAGCGATATATTTTTTTTCCCCCCTCTTTCTTTTTTTTATACCGCACCTTGCATGGTTGCGAGGAAGAGGTGGGGGTGGGGTGTGCCATTGCATCTTAAGACTTAAAAACAACGATTTCCGTGTTGAATCCGTTGGAGTTTACGGATGTACATGTAACATTATAAATAAATAAAAATCACTTAATGCCCGGGGGGGATAGACCGTCCATAAACGAACACACGTATACATTTGGGAATAAGAGGATGTACGGTCTATTATCACCGCAGAACAAGCAGCAGTCTTTAATTAGCCTACAGAGACACCCACCTGGACGATACCTATCAGTTTCCGCACACTCACCTCGCTCATCTTGAGAACGTGCAGGCAGAGTTCTGCGGATTCGAACACTTTATCTTCTCGCCGATTCAACAAGATCTTCTGACGTCTCTACCTTGGTCTTAAAACCGCTTTGGAATGCCTATATAAACGTCGGGAAGCTTTGAAAGAAAACTCGACGGATGCTCTGTGAAAGACGATTCAAGAGTGCGATACCGTATTTCGGTAAATGAAAGATGAGACTCACGTCACACAGTCGGTTTGGTACAGATAGTGCAGTGCGGTTCTGTGCAACTGAACGTCAGGATCCTCCTCTATACCTCTTTCCCCCCTCCCTCTCCTCACACTCTCCTCCCTCTTCGCCTCTCCTCTCCTTTCTTGCTCGCCCACTCACAAGTGCTCTCACACTCAGCCTTGCCCTCGTGCCCATGTGAACTGTAGTGAACCGACTGCTTGAGGACATAAGGTATTCTCTTCGGTGAATACATTTATTGAAAACGAATGAATGGCATATATGCAGAAAATGGAGTACGTCTATCCTGATTAGCTTTCAGTCCATTTTCACGTGTTTAATATGTAGATACATTACTGCTCAAATCAGGGAAAACTCAATTAAGAGACTCACTGTTGTAGACGCCTAATTCTCAATGAGCAACTTTGACACTTTAAAATATCAACAGCCTCCGCGTTTCCTCATAGTTTTCTGAGACACAAAATTATTATTATTATTATTTTTCTGGACACTGTTTCAGCGCATTGACGCCGTCACGCAAACACTCAAGTTCTTGCAGTACATTTCAGTTTCGACCAAAAGACCTAACCAGTTCCTGCTGCAGTCAATTTCTGTTTTTACACATCCTCTTCCGTTACCATGAAGTGATCAATGCTAAAAGTCACAGCTAGATGGCGACAAAGATTTGCTGAGTTATGTTGACGACGGAATTATTTGTGGGTGAAAAGTCGAGTGTCACTTTGCGGAAATTGGTTGTAATTCTCCCACCGTTCGTGTCCTTTAACTGTACGGTGGAAGCATCGATTCACAAATTAAAATAATAAAAAAACACTTTGGGAGGCCGATGACAAACCGAAAACAACTCTGCAGATGATTATGAGTTGTTCATGCAGGGATACAATCATGGTAGGGATGACAATTAATAGGCCTACATAGACGTACATTGCAGTTGTCTTAGCCATCCTAAAATATGAAGAGTCTTTCTTGCACGGCATGACAATATGCATACGGTTTGTGAAGCTCTTTTTAACTGATGACCAATGTGTCAAAATGACGTTTTCCACGCAAGCCTTACCCGTGTCGATTACTTTGATCACTCCTTTTTAGCTTACACTTAGATCATAAAAAAAGAAATATGGAAAAAAAAAGTGTGACGTCAAACAAAAAAATGAGTGATAAATCACTTTTAAATGCGCAACCACCTTCACCTTTGAAGGTGAAAACAAAGCCGTCTTTATCGGTCTCGGCATGCCTTCAAAAATACAGAATAAAAAATAATAGATGATTAAACGAGCAAATGCCGTTGCCATGGTTTAAGGTAAACAAATCGTCTTGTCAACTGACACAAAGCTGTCAGTAAGTTAAACTATCACGGTAAAATGCGTCGGAAGGATTTTAAAAGAGAGTCGCTGTCTCTTGTGCACAGGAAAACGAGGTAAGCGTTGCTCAGTTTTGGAAGTCAGCGTATCCCCTGGCAACTAACAAACGGGAGAGGATCGCTCATCAGTGTCAAGTGATGTAAATGCATCCAGTTACAAGGCCTAATGGCAACATGGTCTCAATAGAGACCTTTGCCAGTGAGAAGAACAGCCAGACGAAGAGAGATAGATGGGGAAAGGACAGCAGTTAAAGAGAAGACAAGAGAAGCACAACGGCCGTGTGAGAGACAGGTTGCACTCTAGCGCCACCATCTGGTGGAAAAAAAGACCGCAACAGAATGGCACGACCCACGCGTTATCCAAACAGGAGTGATACGTGTCCTATTGGCTTACCTAGTATTTCACGTCCAGAATACCACGAAAGGTGAGGCCAGTGCACCAACGTCACACAGCGAGGAGAGAGATGAGGAAGATGCTGGCGTCGTGTCTTCCGTTCTTCTTCCTCAGTAGAGAAGTGGGGGTTAACAGCAGACCTGTTACACCTGCGGCCATGCATGCCATAGCCCAGGAACATGGAGGTTCTGATACGCGTAAATTGGCGGCGCTCTCCTAGTCTCACGTCATCAATTTCGCCTTAAATTGATAGATTCGTGATGTTTCTTACTAAGTCAAAAATTACAACAACAGCGAAAAAATCAAGACATAATTACACTAGTTCACAAGCATATTAACATGGACACCACAACCTTAAAACTAGACTACGAAGCGTTCTTGCATTACAACTACAGCAGTACCGTCAACGCTAGCTGACGGGAGAATAAAGCGTTACGGCGAAAATGTTTCAAGTCAAGTCATTCGTTTTATGCATTAAAGCTGCAATAAGGAGCTTTCTAAAATAATTTTAAAAATCGGATTGCTGGCAGTTAATTGGCTGTAAAGCAGTGACATATTCAAAAATGTAAAATGCACATTCCTGTCATATTTATAGGGGCAAAACCTTGACCTTTTCATTGAAAAAGTCTGACCTAATGTAGCTTTAAATGCAAGAACACAACTAATGCAGACGTTTTAGAACAGATTAAACGTGAAATTAATTTGTGATGAATTACGGACAATCGTCCTATTAATAGTGTTTTTATTTTATTCCTTGACAGCCTTCTAGCGGCACACCGTCTTATACAAGATGGCCTACAAGATTAACTTAGAAAAACGAATTTGTACAGGATCTAGGAAACATAAAACAATTTTGACAGACTGCTGTGGACAACAAATACAAGTCTTCCAAAACAATTAGTTGAAGACACAACTCAAGCACATTACATTGTACAACTAGATCACCAACAACAAGTTTTTCTCTTTTACCATTTCTCAAACTTGTCCCAGAATAAACTATTCTACAGTTTCCATTTTGAACCATATATAATCTGAATACAGTTTAGCTAGCAACAGACATAAGTGGCATAAAACGATATGTTAAAATAACACACTGTATAAGTGATAACAAATCATATATCTGCCAGTACCTTACCTGTAGAAATGGCAGAAAGAGATGTACTGTATACCACCACTGGGTTTGGGCCAGGATGATTTACATCAGTGAGGTGTAGTGTGTGTGTGTGTGTGTGTGTGTGGTGCGTTTACATGTGTGGTAGGTAGAGGGGGGGACAGGTGTGTGTGTGGTGTGTTTACATGTGTGGTAGGTAGAGGGGGGGAACAGGTGTGTGTGTGTGGTGAGTTTACATGTGTTGTAGGTTAGAGGGGGGGAACAGGTGTGTGTGTGGTGTATTTACATGTGTGGTAGGTAGAGGGGGGGAACAGGTGTGTGTGTGTGTGGTGTATTTACATGTGTGGTAGGTAGAGGGGGGGAACAGGTGTGTGTGTGGTGTATTTACATGTGTGGTAGGTAGAGGGGGGAACAGAGAATGAGAGCAGCGTACCGCTCATCCTCTCAGAATCTGTGTAAAAGCTCTGTCAGCCATCCCAATGTATCTACACTGGTACGTGAGGGAGGGAGGGGGCAGGGAGGGGGCAATGCTGTGGGTGGGGTGGGTACATACATTACCCCCTGATGTTGATCAAAGAGAACCAATGGACTCCTGCCATTGGTGGGGGAATTTCCCTTACTGTCCATCCTCACGCCTTTATGCTCCTGATATTAAGTTTCAGGGTTGCGTGCTTCTGCGAAGCCTCTTACAATAAGATGTAAGACATCAAAAACGGCTGTAAAAAAATTAAGTTTGATCGAGGACTTAAACGTTTGATAAGGCGATTTGAGTGAGATGGCCTACTTATCCATGCATGGGGTCGCCATGGTGACGGGACCCTCTGCTGTGCGAATGTCACCGATCAAAACACGCAAAAAACCCCGAAAGAAAGACACTCAAAGAAAGCAATCGACCAACTCCCTTGTTTTTGTTTGCGTTTATTTATTCATCTCTACTGTTTTTTGTATTTTTTTTTTCTGTCCACAAAGTCATATTAGTCACTACTATGTTAGATCAGTTGTCCCTCACTGCAATGGCAGTCAACTACACAAGAACTCAAACCCAGCAGCTCCTTCCTCTCCTCCTTCCTTCTACCTCTCCATCCATCCCTACATCTTTCTCACCGGGCCGACAGAATGCCTAAGGGGTTTCTGTCAGTGCAAACCGTGGATTCAAATTCAGATCGCTCACCGGTTCTGACCACAATCCACGAACGGAAATGAATAAAATATCAGCTTAGTCTATGCGCTAGTGTTGTTTGTCACATCCCATGTGGGTTGTTTTAACCAATCAGGAGACGCAAACGAAAAAGTGACCACCAATTAGGCGTCAACCGAGCAGCTTCCTCGATCAATTTGAGGTTTGACTTGATTGGCTGTTTCGTCCGACCAGCCAATGGAGGAGGAGGGGGCGGGACTGTTGCCTGAGTTGGCGTTCTCTCATAAAAACACGACATCTCTATTATCTATCTGTACAACATTCAACGACACATTTCTCTTTTTCTTTTTTTTTTTGTTCTTCTCCATAATGACAAAGCAATAATAATAACAATAATATCATATGTAAGAAGAGCATTATTCCATCTTTATAGGCATCAAATGAAAGTCACACACAAACTGAAGTAAAACTCGGATAAAAAGGCATCAATACCAGATAGATAGATAGATAGATAGATCACCTTGTTGTGGTGCCAGGGAGAGAGAAAGAGAGAGATAGTGTGTGGCAGATTGTATAGAGGGGAGACAGTAAGACACGCTCTGGAGGATGTGAAATTAAATTGAAAAAAAAAGAACAAAGCATGTTACTGAGAGGACACAAAGGAAAACTTTGAAAGACAAAATGTGCAGAAAAGCACTATGACAACGCCAGTGATTCATTTACTAGAATACTGTGCCGTGGATTGAATTACATCATTTTTAGTGTCCCAAAGGACATATTTTGGCACCTCAACATACAGATTGTTATTCCCTTGAACTTTGGTTTGCCAAAGAGTTCATTTAAATCAATGCTGTCTTAGCATAGAGCTAAGTTAAGACCTAAGGACTTCATAAGCCAATGGATCAGAAATAAGAAGTTTAACTTCTCTAGCTAGCTAGGCTAAGTTCCAGTCAGGCCTAGAGACCTGGTTTAAAGGCTAGAAGCCTGGGAAACGAACAAACAAACAAATACAAAAAAAATAGAACCTATTCTGACGATGCAACAAAAACGTTGGTCCACATTAAAGGGAGTGCTCTCAGAGTGAGGAGAGAGGAGGGCAAGAAAGGGACTTTTGAAAAAGATACAAACAGGGAGAGATATGGTTACTCAGATAAAAAGTGAATGTGGGGGAGGGGGGGGGGTAGACGGAGAGGTGTGTGATGTGGGCTAAGTGCTTTTGGTGGAGCTTACAAAATACTCTGGGAAGGAAGGAAGTGCTTGAAACAGAAGGCACAGTGGCTTCAACAGTAGTTGTTAACGAAACGCTGTAGAATTTGAACACATAGAAAGAACACCAGCCACTTTGTCAATGGGTGACATACAGCACCGGATTGAGCTACACAGCCGTATTGAAATGTAGGCTAGCCATGAGTTCCCCAAGCCAAGCTAATTACCATGGTTCTAAAGAGTCGTACTGTATGTCCCATTAAAATATACTGATATCAATCTGGCCATTTGTTTAGTTTTTTTCTAGTTTGTTTCTATGAGGAAACACCACTTAGGGGAATGGTCTTAATAAGGTGCTCTACAAGGAACAGACGCATCAACAATCAAGGCAAGGCTGTGGTCCCAATCATTGGCTCTTCATATCCACCAATAGGGAGGGCCGATTCAAGGCATGACCAATCAGCAGATCCTGTCATAAGGAGGGATTAACCATGAGTGGAGGAATTGGAGATCGCTCCAATGATTCCTTTGTAAGCAGAACAGTGTTTTAACCTACACCACAGTCTTACCATTGCTGCACAACTGTTTGATCGCTTGTGAAAGATTTCTATCGATATTCTGAACCAAAATTAAAAAATGATACGTTTGAGAAGACTTGAGTCTTCTTCAAGTGCTTTTGTAAAAGATTGATGCCTTTCATTTAGATTTTTGATTGATTGATTGATTACTTGATTGATTTCTTGATAAGGGATGGAAAGATTGATACCACAGCTTCACATTCAGAGAAACAGAAAGTGACTCTTTTAAAAAAACGTTTGGTCTATCGATAAAGTCAAAAGAAAACGACTACTTTGGAAACTCATAAAACTTTGCACAGTGCTCTTAGTAGACATTCCAACTAGTCTGATATCTCACAGCCATTATAATAATTATTACCAAATACTCATAACCTTTTTTTTCTGTAAGATTTTTGACTTTTTGAAAATGAAAATAAACATAAAGTACTTTTTCATTCTTTTTTTCCCGCCCTCTTTCTCTTTTATAAAAAGCTACACATACTCTACTGGGATGTCTATGTATTTGTTAGTGTTTTTAATCATTACTTTTACCATTCTTTTTTTCCTTAAAAAAAGAGAAAGAAATCTAGTCTTCTAAAAGATGCCTTACTCGTGAGTATAGGCTACAGTTGTTTCAGCGTTAAGTCCTGCCAGGTCCTCGGAGAAACGTTCCTTTCCGATTTCTTCCTCAAGTTATCGAGAGTATCTTTTTCACTGGCCGGGGAGTGAAATTAATGCGTTTGTGACACAGTCGCAGAGTTTCAGTATCCTGACGCCAGATGTGTCCTTGATTGTGGTTAGGTTGCGCGCTCGATTCCTGCACTGACACAGTTTCCTCTTTGTTAACAGAAACTCTGTACTAGCGCGATCGCGGGGGGGGGAGTCCGAACCCTGCGTCTTCACGTGCTGGCATTTCTGCTGTAAACACTGACCTTAAGCCGTTTCACCTCCCTTTTCGCTAGACCTTCCTTGACGTTTTAAAAGGTAGGCAAACCAATGCCATAATATTTCCTCTTTAACTGCTTTTCCACACCAAGGAATTAACAGACAAGAAACCGTTATTAGAGTCTACTCACGATAGCCTTGTATACTATCGTTTTAGCCGGTTAGCTATTCACAAAAACCTAGATTCAAAAACTTTCAACAAATATACTCATTATCTCTTCTGTACTGTATATTCAGATATCACAATGTCCTATTGAGCCCACAGCTGTGGGTGAACTAGGCCTACAGACAACGTATCCCTTGACAACAGACAGTCGCTAACTGAACATAAAACGAAAACGGCTCCTGCATTCCCTCAGACAATCTAGGAAGGCCTACATCTCAGAGACCAACGAGGCAGTGATATAAGATTTAGATAGTTAAAGTCATTGTCAAGTGCACCGTCTACATTAGGGGTCCCTGTCGCGCATGAACATCACTGGGTAGCTCAGCTGGGTCCAAAACAATAACCGTGGAAACCATGCTTTCAGATCAGCGCTGGTTAATAGCCCACGATATGACCGTGTCATTACGACCTTTGCTCTGCATCCTGGAGTCACGCGAGACAACAAAGCGTCATCTTAGGAAATGTGTCTTAAATTCTCGTTGCGTTTGACGCATTTAGCTGTCGACGCTATCTCTCTGGCGGTAACTGTTCGCGCGCATTCGCTGTTTACTAAGTTTGAACGTCTCTGTGTACGCCTGCTCTGTGATGTGCCGAGCGAGTCGGTTGGGAAGTCTACTCCTGGCAGACTCGACAATCTCGAGTCGTCGCTCTAGCCCTCTTGGTTGGTGGCGGGATGGAGGAATGGGAGTGCAGGGGTATACTGGCTGGAGAAGGCATCAACGAGAAATACTGTAGAGAGAGAGAAAGGGTGAGAGATCCATTCCGTTTGTAACTGTGGGCTGGTGTTGAAGAAACTGGAAAGTAGACCCCCCCCAAATGGCAGCCTGGGCACCAAAATGGTTGATCTGGAGGGTTTGTCTCTTTAAAGGTCAACTAACAATATGATCCTGTTATTGGATAGCCTGCTCTCCAAGGCCCTAGAGGTGAAGCAACAGTGATACTGGCAATGACCTGAAACTGTGAGGCCAAACCCAACCACGGTCAACTTAACCTTTATGTTTCGACGTGTTTTGTAGTTGAACCTCTTCTCCTCTCTCTACAGGATTGTGGTTGAAAAGTTGTGTCTTAGTCCCCCATCACTCCCCCCTCCTCTCTAGGCATGTGGTCGGACCCCAGTGGAGGCGGAGACCGGGAGAGGGAAAGCCCTCCTCTTTCTCTCCCCTCTCTTGGTGATTCACCAGCACTGCTGCTCTCAGGCTCCAAGCCTTCCTCCTCCATCTCCTCCTCTTCCTCCTCCTCTTCCTCCTCCTCCAACTCCTCCTCTTCCTCCTCCAACTCCTCCTCCTGTTCCATCTTTCTCTCTTTCTCCATCCTTCCTTGGCTCGTCCTCTTGGCGGAGGATTGGAGGAGGAGATCAGACAAATGCTGATGGTTGTAGTGGCTCCCCGCCTGGTCTCGCTCCACCGAGGGGACCCCGTTGAGGGTGGAGGTTGTCCGAGTGGAGGCCCACTCTTCCAAAGTAGCCCGCTCCCCAGCCCCAGCCTCATTCAGGTACCTCCAGAGGGCCAGGGGGTCAGGCTGTGGGTGGGCCTGGGGCTGGGGGGGTCTCCGTGGGCTGTCGTCGTCCGTGGCGTTGGCGGGCGTTGGCGGAGCTCCCCTCTTGCGCCGGGACTTGCTCGTGTGGTTGACCTGGAGATGCATGGCCATCAGCTCGGCCGACGACGTACGGAACGGGCAGAACAGGCACTGGCTCAGGGTCACCCCTGCCCCACCTCCTCCACCCGCGCCTCCTCCATCCTCCTCCAGTCCTCCCAGCCCAGGGGACGGGCGGCGGGACAGATCCAGGGGCTCGAACCCCCCCTCTAGGGAGCCTCCCCGTGAGGTGGACCCCCCCTTGCCGCTGCGCCCGTTGGATGGTACCATCCGACTGGTGGTGAGAGGCTTGCGCCTGGACACCTTGAGGGCCTTGGACGCCGGCTGCAAGGGAGGGGATGAGGGCGAGTCTCTGGTCCACCCGCCTTCCACCCCCAGCCCCAGCCCCAGCCCTCCCTGGTACAATGCACCCATCACCCCGGACAAGTACCGATACTGGCTCTCCAGGTCAGCTTCCCTCAGGGCTCCCAGGGACTTATGGTCCCTTTGCTCCGGTAGACCCAAGATCCAGGGCTGGCCGTGCCTGGAGGAAGGGGCCTCCACCGGGCCTCGCGATGCCAGACCCTGACCCGCGAGGGCCTGCGGTCTACGTTGCTTGGCCACGGCCGTCGTCTCGGCCCTCTGAGCTCCGGAAGAGGAGGCTCCGGAGGAGGAAGAGGTGGTGGTGGTGGTGGTAGTGGAGGTGAGGCTGGGCGAGGAGGAGGAAGAGGCGGACGAGGCCGCCAGGGCGTTGCGCTGCTCCCGGTGGTGTCTCTGGAGGTGGTACTTCAGGGAACCTGACTGGGTGCCAGCGTAGTCACAGTGGGGACACTTGTAGGGTCTCTCCCCTAGTAGAGAAAGACGAGGAAGACAGTCACGTCAGCGTACCAGGATCTCCGCCATTCAGCTGAATCACAGATCGTCAACCAAAAACCAGGAGACATTTTTGTGTTTTCTCTGTTCAAGTTAGCGTGGGAGGCAGTCTGTCGTTAAGTGAGGACTTCTAAATGATCGCCATGATTCGGTACTGAACGTACTTCATGAGGGGCTTGTCAGGTAATACTGTAGTTACACATCTTAAGGTATAGGTGGCAGTGTTCCTCCACAGATAGGCTAAGTGATTGGCACCGTTAGGACTGTGAAGAGGCATTAGCTTCAGACTTCCAACCGTGTTAAGTAACCCTACTGAAATTGATCACAGCTAATGGCTATGTGACTCATAAAAGCGCATACATTAGTTCAGTTTAACCAGATTATCTGAGTAAAAGCTAAACTTGATATTTAACTCAGATTATCCTGTGCATTATTACAATCACTTAGTTTGGTAGAAAGTATACTGTATGAAGAAAATATACAAAAATGTTGCCTTAAAAATACAAAAGCGTATTTGAGATTCTTCAAAAGAATACAGTGTTATAATTTCCTTCAGAACTCAACATGCTTTTGTCTGTCCTGAAAATTGCTCTGCTTCAAACGTAATTGACAGTGGGTTTCTAGAAAAGCACCGTTTTATTTTCTATATTTCTTTACGATGAGATTGTGTAATAAGTATGTGTGTGCGTGTGTGTGCGCGTGTGTGTGTGTGTGGGCTCACCTGTGTGAACTCTCAGGTGCACTTTGAGGTGGTGTGAGGAGCGGAAGGCTTTACCACAGTAGGGGCAGTCTTTCACCCCCGTGCCGCGTACGCGCTCCCTGGACGGCCCAGAAGGCCCTGACGACACACCCGTCAGCCCGTTCTCTCCTGAAGACGAGGAGAGAGAGGGGCGAGAGAGATAGCGGGTGGGATGAGGAATAATGGAGGAGAGAGAGATGAACGTGAGAGGGAGAGAGGGCGATGTGAGGAATGAATGAGGGAGGAGAGAGAGAGAGAGAGAGAAAGGATCGAAAGATGGAGAGATAGAGAGTGGGATGAGGAGGGATAAAGGGAGGAGAGAGAGAGGAACAAGAGATGGAGAGAGAGTATGAGAGAGAGGGAAGGACGAAGATAAAGATGAAAGGGAGAGAAAGAGATTGATTTGACAAGATTTAAATATAGTAGATGGGTGTTCGTGTATTCAATAATGTAAAGATTTCATGTGGCAGATACTTCTATCTGAAATGACACACAGAACAGGTTGAGATTTCGAATCTGCTACCTGCAGTTAAATGCTCTACCACTGAACTACAGCGTCCTCTCAAAAACAAGAGTGGGAAAAAAAAGTGAAATGAATGACTGGCGTACAGATTATTCTATTCTATTTCTGTGGGGAACATCGATCTCTGTACCTTGTAAGGAGGAGATGACAGAGTGGAACCCTGCAGCCGCTGTCTGATGCTGCGAACCTCCACTGTGGTGCTTCAGCTCTCCACTGCTCCCTCTCCCTCTTCCTACTCTCCGTCCTCCTCCTCCGTCCTCCTCCCCTCCCCCTCCCCGCTGCTGGGGCGACGGATGGCCCTTCTGGGGTCTCTGGGTGTGGACGCGGGCGTGGACGACGACCTGCTGGAGGCTCCGGAACAGCTTCCCACAGTCCGGGCACTCCCAGGGGCCTCCCATCCCCGCCGCCCCAGCTCCGGCCCCGGACACTGCCTCCTCCCTGGTCTCCAGACTTCCAAGGTAGGCCCTGACCTGGTCGGCCTCCCCCAGGAGGGAGGAGGGTGTCCTGGGGGAGCCGCGGTGCTGCTGCCCCCGAGATCGTTGCTGCTGCTGGGACTGCTGCGCTTGCTGGGCAGCCATGAGACTGCGAGCCACCAGCTGCCACATGGCAGCCTGCTCTCCTCCGTCCATTCCCGTCGGATCTCCTCCTCCCCTCGCTCCTCTTCCTCCCGAGTCCTCCCTTCCTCCTCCACTCCCTCCCCCTAGTCCCCCGTTCCCCATTTCCGCCACCTGGGCAACCGCCTGGAGGCGTTCCATGCAGCTGGCCCCGCCCCCGTCGCCAGGCAACCCCAGGTAGCCCAAGATGGCCGACTTGCCGGAGCCACCCCTGCCTCCGTCCCGCTCCGCTTTCCCTCGCCCTCCCCTCCCTCCGCCCCCTCCTCCTGCGTTACCGCGCTGGGCCAGCAGGAGGCTGGAGTAGAGAGCGTTCAGCCCCTGGTTGGACACTGATCCCTTGGGCTGGTCTGCCGCCGCGAGCCCCAGGCTTCCCAGGCCCCCGAGGCCCCCAAGGCCTGCCTTGAGACCCAGCTTGTTGAGATGGACTTTCATGTGGTTCTTTAAGAACCAGGGTTCTTTGAAGCCTCGGCCGCACACTTGACACTTGTGGTCGAGCGAGTCCTTGTGCTTCCTCATGTGACCCTTGAGGAACCAAGACTGGGTGAAACGCTGGCCGCACGTCTCGCACCGGAACGCTGGCAGCGGGGGCGCTGCCGGTGTCGCCGCCGCCGCCGCTGGAGGACCGGGCGGGGGGTTTGGAGTGAGGGCGGGTGTGGGTACGGGGATGTCTGGGGTGGCTAGAATGGTGGGCCGGGGGGTATAGGGGGGTAGAGGGGAGTCTGGCAGGGACAGGGAGGGATGAGGGTGGCTCTCAAGCAGGTGGGATGCAAGGCTTTCCTCCTGGCTAGCGGAGAAAGGGCACAGGGTGCACTTGTAGGGGTTGTGAAGGATTCGAACGTGGCGAGCCAGTTCGGACGCTGTCCGGAACTTTCCTTTGCAGGCATGGCAACGGAACGAGGGAGTCGGGGCTGTCGCCGGGGTGGACTCTTCCGTGTGGGAGGGGCCACCCGAAGAGGAGTACGGGGAGGTGAGCGACGTATCCTCTGTGAGGGGCGGCGTCAGGGGCGTGGCTTCATCCATCATCAGGAACGGCAGGTTCTGATTGGTTCGGAGCACCTCTTCCAGAACGTGATCCTCTTCTTCTGCCTCTTCCTCATCGCGGTCTTCCTCTCTGCGGTTCAGTGTGAGCGCGGTCGACAGTGAGTTCGGGAGGCTGTGGTTCTGAGTGGGAAAGTCTATGTGGTTCTGATGGGGTTTGATCCGGCCCAGGGTTGGTCCGCTTCCTGACCGGTACAGGGCCGAGGCCCGTCTGTCCCGGTCCAGAGTATGAGCGCGGGCGTGTAGCGACAGAATGCTCTGGAACCTGAACCGCTTCCCGCACACGTGACACGAGAACCTGAGGGTGGGGCCTCCCGAGGTCCCTCCCAGCCCTGTCGTCGCCCCGGCGACAGCATCCTTCTGCTGGAAGAGCTGCAGGTCCAGCTCGTCACTGCATGTGGCGTTCTGGCCTGATGACAGGGCCAACTCGAGAGCTCCGAAGCCAGGGAGAGGGGCGGACGGCGTGGCCGGGGGAGAGCTCTCGGACGTGGGGCTGCACACCTTCGCAGAGCCCCCTCCTGGGAAGAGGGCCACAGCCGGGGTGGGCGATTGAGGGGCTCCGTCCAGCTCGTCCTCATCCTCACCTCGGAGCGGGCAGAGGGGGAACGGGGACAGGTGGAAGTAAGGGGCCGCGTCGGGGCTGTGGCTGGGGGCCAGGGGGCTAGAGAGCAGGGTTAGGGGGCTGTGCGGGGGGGAGAACTGGGTGTGGGGAGAGGGAGAAGTCTGGGGGCTGTGGTCCAGAGAAGGTAAGGTGGGCGGAGACTGGGGGGGCTCACAGGTGAGGGCCAACAGACACTCTGGAGGAGAATCCATTATTCTCTGTAAGAGCAGAGAGAGGGGGAAAGAGAGGAGGGAGAGAGGGAGCGAGAAAGAAAGGAGAGAGGTAGGGAGAAAGAGAGGAGGGAGAGAGGAGAGAGAGGGAGCGAGAAAGAGAGGAGAGAGAGGGAGCGAGAAAGAGAGGAGAGAGAGGAAGGGAGAAAGAGAGGAAGGGAGAAAGAGAGGAGAGAGAGAGAGAGGAAGCGATGTTAAGCATATTAAAACATATTTTAAGACAGGTGGAACCATCACTGAAAGTGCATGCATGGTTGGATGTGTTTGCGTCTGTGCGGGTGTGTATGCTCATTTGCGTATGCATGTGTGTGTGTGGCTGTGGGTGTGTGCATGCGTGCGTGCAGGAGGGACTCACCAGTAGTGTGTGTGCTGGTGTGCCATGCTTGGCTGAGGGGAGACACACTTCTCTGATGGTACCCTCCTTCAATGCTCTGGAACACAGAAACACACAAAGCACACCTTTTAGCACCTGCACCTGGTTACTGCGTGATCCTTCCCAGGATCCTTCCCATGCCAGACACGCGTTTGACCTGGTCTGAGAGACAAGAACAGCCCAGAGACAGAGACCCCCTCCTCCCCCCTCCCCCCTCCCTCCCTCCTTCCAGCTTAATATATCAGCGACACATTTTTTTTGCTTGACTTCATTTCCTTGTTTACATAAACAGATTATCTCCTCTTCAGCGAAATTGTGGAGAGATTTATTTTTCATCACACTTTTTTTTTTAAAGGTACTTGTCTCTTAATTGTGGGTGTTATGGTTTTGCAAGGGGTGGAGTGGGATGAGGGGGGGGGGGGGGGGGGGATATCTCTGTGTTCGGAAATCCTGGCCCTGCACGAGAAACTCAATTGAAAGACCTTTAGACTTCATGTGAATACAGTCCCGTGATATATCCTATTTAGCTGCATGTAATACAGCTTTGAAAACGTGCTCTATGGAAGCCTCTGTGGGTTTGTGTGTGTGTGTGTGTGTCTGATGGATCGTAATCCACACTTTTTAATCTGTCTTTCGCAGTGTAACAGGTGCACACCTGTTTAAGACTCGGCCCTGTGTGTACCGTTTCCTTAAGCGTATGGGCCATAGGTCTGTGTGTGTGTGTGTGTGTGTGTGTTTGTGAGAAACAGAGAGCTAAGGGCACCACAGGACACAGCCTGTCCCAAACAGGATGGGCGCGAGATGTTTTGACTTCCCCACACACCCTTCCTGTGCATACATACAGTAGCAAGCTCTTAGCTTAATCAAGTGCGCACACGCACACACACACACACACACGTCGAGACCCGATTCGCAGCCGCGAGCAAACATGTCGCGCGCGGCAGCTAAACGACCCAAGGACAGGGAATATTCGGCATAACTCGACACACTCGCAGTCTACCTACGGCAGGGTTGGGATGACTACAGGAGAAGTGAACCTTTTTCAAAGAGGGTTTTGCCACGCAGTGGCAGAGACTAGGGGAGAAGTCACCCTTACCAAAACAAAAGGTCATCAATCACTCTGGAGAGACAATAGCTCCATCTGTGTGTGCAGGTGTGTATGCATATTTGTGTATGTGCAAACAGTCTGTTCACGTGTGTGTGTGTGTGTGTGTTGGTGTATCTGTGTGTGGGAGAGTATACGTTGTGTGTGTGTGTGTGTGTGTCAACGAGGCTTTATCACAAAGAGATTCACATGTAGCCAGTTGACATTTTAGTTCAGCTATGACTCACAAGCATATCACACCATATCAATCACACACACACTCTCTCACTCTTTCTTTTTCTCTCTCTCTCTCCTTCTCTCTCTTTTCTTCACCCACCATTATGGTTTCTTTTTCCCCTCCCTGTTTTTCTCCTCTCCCCTCTTTCTTTCTTTCTTTCTCTCCCTCACTGGTTCATACTCCACCCATCCCCCATCTCTCATTCTTTCCCTCCCTCCCTCTATTATTCACTAATTTTCTTTCATTCTCTCTCTCCCTCTCTCCTGCAGTGCTGCCAGTTGGCTGGATGCCAGAGAATGCAGATATCAGCTGGTGGATAGGCCCCTGCCAACATGGCGAGAGCAGAGGAGAGCGAAAGAAGGGAAAGAGACAGACAGGGTGAAAGAGAGTGGAAGGGAGGGAGGGAGGGGTGAAGAGAGAGAAAGACTGGAAAGAGGTGACCATGGCCAGGCTGCACTGTAGGGTGATGAGGAGCCACAATACATATATGAAATTAAAAATGATTTGAATGCGATTCACAAATTTTCCCCCGAATGTGAAAGGCACATACGACACACACGGTGATTGCCTCGGGTTTTTGTTGTAGCTGGATGTTCTGGCAGTGGTGTGTGTCTGATGGCATTATCATATGAATATCACCATCACACCACATTGTTCCTGTGTGACAGCGGCCGTCGCAAGCGACCGGCCCTGTCATGCCAATAAAGCTTTTCCAAATTTGGATAGATGGAGAGGGAGATAAGGTGCTAGACAGAGGGGGGAGGGGGGAGATGAAGGGATAGAGGAGGAAGACAGAGGCGATAAACCAAGACAGGGAAATAGTACAAATAGTTTCTTTGCACAAAAACAATATGTTGGGAGGGGCGCTACGTAGAACATAATGACAACCCACTCCCACACGCGTGTAATGATTAGCTAGCTACGAACCAACACTTCCATTTTGGTATTCGCACTACATGCAACTGTGAGGTAGACATCACAGACAGGCTTACCCCTCCCCCCCCCCCCACCCCACCACCACACACACACAGGAAATGTCAGCTCTGATGAGTAACCTGCAGTGTACTGTACCGTATATACCATAACGACATGTTCCAACGTTATCCACCTGAATCTAGCTGATGGCTAGGGTATTGACCATTCCTGCACGTCATCTTAGGTTTCTAAAGGTGACATCAAGTGACACTCCAGTCGCTGAAAGCACACTCGAGCCCAACGCTCTAACGCAAACAGACGGAGGAAGCTAACTATAACGCGGCATGGCGTTAGCACGGCGTTAGCATGGCGTTAGCACTGCGTTAGCACTGTAATCCGCGAGGCGGCGCGTTCGGATGCAGCGTCGTAGATTTGGGGGTTTACGGAGGGAAAACAGACGCCGTCTGATCACAGATCGAACGCATCGTGTTTGGACGGAGCAGGATTTGAACCCCTATTTAGCACTTTTGAGGCACATTGTAGCTACGATAGCCAATCCCTGTGGTCCTTTCAGGCATCTAGCTCATGGCAGGTTCATACCTGACACCCTGGCCATTCACTCTCAGGGGTTGCTAGGTCATGTGACGTGACAACCGTGAGGCGTGGGGGGGGGGTGAAGACCAGTGCGACCATCGGCGACGATGACAGGTAGCATCTTTAAGCGTGAATGCATTTTTCCGGCGAGTTCCTTTTCCATCCCCCTGGGGCGCGGGGAGGGAAGCGCGAGCGAGTGCGCGCGTGTTTTTCTTAATTGGTGATTGTAGGACCTTCCGACCCCGAGGGACGGGTCTGAGATTGGTGCACCTAGCGGCGTCGAGAGCGTCTCACGCCTGCTCTTAAAAAGCAGGCTGGAGTCAACCGTCGAGGCGTCAGGGTGTTTGTGTGCGTGTGTCGGCGTTGATGATCTGGATACTTAGGAGTGGGCAGAGACATCTGTCGGTGTGTTCTACAGGGTCTGCCACGGCAGCAACGTGCGAAAGAGCGCAAGCGCGTCTGAGCGAAAGAGGAAGTAGGCTGAACGTTGTGCGAGAAGGGAGGGATGCAGAGTGCGTGTGCACGTCTGTGTGTGCGCTCGCTCTCGGCGTGCATGTGTATGTACCGTATGTGTGTGTGTCTGCCTGTGCGTAGACAGTATACAATGTGCGCGCGTCTAAATTGCATGTGTGTGTGCGGGCGGACTGTGTGTGTGCATACGGTTCTTTTTTTCTGTGTGTGTGTGTGTGTGTTCTTACTGTGTGGTTAAAGCATAATTCAGGGCCTGTGGTTTTTATCGCGTGGTCACGCGGCAAACTTCCCCACAGAAGGGATTCATTTCCTTCACTTCACCTTTCCCTGAACCTCCCCCCCCCTTCTTCACTCCCTCCCTCACTCCCACTATATCTGGCACACTCTTTTACTCCCTCCCTCCCTTTCCCTGTCTTCCTTAGTGGTAGTAAAGGGGGACGTTTCCTCTCCACGGGTCTATGGCGGACTCTAACCTCATCTAACCTTACCTTGTCCGACCTCCCTTGCCATCCCCTTCTGTCACCTCTCTCTCCCTCCCTCCCTCTCCGACTCTCTCCTCTCCCTCCCTCTCCGACTCTCTCCTTCCCTCCCTCTCCGACTCTCTCCTCTCCCTCCCTCTCCGACTCTCTCCTTCCCTCCCGCGGTCTCACCTCTCATCCTCTCTTCTCACCATCCCAATCATGTGCTTTTATCTCCTCTGTGCTCTCCTCCCTGCTCCTCCTATCACTCTCCTGAACACAGATAAGGTGTTGACAGAAGGAAAGGACATGTAGTTAAGTACAACAGACAGTTTAGAGGATCGACTGTTTACAGTGTATGCTATATCATACTCCTGATTATTCAGGAGTGAAGTACGGTCTTTTTTTTTTCTTTCTTTAAGCATCCTGTTCTGATCCTGTTCTGAATCCGGCACTGTAACGCCATAGTGTGGCTGAAGTGAGCGTGCCTCTGCCAGATGTTTACTGTTTATGTGCACATAGGAAACATAATCTTTTGCAGATGCATTCCAGAGATGTGAGTCTCTCTCCAGACGTACAGTGTAACAATCACACACGTACAGTATCCATTCCTCTACGGTTAGGTAGGTCTGATTTACCGGTCAAAGACCTTTCATACCTCATGACCCCGTTGGTTAACAAACCAGGAATACTTGTTCATGCCTATTGGTCAGTCTTATTACTATTGGTTGTTCTGACTGTCAATCATCCTCCTCTCCACTCCACCAGTCTGGCCTAATTTTAAGACTGCCTCCTCTCATTAAGTCGTTGAACTAATGTTAGTAATAAGGACATGGGATGTCAAGATGTGATGACATTTTTAAACAGAACACACACACACACGCACGCAGAACTTAGAATAAAGCCCAGGTCATAAGAACTGGGTTACCTACAGCTATTCGTGTCCTAGGGTAAAAAATCTCTGTTGAATAAAGAGACGCTTGTCAAGATGCAGTCACGATGAAAGGCTTTTGCACCTGACTAACCCTTTCGATCGCAGCATCTCACCTTGTGACCTGAGGGCACGGCGAAAGGAACGGACTCGCTGTCCAATGCCTGCGTAACACGTCTGTCTCCAATCCAAAGGCAAGAAAGAACTACGCCGTAGAACCCGTCGTAAAGGTGGCGGAACCACGTGAGTTAGCGGACGGAACCATTTGTTAAGTTCTGCGAGGTGCTGTTTGAAACACCCACATTGTTCTCGCTTACGGTGAAGAGGTTCCAAATGGAACTTTACAGCCCTGAAAAGGGTTCTGTATGGAACCTTGTGGATACAAAAAAGATTTCCAATAGAAATAGGGTTCTATATGAAGTCCAAACACGGAAGAAGGCCCTATTTGGAATCCTAAAAACTTGACTAGGGTTCTTTTTGGAACCTTAGACACCTGTAGAAGGTATTAACATGGAACCTTACAAACCAGAAGAGGGTTCTAGGTGAACTGGGTTTCACACGTCACCAAAGGCGTAAGAGTCGGAGGTGCAGAAGTGATAATTGGGATCTGAAAAGAGATCTGTTCTCTCACCTGAATGCATCCATATCTGATTGTTACACAAATACCTACAACAGCTTCAAGGCTTCGGTCTAAAAGTTTAGATCTGTGAAACGACGGAGGGCAATTCAGGAGCTTTTACACAGAGAGCTGAGATATACATTTTAAAAAACACCCACAAACAAACCATGCTCGAGTCGCTTCCACAGAAACGGTTCGACGGACCAACGTCTCGCTCGGACCGGAACGTTCCGGAGGCGCCGGTTCTACGCGTTCGTCTCCCGACTCCTCACACCTACGGCCGGGAACCACAGCCGGGTACATGCCTGCGCTCACAGCGGCCCAAGACGGAGAGAGACGCCTCGGATTCAGGCAGTCTCTCTCTCTCTCCAGCTCCAAGAGAGCCAGGCAGGTGTCTCTCCTACCGAGCCCTAATGACCCAATTAAATCAATCAGTGCCTTGATTAGAAGTATGCTTTTTACTCTCTTTCTCTCTCGCTCTCCTTCACTCCTCCTCTACCTCTCTCCATCACTCCTCCTCTACCTCTCTCCATCACTCCTTCAAGAGCCACCTGGATGTGTAACCTTGAAGTGCTGTCTAAGCATTCACACATACACACACACCCACCCACACACACCCACCCACACACACACACACACACACGTAATGCACTTACACGCATAGACATGGTGCGTAAACATATACTATGTTTAGCATAGGATGTGTAGTATAGTGATGACAGGCAATAGCAACATACATTTATAGGAAAGCCAGTGTCTCCTCAGTTCAAAGTACACCTCAAACAAACCTAAATGTCTTTATTTATAAAATAACTTTGCCTGTTCATTTAAACAGACTGACACATATCAAGTTAACCAACTATATGATTAAGATGAATTTACGCACTTTGTAAGTGTAGGGGGAATCGCTTTAAGGCATACTTAGGTACGTTAGACTCGAAAAAAAATCTCAAACTTGGTTATTTTGATGACAACTACAGCACCCATTTTCACAGGTTCGGCTGCTGTAACGTTATAAATGACCCATCTTCGGAACTGCTTCGGGGCATATTTAAAGTTAAACGTGGGCTGTTGAAACTGCACCGGGTGGTCCGTGGGAAAAAAAGACGATTAGTCGTTTATTAGAATGTCGAAACATTCTTTTGCTGGGTACTAGAACGCCGCGGGAGTGTCTGTTCCATGGTCACTCGGATGACACGTCTGCGCCTTATCTAGTGAGGAATTTCCTCCCTGCCCGTATGATGTGCGTCAATAACGTGCAACCATTTGCAGTCGCTCTTTCCCCCTTTCTCTCTCGCGGCCATCTCAATTAAAAAGCCACATTAATGAAATAAATAACGACCAACAAACAATGCTAGGGCGCGCATCATACATCAAAAAATGAGATTAGCACTCTTCGCCGCTGCTTCCGTTGAACATTAAGCTTGTTAAATACGCTTAAAAACTAGGCGATTACAGATAGGAAAGGTTAGAGTTCCAGAAATCCAGAGGAGACACGGTGGTCTCTGTGTGTCATGTATCTATCGGTCTCCGCTTCTCCATTTTGTTCCTAAATTTTCTATACAAAAGATTAAGGGAGGGGAAAGACGAGAGTGCGAGGAGGAAGGACGAGGAAAGTGCCATCATGGATTTCATCTTGAATCCGCTGCCAATCTCTCCTCCATCATCTAAAAAGCGACATATATAACAGACCGTATCGCATTGTCCTGCACACGTAGACAGGCATAAAGAAAACTACAAGTTATATGCCAAACCGTGTGAAACAAGTTAACGTTTTACAGTTACAGATGCTACGCTATATGGACACTTGATACTTTGTTGCGAAATCACTGTTGTCTGAAAAGAGCTAGGTATAGGGAATATTGTTGGAGGTGATGTTAGGACAACTATACCGGGAGAATAAGTAGCTCTGATAACCGTAGTAACAAATGTGTGTTTAAAAAAATATATAGGTTCAAGAACCACGTTTCATTTGGATTAGCTTTTGCGCGCACGTCTAGTGAAAGTGGTAGGCTAATCTCGAAAACAATGCTGTATCGAGCCAAATGCGTCTCCAACAAAAGAATTAGTCGAGCTAATCTCATCTACCTGGCATGACAGATTTGGAAACCTCATAGTAGGCGAGCGTAATACATCTGTAGTACCAAATCACAGGTTTCCAGCGGAACAAACGTAGGCTTTAATGCACATATTACAACTTTTAATACATAAATACAACTATATTTCGCTGAAATACATTAATTGGCTTGTCTACATGCCAGTATCAGCACTTTACACGATGATTGTAAATACTGATAACGATTACCAGCCACGGGCCTAGTCAGCTATATCACAAAACTTGAATAAAGTTATGCAAGGTACAAATGCAATAGGCCTATACGTTAACTTCAAAGGACTTCTTTTGCACTTTCACAATCACGATACAGCGTAGACCACAAACCAATACAAACGTTTGTTATGAGGCTTTGCAAGTCTTTTTAAGGCCTTAACAGTCCTCAACAACATAAACTATACGTTAAAATCGGTGCCTGTACTTTTCTCCGTGTCATCCTACAGTCATAGCAGGCAGACAGCCGTCGGCCGCGCGCGCACATACACCGGCTGTTCCATACATGACACACACGAAAGTGTTGAACTGTGCACACACACACGCTACATACATGCCCTGCATAGTCTACATGCACCCCCCCCCCCTCCTCCTGTTACACACATACACACACGCCACGAGACCCGCCAATCATTCGACCAAAGATAACCTACAACACATCAAAACTGCAAGGTGTACAGAATGACAGATTTAAAACGAACACTTCCATCAATCACTACAACTAGGCGATCAGGCGGATTTGTAGAGAGAAAAAAGTCGTCGTCCGATATTTGTTGTCTATGAACGCAACAACAATCCTAATAAATGTTTTTTTTAAATGAGATGTTTTTACCGGATAGCCACGCGCCGCCGTTCCATACCGTCCTATGTAAAAGTGCATATGCAAACGTATTGGTACATTATTTCAAATTAACTAGATATGTATTGTGAAAGTAAGACTCAATGTACTTACGGGAGAGGCGGCGAAGAGATTAATGACACACCACGTCATCATTACGTTTCACTTGAATTAAATACATTACGAGTTGGGAAAAAAATGGAAAACAGGCGTTGTTGTATACAAGCATACGCCGTTTCCCCTCCCCTACTCACTCTCTTCTTCTCCTCCTCCTCCCTTTTTCTTCCGAACGTCTCTCTCTCCCTCCTCTTGCATTTTTTCAAAGATCCATTTATTGTGCAGCATTGAGTGAGCGAATAAGGGGGAAAAGAGAGAGAGAGAGAGAGAGCGATGAGAGTGGGAGGGAGACTGATGTAGGTTGCAAATGTAATTATAATCTCACGAGCACCATTTTAGAACACTGACACGCGGGGCAACAACTCTTCGCACGGGCGTCCTCCGAACAGCCGAATCCCAGCATACAAACCGCTCAGCCGTCTCACTCATATTCATATTGGATCTCTTACGAAAAAAGTTTTGGTCCGTCGAACTGTTTAAAAAAGTGACTCAAGTAGACTACCAGTTTAAGGGAAGGTGTCGAAACGTTACTCTGATTAGCCACCCCGGAAGGGCATGATGACATATAGCCTACTGTAACCTGCAGCTGATAATGGACGATTTGAAATCGTTTACATATCTTGTCATTGTTGCTGTTTCTGTTTACAGCTAGATCTGAGTCATCCATCTTGCGTGTAACAAGTTGGTTAAGCCTTTAAAAATGTAACTACGTGAGTCCCCCCCCCCCCCCTCCGGTTTACGTTTAGTAATATACAGTTATATTTTCGTACACCTGCTTTTAGATAGAAAGTTTCAGGTTCAAAGCACAATTCTCTGTATTGGCTCCTCTTAGAAAGCATTTGCATACCCGCCGCGCGCACAAACCGGGCCAAGCGATTCATCCCCACGTGGGCCCGCGTGCGAAGAGGCGCAGGTGTACTGCTTTTAACCAGCCCACGCTCCTCTCCTCCACCCATACGCTCCTCTTTCGGGGGGCTACCCGCACACGGTGAAGAAATACGATACAACTTTTGGCCGTTTGTTTGATATGATGCAACATCTAGTTCCATAACAGAAAACCGTTAAGTGCTGATTGTTGGTCCGCGTGATGTTATTTTTATCCTGCATCCTAGAGCGAGAATCCTACACACGCACACACAGACAAGAGGGAAAGGAAGGTTTAGAAATATTTCATGAAGCCTACTTACACATGAGGTATGACACAGTCATTAACCGTAATACAATAATGTCATATAATAACATGTAGACTCATTACCACTACCAAGAAGCCTATCTAGTGTCACTTAAGGTTATCAAATGAAAGCTTTCCATCAGCCACCTACTACACTACTTCAACGGCCTGTGGTAAATGTAAATGCGACGTACATTCATCTGGGTGTTACTTTATAGGGAATGGAAAGGGGATTTAGGGAAGGACATTCACATGGTCCTTGCAGGGGTGGAGAAGATGATATCAACTGGATCAGTCATTAACCCACCTATTGTGCCACAGAGGGTGAGAGGCATATGCGCAGTGCAAGCCTGCATCTGTGTGTGCATACTGAATGTATTGATGTATTCACTGTGAGAGTGCGTGTGTGTGCGTGCGCGTGTGTGTGTGTGGTGGGGGAGGAGGGCACCCATGTGTGCATACATTTGTCTGTCTGTGTACATGAAGGCTATAAGCCGCTGTGCGCGCGTAGGTGCGCGCGCGTGTGTGTGTGTGTGTGCGTGTGTACGTACCGTGGCATATGTGTACGTGTTTGTGTCTGCCACAATGGCATCATCACCCGCCTCTGACGCTTTGATTGTTTTCTGCGCCGCAGCAGAAATGCACCAATTAATATGCAGAGAGTGAGTGAGACAGAGACAAACAAAAAAACAGGCAGAGGAGGGAGGGGTGAGAGGGGTTTGGGGTGGGGGGGGGGGGGGTGGGGGGGGTGGAGAGAGAGGGCTGTGAGGGAGGATTGCAAAGAGGAGGAGACTGGAGGAGATAAAATGAAAGATGAGGAAAAAGGGGTGGAGGGGGACAAGAGAGAGAGAAAGACAGGGAGATGAAGTGAGATAAGAAGGGAGGGGGTGAGAGAGGGAGGGGGTGAGAAGGAGGAGGAGTTGGAAGAAGAGGAGGAGGAGGAAAAAGAGAAGGAAGAGGAGAGAAAGAGAAGAGAGAGGGGGGGGAGAGAAAAAAAACCGAGAAGAAGAGAAGCGAAAAAGATGGGCGAGGGGTCGGGGGATCAATATGTACATATTTAGTGAGAGATGGAGGGAAATCAATTGAGAAGGGGAGGGGAATGGATGTAGAGAACAGAGGGAGTGAGAGAGAAAGGCGGAGAGAGAACAGGCGGGAGTGGGAAGGGAGACAGAGGACACAGGACTAGATGAGGAAAGGAGGAGTGTAGAGGTGGAGTGATATGTGGCTATGGTAGCTGTCCTTTTGTCGCAGTGTCAGGGTATTGATACTGTAACACCGCCACCCCTCTCTCCCCACACACGCACATGCAACACACCCCATCACAATGCTGCCGTGACAACGGCCGTCGCGGCGACGCCTACTGGCACTATGCAGCCACAATACTGAGGGCACACTCTCT
>BROE01000023.1:7979043-7996304 GCA_036571765.1 Plecoglossus altivelis | reverse complement strand
CAGGGAGGGGGGAGAGGGGGGAGAGGGAGGGGAGAGAGAGGGGGACAGAATAGAGAGGGAGGAGAGGGAGGGGGAGGGGGAGGGGGAGAGAGGAGTTGAGGGAGAGGGAGGGAGAGAGAGTAAAGGGGGAGGGAGAAAAAGAAATGTAATAGTACTCTATGTTCAAACAGTGAGAAAGAGAGAGAGAGAGAGAGAGAGAGAGAGAGAGGCCAGAGAGCGATAGAGAACAGAAAGATAGAGAGACGGTGTCTGACAAGTGAGAGAGAGGGATGGGAAGCAGGATAGAAGGAAGAGTGATAGAAACCAGATGTAGCCTACATGACCCAGAACACACAAGAGAGAGAGAGACAGAGAGAGAGAGATAGGGAGAGAGAGACAGAGAGAGAGAGATAGGGAGAGAGACAGAGAGAGAGAGAGAGGAAGAGCGAGACAGAGAGACATAGACAGAGGGAGAGAATCTGGGAGAGGGAGAGGGAGAGGGAAAGGGAGAGAGAGAGAGAGAGAGAGAGAGAGCTAGACAGGGTGAAAAGGGGATCTATAAGATAGTGATTTCCTCCTCTAAATCCTCCTTCTCTTCTAACCGAAACCATGAGGAGAAACTGGCTGACCCTGGCACTAAGGACGTTTAACCCCTCTCCTCCACCTCCTCCTCACCTCTCTCCTCCTCACCTTTCTCCTCTGTCAACTCTAGTCTCTCTTCTACCCCCCAGACCTCCTCCTCCTCCTCCTCCTTGCCTCTCCTCTCGCTTCCAGCTTCTCCTCTTTCACTTCCTTCTCCTGACCCTCCAACTCTCCTCCCTCCTCCTCCCTCCTCCTCCCTCTCTTCCTCTGTGATTCTTGCACAGCAGTGATCTAGTGATCTCTCCCCTAGACTGTTCGTGTCTGGTAGCAGGTCCCTAAAGGATTTCCAAATAACTGGACACCAGTCTGGGGCATACACATTGTGTGTGTGTGTGTGTGTGTGTGTGTGTGTGTGTGTGTGTGTGTGTGCGTGAGTCTGTGTGTTGTGTTTACTTAACTATGTCCAGATTATCCAAAAGTTCCTATTTTGAAACGGAGAGAAGAATTGGTCTCTTCTCATGTTCTCCCTCCCTGACATTCTCTGCCATCCCTTGTTCGTTCTAATTCCCTCTCTTTTTATTTCAGGTCCAATGTGGAAAATGCGACATCATCCAAACTCACCAAGATTCCCCTCTTCCATTTCCCTCTTTCTTTCTTTCTTTCTTTCTTTTTCTTAGTCACTCTCTTTGTCTCTCTCCCTTGCTCTCTCTCTCTCTCTCTTTCTCTCTGTGTGTGTGTGTCTTTCTCTCTTCCTTGCTCTCTCTCTCCCTCACTCTCTCTTACTTTCTCTCTCTGTCTGCCAAACAGCTCCACCCTGTCCCACACAGTAGGGGAAACACTGAAAATGGCTAATTTTGGCATCTAAGCTCTCTCTTCATCTCTCTCTCCATCTCTCTCTCCATCTCTCTCTCCATCTCTCTCTCCATCTCTCTCTCTCTCTCCACCTCTCTCTGTCTGCCCTCCTCCTCCCTCCCTTTCATGATGTATTCCTGACTTTCTAACAAGTCTGTGTGTGTGTGTGTGCGTGCGTGTGCGTGTGCGTGCGTGTGCGCGTGTGTGTGTGCGTGCGTGTGTGAGTGTGTGTATGCGTGCATGCTTGTTGATGTATGCAAACTGTCAGACACTGTTTGTAATCCATGATCAAGGCTGACAAACACTCGACTCATGAACAACGGAACCAGACGTAAGAGAAGCAGACTACTCGTATTTCCTGAGAGCTGCATAGCGGCATAGCTCAAGATTAGGAACCCTTCTTTTAATGGAAGCAAAGGAAAAGAATGTAGAGGGATCCTACGCTCAATTAGTAGCAACATCAGAATATATTTGAGCTTGGTAAAAACGCATCCTTCTTCGTTATCCATTTTTTCACAAGGCGCAATAACATCCAATTGAACTGACAGCAGCATTAATGAAGCGTAATCGATAAACAATATCCGTTTGGTTTCCAACACTCCGTTCAAACCAAAACGGTTGATGACCATGAACTTTTAACAGCCATCAAGGGGACTTACCATGACGTAGGTTCGAGAATGCCTACATACTCCGAAGCTCTTTTCCTGACTTCGTTTCCTCTAGACATCCAAAGACAAATAACTTTCTCAGCGGCAACAAAATCACTTTTGCTCCAGCGGTGAGCTGCCGGCTAGCCGTAATAACGTGTTTGTGTTGTCGGCTTGTGAAAACCCTCGACTCAATCACAGCTGACAAGACGTAGAAAAGTGAAGCGGTTTGTGTTCGGGCGTCGGTCACGCCGTTCTCCGCGTCGAGGTTATGTCCCTTGACTGCAAGCGTTCAGACTGAACATTTTTCCCCTCGTCTGTTTCTCCCGCTGTCAGTCCCAAACTCCCACACCCCTCCCTCAAACCACCGCCACTCCAAACAAGAGCGCTACAGTGCCGCTCTCAACCGCCCTGCTCTCAACTTTTCCATTTTTCCCCCCTCTATCATAAATGAACAAAACAATGAAACGTTGTCGCTCCACCCTGAACGTAATTGAATTCGTTCTGAATTTTATTGCAGACCGTTGTTATCTGCGGACATAAAGCGCATTCGCCGTTTTTACGGGCTTTTATAATGGGCCAAAACCAAACTTTCAAACAACTTTATTGAAACTCATAATGAAACATGCTTCAGCTTCTAAGATGCACATAATGAAGTCAAAGATAATGTAACAATTTCAGAAGAGGGCGAAACAGTACAACTTTCAAATGTGCGGTACCCTCAAAATGAAGTTTTGGAACATTTATAGGACAATTTAAGGACGCAATAGTCGGCATTCCACGTTCTTGAATGCCAACGCGCCCCCGTGTGGTCATTGGTCAATGGACACACGAATGGGCTAACTAAAATATTTTCCTTAAACTAAAGAAGATGGAAATAGAGATAACCAAAGAGAAATAGAAACATTTTTGTGTTAGATGACCATCCACGGTGTCCAAGATGGAAGTATGCGGGGTCGATGATTTAAAAAAATTAAACGTGAGGTAAAAGGAGGAGAGAGAGGAGAGGAGAGAGGAGGAGAGGAAGGGAGGAGGAGAAGGGGAGAGGGTAGAGGAGGAAAGGATAGAGAAGGAGAGGGGAGAGGGAGAGGAGAGGAGAAGAGAGGAGGAAAAGGGAGAGGAGGAGAGAAAGAGAAGGCAGAGAGGATAGGAGGAGAGGGGAGAGGAGAAGGGATAGGAGGAGAAGGGAGAGCAGGAGAGAGGTGATGAAGAAACCTAGAGCGGAATACAATACAGTGCTTTCGAGTCTACTAGAATCCTCATCAAGCACTCATGATGGAGGGTCCTTTAGGGTGTGACTCTGTAGAGGGCTAGATTAGGTCATGTGACCAGGACATCAGGAAGGAAACATGGGAGAAAAGGATGTGTTTGCAGAGGAGTTATCCACGTGAGTTTAGTCTGCATTACGGACAGATTACGGACATTTGTAGTTGGTATTTATGCGCCTGAGACACATTGTACATCCTTATATGGAACTATTTCAAAAATATAGATCAGGTTATAAATGATGACTTTAAAACAGTTTTTATGCAGTTGTTGTATTCATTCTTGCTAAGAGAATATTTGGTACAATACCTTTTGACCTTGTCTTTAAGATAAGCAAACCTAACCTTCTTCTCACAAGATCACGCGTATTTCAATCTGTGATTTTGTTTTTTTACAACATGCAAAATCTTTGTGTCACCTCTAATGGTCCAGAACTACTGCATGCTGGGAATATCTGGAACAACTAATGTAACTGGGGATTAACAGATTTCAAACCTGTAAAGATCAAAGTAAATTGACACAATAAACAGATCAATCAAGTGCGTCCACCAGCCAATCACGGCAAACAGTCCTAAAATCTTACATTTGGGTTTACTCCGAATGACGCAAATTCTTAGAAACCACCCTGTTCTGAAAGACACTTCTTTGTATGCTGCGCTATGTCTAGTGTCCCAAAGCCCAGAGCAAAAGAGAGAGATTAAAAACAACATATCTTTACAAAGTGGCTCGAAACAGGAAACATAACAGGTGTGTTTTTCTGCAGCCGCTTATCAGCTCCACACCTGAGGAAGGCTCTGTCAGGCTGGGGATTGCTGGAGAGCGCCACCCTGTGGTCAGTTCCTGGAGCTGCTGTAGAAGTCGACTCGGGTGACTCCCGGCTCATTAGCGCCTGTCCAGGGGAACCAGACGGGAGAGATTTGGGTTTGACCAAACGGCGAGGGACGAGGTGTCCCTGGAGGGACGAGGTGTCCCTGGAGGGATGAGGTGTCCCTGCACCTATCTGATAACATAACCCCCTACCCTACCAGGAGCGAGGACATTTCAGTTTCTGCTACCTAATGCCCACCCCAAACCTATGCTGTCGGCACATGCAGTTTGCGTTCAGGTTTGATCACTGGTGTCTAACCATGTGCCAACGAGAGGCTCCGGGGGGGGTGCAGGTTTCCGCGGCAACCAAGCATCGTACCATCTGATTTCAGTCATGAGTTTCCCCGCTCTAAATCAGCTGGTGTAGTGCTTGGTTGATACGAAAACCTGCACCCCCTTTTCGGTCCTCGACGGTACACGCTTCGCCACCGCCGGGTTAGATGGATGGTTTAGATGCTGAAACGGCCGTGAAGGTTTTACCTGAGAAACACAGGAAGTTGAGCGGCTCCTTGCAGGGGAGGTCTTGCCACAGGAAGTCCGTCCCATTGGTCACGGCTGCGCAGGGTCTGGAGACCTGAGCCTGAGGGGGTCCGCTCTGCCAGTGGCCGAAGGTCATGTTGTGTCCGCTCATCCAGAACCAGAAGGTTTCCCGAAGGCTCCTGCCGACATGGATGAATGAGAGGATTCATGAATGAATTATTGTCTGAATTAATGAATGAATTAAAAATTATGTGAATGAAGGAATGAATCTTTGAATGAATGAAAGAATAGTGGACTGAATGAATGGATTAATTGATGGGAAATGATCGGAATGAAGGAACAAATCTATGGACGAATGAAAGAATAATGGACGAAATCATCGAATGAAAAACTGAGTGAAGTAATGAATCTATGAATGAATGAATAAATAAACGAACGAAAGAATAATCGACTGGATGAACGGCTTAATCTATGAACGTATGAATGCATTTATGAAGCTATGACATGCTGACAGCTGATCAAAACGAATGCCTGAATGACTGAACAACCGATCCACTCCATCAGTGTGTGCGAGTGTGGGTGTGCGGTGTGGAGGAGAGAGACACCTGCGCAGGCCCAGCCACAGGTGTGGGGTGAGGGGGAAGGTGGCGCCCCCTAGCAGCGCCTCCAGACCCCTCTGCTCCTCCTCGCTGGCCAGGCTCAGAAGGTCCATCTTACGGTCCCGGCAGTAGAACAGAGCGTCCGACCAGCAGAGTCTCTCTCCCACCAGCGTCACCGTCCTGCCCCCCAGCTGCACGCTCGCGGAGGGGGCGGGAAGGGGCGGAGGGGGGGTGGCGGTGGTGGCGGGAGGAGGAGGAGGGGTGGTGGTGGGCGGGGGTGCGGCAGTGCTAGAGAACGTGTCTAAAACAGAGAGACAGCCTCGTGGGTACGTCACTAAACTTGCAGATGATTCAAACCTGGGATGAGATCATTTTACCGCCCGTAACATGGCCACCTTGTGGGTGAAAGAATGTTAGGGATAGGGTGCCCCTGTAGGGGGCGACGCGTGTGGTTGTACCTAAAGTCACTCCGTAGATCTCCACCTCGCAGAGCTGAAGAGTGCGGTTGATCCCAGGGACGAAGACTGTTACGTAGCGACCGTCCATCCCATCGCAGGCAAACGTCTGCGTCTGTCCTGCTGCAATGTGGGAGATGATAGCGCACCTGAGAGAGAGAGAGAGAGAGAGAGAGAGAGAGAGAGAGGATTAGGGGAGGACAGGGGGATGAGAGAAGGAAAGAGAAGGGGAAGAGAGAGATTAAGAAATCAATTGGGGAGGATAAAAGGGGGGAAAGAGATTCAGCAAGGCAGAGGTTCATAGCCTCAAGGGAGCGAGGGGGGGGGGGAGAAAAAAAGAAGAAGCAGAAAGACAGAAGTCGTTAATCTATTGCTAATCAGCACAAATTCCTGCACACGTTTGTGTTCCCTAGCTAGAGCTGAACAAGTCACCTTCTCTGGCACAGGACGTCCGGGGAATCACCCATGCAAATCCTGGCGTTGTCTAACCATTCAGAGTTCTCGTCTGCGTTGGTGACACTGACAGCTGTGATTCTGTAGCCTGTTCTTAGGTCTACTCTCCACCAGGGGGCGGTCTCAACACCCGTCTGGATGCAGGAGGTCGGTTCCTTGTTCCCGTCGATGGCGACCTGGGGACCGCTAGAACCGCTGTACGACGAAGACTGATTGGCCGTTCCAGACAGCGCCACGTTGACTAAGAAAGAGAAGGGAAAACATTTGTTCAGTTGATCGAACTGGCCTGGAAGAATCTTTCGGCACAAAGGAAGCGATGTGTTTGAAGAACCTAAGAGCTGAGGCAGGAAAGAAGAAAAAACAAGTAGTTGTTGGAATAAGTCAAATTGTATACAGTCATCACTAATCACATAAGTCAGACCGCTGATTCACGGTATACAAATGTACCGTTAGTAGGCCTAAACTGTACCTCACAGCAACGAGGGTGACCAAATTAGCTGGAAACAAAAATAGAATGAACAGATTCATAAACGTGAAGCACAGTGACCTGGTGGACATCTTACCTGCAGGAAATCCGAAGACATCCACCTCACACAGAGTGAGGATTTTAATTTCTCCAGGTATCACCACAGTGAGATAGCGCCCCATCATGCCAACGCATAAAAAGTGGTCTGAAAGCCCCGCTGCGATCCCAGCAACGGTCGCGCACCTTTATGAGAAAATGAAGAAATAAATCGGTTAACTTCACAAACTGATCGGTGGCGTCACGATATCCACTCCCATCTCTTGTAATAGGCTACAGTATGTGGATGCAATATGGTGACACAGTGAGACCGAAAGGCAAGAAATAGGTACATGCGTGACAGTCTGATGTTTCATGTTCCGATAGGGGCGCGTGAGTGAATGATGTCTTCAAAAGATCAATAAAAGCGGTATTTTGCGCGTATCTGCCAACTACTGGCCCGACTGTGTAGGGTGTTCGGAGGTCTAGGCTAAAATCGTTCACCTGGGGTTATTCTTGCCGTTGTCCATCAGGGAGTAGCCCACGCGGATCTCCGCTCCGTTCAGACGCTCGGGGCAGCAGTTTCCCCTGTTGGTGATGGTGACCGCAGTGACCCTATAGAGGTCCCCTAAGTCGGCCGTCCACCAGGGATCTTTTTCCTCCTTGGTCGAGGTGCAGGATGCTGGATAATTGGTGGTGCGGACGCCGTCTACGGCACGACCGGGTAAGTCGACAGTGTGCAACGAAGATTGCTCAGCCTTTAGTCCTCTGAGGATTGTGTAGTCTGGAACAGAGGGTTGGAGTGTGCAGGTTTAAGAGTACGGTTTTCAAGTTACTTTGATTTATTGTTGTGAGTAACCAGAACTTGGAGTTATGTCAAGCTCATTTAAAACTGAAAATTGGACCAACTCAAAAGCAAAACGTAAAATGTTGTCTTTGTTCCCCAACTTAAAATACTGCTGAAGTTTGTTGCCTCAAAATTGTAAGTTGTCAACTTCTTTCTTTTTTTTAACATTGCACTTAGTCTGCAAATAGGTGAGAGTGATGTGAACACATTGGACAGAGGAAGAGTCGACCCATTGGTGTCATTGAGTTTAGCGTTACGCAGCCTTACCTGGGGTGACGCTCTGGACCTCCACCTCACACAAGGTAAGTATCCTCAATTCTCCAGGGATGATGATGTTGACGTAGCGGCCCTCCATCCCCCCACATTGGAAGGTGTCAGTCTTCCCAGCAGGTATGTGTGAGATGAGGGCACATCTGGTGGAGGGTCAGTGGATCAGTCCCTGGCAGAGTCATGCAGTAACCTCATCGTACTTAACATTACATTTCATCAGCGAGAAATCGTTCGAAAAACATTTGTTATTTTTATTGATGGACTGCATCATAGAAACATGCGGCCAAAACTTTTCCAGTCGAAGGTAAATTACCTAGGGTTACTGTTGCCGTTATTTGCGGGGTTGTTACCGATACGGATCTCGGCGCCATCCAGCCTCTCCGGGCAGCAGTCTAGTCGGTTGGTGATGCGTACTGCGGCTACCGCTATCGGAACGAGCAGGTCCACTTGCCACCAAGGGTTAGTCTGAACCGCAGTGTGGGTGCAAGACCTCTCTGGGAGATTCGCTAATCGCTTCCCGTCGATGCCGAGTGCGGCGTAAAACACTTCAAAATTCGTTGACTGTCTCGCCTGTTTGAAGAGCGCTGCGTTTTCTGATCGCCGGAAGGGATCGTTAAAAAAAGACATTCCGTGCACAGAATTAATTTAGTTTATAACAACCTTCATTTAACTTGACTGATTTTATTTGAGGCAATTAATGACTATTTGCGTCACAATTACATAGCAATGACAAACCTGTTTGGCTGGTTGTGACAATGAGAGGGTACAGAACCACTGAAAGACAAGTATTGGACAGTGAGGATGGACCGATGAAGTTCAAGGCAAGTAAACAGCCCAAATATTCAGAATATATGGAAATCTTGGGGGAAGAAACACAAATGTTTTGTTGCATTTCCTTATCTTAGGTCACCTTTGGCCGTCTAATGCTTTGCATAGCTTACTGTAGGCTAGCTCCAGAGTAGGACACGAGGAAATCTGGTTTCACCCTCAAAAACCAACTAATTCATATAATCACTTTTTCCTTATCACATCTAATATATAGGATGATTCAAAACTGTGACATAGTTTAAGAAATTGGCCAGAACAGATGTGACTTTTAAGTCATCCTTTGGACGATGTCAACAAGATAAACTGGATCCGATACCTGATATTGCCCCCAGAACTTTCAGAAACGTGTCCATGTCTACAAACTTGAAAGCAGAAAAAAACAAATGAATTACATTTGGTCACTTAAACCATTTTCCAAAAACGCTCACATGTTTTGGGTGCTGTTTATTCGCATCACCTACTGCAGTGATACAAATCGACCCAAGTTCGTAAACAAAACGCTAGAATGAAAATCATGATTACGACTGCCCCAGGCCTCCCAACCAAAGACAACAATACAATGCTTTCATAGAAAGAATAAAAAATAATTTAAAAAAAAAAAATGTCCAAAGAAACGTCTACGGATGAATCCGAACGGCCGTTGAACCAAACTTCCAGCGCCAAGGTAAACAATAGAAGCTATCCAACACCTCATCATGCAAACATTCTATCTAAGAATATTCTATTCTATTATTATTCTATTCTAAGAAGTAGAGCCACAAACCAGTTCGATCTGATTTGCACTCTGATGTGTCGGCAAGTGTTGCTTTACAACCCAAACTATTTTGTTGGAAGATATAGTCCGCTCACCCCTTCGACCCGAGTGCACAAACAGCCCCAGGTATTCAGTCATGTACCTTAGTGGTTGTTTCCGTTAGATAACCAAAGATGAAGTCTACAAATGCGTGCGAGTGTCTCTTACCTGACTATGGGATCTGCTAGCCTGGATGGATGGATGGATGAATGGATGGATGGATGAATGTCACCAGTGGGGTGGGGTTGGGACAGGGATGCTAAAGGGGAGATGGAGTTTGGAGTCGTCACTTGCGTGTCATTGATGGTTTACATGTCCATGGCCTGGCATTCAAATCAGTAGAGAGGGCGTCTCCTGGACTCTCCAGGTTTCTACACAAGACCAGTAAACATGAGACCAGTAAACACACGAGACCAGTAAACATGAGACCAGTAAACACCTGAGACCAGTAAACATGTGGACCAGTAAACATGAGACCAGTAAACACACGAGACCAGTAAACACATGAAACCAGTAAACATGAGACCAGTAAACACATGTGACCAGTAAACATGTGACCAGTAAACATGAGACCAGTAAACACACAAGACCAGTAAACACATGAAACCAGTAAACATGAGACCAGTAAACACACGAGACCAGTAAACACATGAAACCAGTAAACATGTGGACCAGTAAACATGAGACCAGTAAACACACAAGACCAGTAAACACACAAGACCAGAAAACACATGAGACCAGTAAACACATGTGACCAGTAAACACATGAAACCAGTAAACATGAGACCAGTAAACATGAGACCAGTAAACACACAAGACCAGTAAGCACATGAGACCAGTAAACACACGAGACCAGTAAACATGAGACCAGTAAACATGTGGACCAGTAAACATGTGGACCAGTAAACATGAGACCAGTAAACACACAAGACCAGTAAACACATGAGACCAGTAAACACATGAAACCAGTAAACATGAGACCAGTAAACACACGAGACCAGTAAACACGTGACCAGTAAAAAAAAAAAAAAAAAAAAGAGAATCTAGTATCTAGATTGTATTTTTCTTTGTTCTTTGTTGGAGCTGATTTCAACACTAGAAGTGTCTGAACTGGTTCCTGATTCCTTTCGTTGTTTGCTCTCTCGGATTCCGGACCTCGAGGTAGCCCAGTGCATACAGGATACAGACGGTGTTCGGTTTTTTCCAATACAATTGGCCTTCCATGGCCCTCTTCTGACTCATCTATCCGATAAGAAAACACGCGCTTCCTGTTCATTTACCACGTGTTCCATCTGCCTCGACAATCACCATCAACAGATTAGTGATCACCTTGTCATCCTTCACGTAATCTGCCTCATTACCAGTAGTTACATGTCTTTATACTGTAACTTTAACTGTAACTGTGAACTGTAGCTTGTGAGAAATGGGTTATTCACCGCCAGCTCCTGTCTAACACTGATGCCCCCCAGGTGTGTCTGTGTGTGCGTGTCTGTGTGTATGTGTGTATCTGTATGTATGTGTGTGTGTGTGTGATACACACAATAACATGTTTTTTTTTTGGTTTAATATCCATGTCTTTCTTGCTGGGTTTTTGTACAGTTTTGTATGGTTTTTATATGGTTTTGTATGGTTTTTATATGGCTTTTCACTGGAAGCTGAGGTCGCCAAGACACAGTGTTTGTACATGTTAACCTACTCGGTCATAAAGCTGATTCCTGATTCATGTGATTTAGACTTGAGTCACGGTATTTTGACCTCTTATGACGGTTCCAGTTCTATAACGCAGTGTCCTCCTTTACCATAACATACACACAGCTGTTGATGGTGCCATGACATGATGTGACAGTAGAGGGCGATGTGACATATAAAAACACCAGAGAACTTTAAACCATGTTGTCTATTTACATAATACTCTTCTCTGACGATGCATGATCAAGTGTGGTGATATCGATGTGCTGTGTTTGGTTCGTTTCTGATGAGTTCACCTGTGTTCTGCTGTGTTCACCTGTGTTCTGCTGTGTTCACCTGTGTTCTGCTGTGTTCTGCTGCGTTCATCTGTATTCCGCTTGACCTTTCTCTGGAACACATTGAAATGGGATTGGAACCAGAAAATCCCCTTAATACAGAGAATCACTGATGTCTTTTACTTATCCATCGCTTATTCATGAGTAATACGTTTATGTTACATTTCTATTTTTGAAAAAACCCTTCTGGTAAAATCCTACGCTCTTGGACCTTTTCTTTTGTTCCTTCTTCCCTCTTCCTCTTCGCTTCCTCAACGCATCACTTCCTGTGTTCGTTACTGTGATTGATTTTCCTTGTTAAAAAAAAAAAAAAAAGTTACCCTTTTCCCCCACCCCCCCAAAAATACAACCCCCAATAAATTTAGAATGATAGGTGCAGGACGTTCATTTGCGTTGAAAGTGTTTATTGAAGAACATTTTTGTAATTAAAAAATATTTCCAAAATGGCATGTAACTGTTGTTCATCATGCTATTACATGTAGCATGACCATCACCATCCAGTGGTGTGCAGCTTGCTTTTGTAAGGAGACATATGAACCAACTAACTAGGGAAACATAAACTGTACATAAACATTATTGTATTTGTCAATTGTAACCTAAGCCTACAGATTCACCTGTAGACTATATTTGCGTGTTATATTACTATGAAATCTACCACACACTCAAGCATTCAGACATGACACGCAAACACACACATGGACACAGACACGCACTCTAACACACACGGAAAGACACACACACACTCTAACACACCTTCATTTGATATCTTCAAGATTATTTTGTAAGTATACTTCAAACTTCGGAATTCCTTGACTTTCTCTCTCACACATACAGTTAACTGAATATGAACCTGTTGTCCATCCAGAGTCTTTGTCAGAGCACGTCTTAGTCAGAACACATGGGAGCAAAAAATTAAATAACAAACAGGAAGACATTTTTCAATGGCTTGTATCCAGAATATTCTGCAAACATTCAAATGACAAATTATCATCAGGTCACCTCCATCAGAGCTGAACACATCAGGGGTTTTGCTCTTCAAACAGTGTCCGGCATCAAATACTTATTTTCTACAACATCCGTGGAGTAAAATCGGATCAAATGGATTTTAGGGGATCAGAACAGAACCCATAGGATGGCTCAACAGAATGGTATGGCTGTTGGCATCCTATGGTCTTCCAGGTCCAGATCCAGACTTCATCCAGTCTCATCTCACAGCAAAGCCAGACCAAGCACTCCTAACAGGATCAACAGAGCTGGAGAGAAAAAGAGAGAGAGAGAGATGGAGGGAGGGAAGGAGGTAGGGAGGGAGGGAAAAAAGGGGAAAATCAGTTTGCTGTTAACTATGTCCATGTTCATAACCATCTGTCTGTCTGTATCCATCTATCCATCCAGTACCTTGGGAGAGGGAGCGTTGTAGCGTGATGCCATGACTGGCGGTGGTGGCGGGGGCGGAGGTGGTGGTGGAGAGGCTGTTGGTGGCAAGGCTGTTCGGGTTGGTCAAGTTGACTGGACCGCTGCTCTTAAACCGGTTTGTGGGGTCTCCCAGTGTGCCTGTGAAGAGACAAGACGTTAGAACACGATGATGTCCTGCCCTTCTATGTCCTACGTTCTTCTTCAAGCACGCGAGGGCGACACGCCTGCGTTCGTCCGGACGGAGCGTGTTCGTCCATGTGTGTGCGCGTGCTCAGCGTCTCACCATTATCAAAGGTTCCGAAAGACAGGGTCAGGTATGCGCCGGTGGCGATAGATCTGGAGGACTTAGGGCTCGTAACGGAGAGGAGAGCACTGAAGGTGCACTGGATCGTGTTTCCTTTCACGACGCCCTTCACGTTGTTCACTGGCAGCTATGGAGAAGGGACACAATCACACTCACGCTTAACTCTCTCTCCGCACAAGACTCCCGTAGATATTCCACATGTACTCGGTGGCACCATCATGTGGATGAAAACGGTAACAACATGTGGCATTGTGCCACAACCTCCAGCCAAATCCTTGATCTGTGACTTTGTTCTAACACAGAACTTAAACGGGCTGTTCTATAATACACCGATGCATTCTACTACTCAACATTCAGGTTGTACCTAGTTAATTGGTATTATTGTGCCCTCAGTTCCAAATTGTCTCATGAAACCACAATAGACAGTCAGTTCCTTTTTACTACACCTGGCTGGCGGGCTCTGATTGGTCAAACTCACCGAAGCAGACGCAAGTGATTTGTTGACCTGGTATGTGGTGAAGAACTTGAAAACACCTGCGCTCTTTGCGCACACATAGGTAGGGATGTTTACGCTCTGCAAGGCAATGAGGGAGGTGAATTTAAACATGAGTTTTCTTCGTATGTTAACATGTTCTGGGTCGATTCATTCCATAGATGGGTTAGGAACGTCAGAGAGAAAACAAACCACAACAACCCAGTGGAACACTATTAAGAAATCCCTAAAAAATAACTAGGTCCTCGACTTTTGTACTATGGACAAAAAGGAAGTAGAGAATAGGCTAGTTGAAAAAAAAAAAAAGGAATAGAAAAAAAAGAAGAAAATAGTCAAGGCTTGACGTGTTGTGAAGATGCGAGCCCACACGTGCGAACCACATGATACGCAGACAGCTTATGGGCATACCTGTGAAGCGGTGTCAGCAAGTCCCAGAGCAATGTAGCCATCTGAAGGCCCGCTCATCTCAAAAGAGAAAGACTGGCCAGATGACTGAGCGGACGCGAAGTGACAGGGAACTGAGCTGGGATTGCAGGTCGATGGCTCGGAAACACAGAAGCGGGTCATGTTGCAAGAATCCCTGGTGATGTTTGTCTACAGACGCGTGGAGAGCGAGAGAGAGAGCGAGAGAGAGAGCGAGAGAGAGAGAGCGAGAGAGAGAGCGAGAGAGAGAGAGAGAGCGAGAGAAAGGGAGAGGGCGAGAGAGATACTCAATGAGACAGATCCATGTAACTGACAGTGTTTAGTATGATTGTAAAAACGAGAGTGGGTAAGTGTGCTTGTTTGTATGTTTGTTTGTTTGCTTACCGTGAGAGGCTCAGTAGAGTTATTACTGACAAACGCAGTGGTGGTCTGGATGGTAGCACTGGACCCTCCTGTTGCAGCCACGGTTGGGGTACCTGTGGTCGCATTGGACCCTCCTGTTGCAGCCACGGTTGGGGTACCTGTGGTCGCATTGGACCCTCCTGTTGCAGCCACGGCCGGGGTACCTGTGGTCGCATTGGACCCTCCTGTTGCAGCCACGGCCGGGGTACCTGTGGTCGCATTGGACCCTCCTGTTGCAGCCACGGCTGGGGTACCTGTGGTCGCATTGGACCCTCCTGTTGCAGCCACGGCCGGGGTACCTGTGGTCGCATTGGACCCTCCTGTTGCAGCCACGGCTGGGGTACCTGTGGTCGCATTGGACCCTCCTGTTGCAGCCACGGCTGGAGTACCTGTGGTCGCATTGGACCCTCCTGTTGCAGCCACGGCCGGGGTACCTGTGGTCGCATTGGACCCTCCTGTTGCAGCCACGGCTGGGGTACCTGTGGTCGCATTGGACCCTCCTGTTGCAACGACGATGGGGGAAGTGGAAACTGTTGTGGCATTCATGACTGGGATGTTCTGTGCCTTTGTCCCCAGTGACAGACAAGCCACTATTACCATCAACACAACCATAACTGGTCTGCTGTCCATTTCTATAAGGAGAGAAAATTGTTTTTTTTAATTTCATTTCTTTAATTTCATTTCTTCTACCTTTTATATTTACCATGTGATTCAATAAAGCAGACGTTTGAGATAAAAGGTCTCTTGTAGGGACAAGGATTAGGAATGAAAAGAAAACAAGTATGTAAAATATAACTAATGTGGGACAGAACAAATCCCTTTGTTTGATGTTTTCTATTAGTTAAACATCAAATAAGAATTGTTATTCGTGTAAAATGTTAAAACACATTTAAGTGCAAACTCGAGAAACCAGACAAAGTAAGTTTAAAATGTTCTCTGTCGAAGCTCTATAGTAATATCAAAATAGTGGCCTTCAGGGTAAACGCAACATTTGACATGGACCACGCTATATTTACCTTGCTGTTGCGGGTTTTGCGGTGAATTGTCTCCTTTTGAAGAAAGTTCAAGTGAAAAGTGAGTCGCTCCTTATAGTAGAGATGATGCAGGTGCGCTTGACAGGGATGCTCTTGGCGGTTGCCTCAGTTGTGGGGTCTGAACCCGGTATTTAACAATTTAGAAGAGTGCGAAAGAGGGAGGAGAATAGGTAGGAATGTGATAGAAGATGGTGACGGGCGTCTGACGTTTCGACTTTTTTTTCCTACTTGGGTACAAAGACAGTTTGACATCTTATGTTTGGAGGTGGGTTTGACTGGAAAAGTTATTGTGTCGTTGCTGTGATCCTATGACAATGCTTGGCTTAGTCACTGCCTGAAAACAGGTCTTGTATCGCATTTCCTAACATTCTATTTTTAAAGGACAGATATGAATGTGACACGACCATGAACATGAAATCAACTTTCCTCCAGCCACTTAAAAAAACACATATTAGACTCAAGTAAACTCTTACAATCATTAAAATAAAATAAAAATAATAGGCAACAATAATATAGTTTTTTTCTGAAAAGGTTCCACATTTCTGGACAGTAGACCTATCACCCAATTTAAGGACAGCATGGCTAGTCTAATTACGCAGGTGATTCGAAACATTTTTTATGAAAGGTTAACCGTCTGCGTCGTATTTTAGAGGACGTTAAAACGCATGTGGTTATTATTGAGACCTTGTGATCGCATTATTTGATGGTTAGCGGACATTGTAGAACCGGTCTAACTACTGGAAAAGCCCACACTGTGCGTCTTTGTCTCGGCCTAACCCCAACGTTTCGTTCTCTTTTATTCCCTCTCAAAACTCAAAGAGACTTCAAAAGGGTGGACAGTATTGAACTGTTCTTCGTTTAATAACCTGATCTTTCATTCTTGTGTATAGGGTTACTGTCGTTTGTTGTTGTAAACGTGTTCATCGGACAGGTTGTCAGATATTAATACTGTGCTTTTACACATCTCACACTGGCCCATATCCTCGTTTCACAGGTTCATTTCAGTCCTTTTTTTGGGACCAACATATGAGACAAACTCTAGAAAACGAACTGGCTATGCACATGCACTACTTCACTCAGGGTATGGATAAACTATGGCTCACTAACCTAATCTAGCTTTATCGATCTCTCGATCTAGAAGCCTGCCCTGAAAACCAGATATGAGATCAAAACCAGATCAGGTATTAGCCAAAGTGGACAGCTTTCAAAGAGAAAGTGGACAACGTTCCAGGATGAGAGGGTAAACGAACATAGAGGGAGGATCATGTCAAATGGATTGCATTAACAAACTTTTTTAACGGATGCGTTGGTAAAAATCCGCGCTCACACAGCCTCACCTTTCAATCTGGCAAAATCACATGGCATGCACTACTGAAATGTCACTATTACACCACAGACACACACACACTCACACACACAGCACGTACCACAGTAACCGTATAAGTAAGAATGCCAACAATTTGGTCACGAGTAAATACCGGCAGGGTGTGTGTGTGTGAACAAACATGCTTGTTGTTCAGTGTGTGCGTTTCCTTAAACGTAAGGTCCCCTGACTCGCCAGGTGTTTATTTTTACTTTAAGGAAGAAGGAAGAAAGACAGTAACTAAGCGTGATCCGAGCAAGAAACAGAACGTAGAAGAAGTTGGACCAGCCATCTCCAGGTGCCTGATAGCAGATGTGGAGCTTGACAGTAAAGGGGGAGGAAAGGGGAGACGGGGGAGAGAGCGGGGGGGAGATGGCCGGGGGAG
>BROE01000023.1:7941923-7974808 GCA_036571765.1 Plecoglossus altivelis | reverse complement strand
CCTCCACCTCCTCCTCTTCCTCCTACTCCACCCCCTCTACCTCCACCTCCTCCTCTTCCTCCTACTCCACCCCCTCTTCCTCCACCTCCTCCTCTTCTTCTTCTTCTTCCTCCTCCTCCTCTTCCCCCTCTGCCTCCACCTCCTCAAACCCGTCCATGGTCTTCTGCAGCTCTTCTTTGATATGGTTCAGCTCCAGAAGACCCTTCTGGAGGTCTGTACACACCTCACGGATCTTGGCTGCAAACTCAGTCTTGGCACCCTGGAACCATCGAAATGACAATGATCGACTCTTTGTTTTGTCTTTTCAACTTGTGACTGTCTGCTCGTATAGCCGAGGGAAAAAGATCAGTACAGAACAGTATCGAACTGAAAGTGGGAAAAAGAGAAAAAGACAGAGAGAGATAGAAGAGATACTAGGTAGTGGAAGAACGGAGGCTCTACACATTTTCACGTCAGTCAAATAAAATCGGAAACTCAACATCTTAAAAAAAAATATATATATATATGAATAAAATTCGAAACATTCTCCTGTACCTTCCGAAGCTCCATCGAGTCCTTAGCCAGGAAGAAGACGTCGAGAGCCAGGAAGAGGCCCGACATCACCCCCGTGGTCACGCTCATCACCTGGGCCGCCTTGGCTGCACCCCCTGCCACGCTTAGGACCTGCACGGTGCTGATCAGACTCTCTGTATTGATGAGCAAGGCCTTGCCCGCCCGCCCACCTTCCTTCATCACGTGCTTCACGTTCTGGTTGAGATGGTTCTTGTTGATGCTGTCCGCGTACTGCTCAAAGTTCCATTCCTCCAGGGTCGCCATGCCCACCTGGGCGGAGGGGGAGGGAGAGAGGGAGGGAGGGAGATGGAGAGTGGAAGGGGGGGAGGGATGAAGACAAACAGAGAGGTGAAAACAGATGGTAGAAACACAAGCAGTGAGCTTTGGGGAACATGACACTGAAGGGTGGGTTGTGCCTGCGTTTGCATCCCCTCACACCTGCACAAAGTCCAAACACTCCTTGATGTCTCTCATCTCGTCCTGGTAGTCCTGGATCATCTTCTCCACCTTCTTCCTGTCCGTCTTCGAGTGCATCGTGTCAGTGATGTTCGCCGAGGCGGAGGCCACGCCCCCTGCCGTCGCCACGCCGATGCCCACCGCCGTGACGATGAGCGACGTCCCCATGGTGAAGGGCGCCAGGATGAGGCCGGTGATGGTGGTGATGCTTCCGGCCACGCTGGCGACCCCGCCTCCGACGCTGGCCTTCACCGTCTTCTTGTGGAAGCTGTCGGCTGCGTCGGCCAGTGACAGCAGCTCCAGGATCCGTTGCTGCAGCGACCCGCCACGGAGATTGAAGAGGCGGACGAAGAGGCAGGCGGCCATGAAGACGCGATCGGCCACCGCCTCCACCGCCCTAGAAGAGAGAGAGAGACAGTTAGAGGGAGAGGAGGGGAGAGAGAGAGACAGAGATATAGAGAGAGAGATGAGAAGGAGGAGAGATAGACAGAGAGGAGAGGAGAGGGAGAGAGGGAGGGGAGAGAGAGCGAGAGTAGAGAGAGGGAAGAGAGAGATGAGAAGGAGGAGAGATAGACAGAGAGGAGAGGGAGAGGTAGAGAGGGAGGGGAGAGAGAGAGAGAGAAGGGGGAGGAATGAGACATGGATAACCACATGAACCATCTATCTCTCTCTGTCTTTTTCTCTTTCTCCCTCTTGGGGGATAATAAAGTTGACCTTGAACTTACAGAGAGACCGGGAGGGAAAAAGGGTGACAGCGAGCGTAAAAGAGGGGAGAAAGGAGGAGTGAAAGAGATGGAGGAATTTGGTAAGATAAGGCCCATGGCAGGGAGAACAATGAAGCCCACAGGAATGAGAAGGGTAGGGCTGAAAGGTAGGTTTCAATCTAGCCAAACTCCCCTTTCCAGAAATTGCTCTTGGACCTGTGAAATCCATACTTACGCTACTTCTTCCCCTTCCTCAAACGGGTTTGCCTCGTTCCACTCCTCCCATCCTACAAGACAAGATGAATGCCACAGAAGACTTTGGGCAAACTAGAAACGAAAGAGAACTGCAGCCTGTCTGTAAGTCATGTTACGCTATACATTGGATTGATGTACAGCGAACAGGTGGACATGTAGACGAGATGTTTGGTGACAACTTTGATCTTCGTACCTTCCACTGTCCTCCACCAATCCAGAAGACCCTCTCCATCCTAAGGATAGCGCGCACACACACACACACACACACACACACCACACACACACACAGCTTCACACACTTCACCTTGCCGAATGGGGTCTACAAGAGGACTCCTGCAGTGTATGTTCTAGGGCAAGGGGGTCCAATCCTGGTCCTCGAGGGCCACTGTCCTGACAGTTTTTATGTTTCCCTGCTCGGGCAAACCCGATTCTAATAAATGCGTTGTTATGAAGTTTTGTGGAAGCCTGATAATGACCCTTCGTTAGAATCAGGTGTGCTGGAGCTGGGCACAGGGTACGAGCTCCTTTTTTTCTAGAGCGTCACAATACAAACGTACGTCCTGCCAGTCCACCGGGGTCCCTTCTCCAGGTGCTGTCACTGCAGACGACTCTGCAGACTGGGGGGCGGCAGCATCCTGGGACAGGTACACCTATGCACCAGTGCACACAAACACACTCACACACACTCTGGGTTTGTTTTCCTATCCTAGTAGGGCCTAGCTGATCACTCACATTCCAAATGATGTTTCCTCTAACGATGAACCCCTAACCGTAACCCTTAACGTCATTCTAACCCCGACACTAATTCTATAGCTCCTAAAAAAGTTTATTTTGAATCATTCTCACACACCCACATCTGAAAAAAAGACTTTCTCCCAGACTGAAAATCAGGAAGTTAAAAACTAGACAGATCGAAGACTTTATCTACCCTGGTATTTGGCTCCTCCGTGGATTGGCTCACCCCACCTCTACCTGTGTCACCGTCACCATCAGTGTACCAGACAACCTGCAGCAAGTTTCAATGGTTCAGCAGTTACATGGTTGACGTTTAGAGAGGCACTACAAACGTTCTTCACTATGATCCAGAACATCTTTTTTCCATCGTAATCTTCATTATCTTTGTGATCATCATCAGTACATTGTTCTCCGTGACGTTGTTGTTCTCAACCAAACTGCCATCGCTGGAGGACAGCTCACTGCGGAGGGATGAAGTGTCCTGGGGGAGGGGAGGGGCAGGGTGGGGTAGGGAGGGGGGAGGGGGAAGGGGGTTAGTCACGATAGGAGGGGCAGTCGGTGAAGTGCCTAGCACAGGGGGGAGGCGAGAGGAGACGAGAGTCGCGGGCAGTTTGGTGAGGCTAGGGAGGTGTTAGGAAGGGGGGGAGACGAGAGCACGACGATGTTAGGAGCGGGACAGCCGGTTGATTTCGGTAGTTCTGGCTATTAGGGATGGGGGGTATGTGGTGGGATGACTGGATTCTCTTTTGTATGTAGTTATGAGCAGAGAGGTTCCGGTCATAGATGAGAGAAAGGGGAAGACGTGGGGAAGGGAGGGAGGGGGGAGAAATGTTATCATCTCTATGGCATTCTGCACGTTAGAAACGTAACAGTTGCACCATCTCATGACTTTTATTGTTAAAAAAAAAACCTAATCCACACCCACCATTCATGCGTAGAGTAGATTAATTCTCGGAACATTCTTTGAAACATTCCTGGATTATGAGAAACAAACATTCACCTGGTTTGGCTGGTTGGACCTGAACGGATTGACTCTCTGAATCATCCCACTGAACGCTCCAGGCTTCTAACAATCAACATGACAAGTCAGTCATTATTATTTAAGAGTTGGGGGTTTTTTTTAGGGAGGGGGGGGGCGGGGCAAACATGACCTTGTGATTGAATACTAATTCAGGAAACAGTCTGTTTCGTGTGTTGGTGTGTTCGTGTACGGTTCGTGCGTGTGTGTGGTGGTGCTGTGCTTGTGTGTGTGTGTAGTGATTGTGTGTGTTAATTTTCACAATTATTATTCCAGTCATCTGTGTGTGTCATCGCGTGTGTGTGATTTTCCTTTTTCTTTGTGTGTGTGGAGTGGAGTGTGTGTTTCTGCCGCGTGTGTGCATGTGTCGTGTGAATGGTGAGTGTTTCGTCTGAGCGAGCGATTATTGTGTGTTTCGTGCCGCGTGTGTGTGTGAGCGTTTTTTCGTTCTGCGCATACTGTTGAAGTGTTTGTGTGTGTGTGGTGTCGTGTGTGTGTGTGAGCCGTGTGTGTGTGTGGTTGAGCGGTGTGTGTGTGTGAGTAGTGTGTGTGTGTGGTGAGGTGTGTTCGTCTATGTGTTGAGCGCTATGTTTGTGTGTTCGGTGTGTGTGTTTCTGTGACTGCCTATCATCATGATTCTGACCGGTTTTGAATTACTGGCGCAGTTGTTTCTCTGTTGCCTGGTGATCCACAGTGTCTGTGCAAGAATCTTCCCCCTTCACCTGGAACACACAAGCAGCCAGAATGGACCCAGGTGACAAACCACAGACAGGTGACAAACCGATATAGACTACAGGCACCAGGTGACAAACCGGTGTAGACTACAGGCACCAGGTGACAAGCCAAGAGTCAGGAAAAGGCACATCAGAGTTGCTCTTTATGATATAATAGACCGGGAATTTGCTGAAACCATATATGTGTGCCAGAATGGATGTGTGTGGAATAGTGTTGCCATGACACAAACATGTGGACTTGGGTCCTGATGCCTATGAAGGTGGTGAGGGGGGGAGGAAGGGGGAGGGGAGGAGGAGGGAGGGAGGGAGGGGAGGGAGGAGGAAGCTCGTCTGCACGCAGCCAGCATGCAGTGGAACCAGAAGAATGACACAGTCGCCGAAAGAATCTGTGTCTCGGCACAACGCCAGTACCACTTTACAGTATAACCCTAGAGTGGTGTAACTACCTGCTTAATCACCTGTCTGTGTGTTTACCTGTCTGTGTGTTTACCTGTCTGTGTGTTTACCTGTCTGTGTGTTTACCTGTCTGTGTGTTTACCTGTGTAGGTGTGGAGGATTTAAATGGATTCACTTTTTGAAAAACTCCTTTCATCCCTCCAGGGTTCTGCAACACAAACGCAACGAAGGTCACCAAACCGAACGACTCTGAAAGTGTTTGGTCAAAGACGTCGTGCCGAGGAGTCACACGCTGATCTATTTGGATGCTTTCTGTTCTACTGGATTCTATTGTGTTATGTGCCAGGTTTGCTGATGAAAAGGGGTTTCATCATCATCCTCGTCGTCTTCATCCCACCTGTTTGTTGTCTGTGGGGAGAATCGCAGTTGTTGACTCCTTTGTTGCCGACGAGGAGCTCTGGATGGAGGGAGAGGGGGGAGGGAGGGAGGAGAGAGGGGAAGGAAGGAGTGGAAAGAGAGAGAAAGGAGGAAGAGAGAGAGACAGAGAGAAGGATGGAGAGAGCGAGGAGGAGACAGGAGCAAAGCTGACCTCTGCTGGACACAGTGCAGTACTGCATGTTACTGTACCCAGGAGAGACACCTAAGGAGGTCTACCTGAGCTGATCTGAAGGGGTTCACCCTCTGAATGACTCCCATCACTCCCGTCCCCTTTAGGAAACACACAAACAAACATGCATGTGTTCTCACACACACACACACACGCACACACACACACACACACACACACATACACACACACACGGTTACAACTGCAACATTGGAGATGGAGGGAATGCCTTGCGAGTCACTCTGCTCTACCTTAGTATTTGTTGGTAGCTCTGTCTTCACACCACTGGTCTTGTCCTGGAAGTCCATCAGAACATCCGTTAATACCAGGAGACACGTGATCTGTCTACAACAGAACACCCTGTGTGTGCGTGTCTGTGTATAAAGGGATTTTCACTTGTAAAACCTCAAGAATGTTTCTTAATAGTGGAATGACTTTCACTCTTTGTGTTATCCAATCACCCTCTCACACTATCACTCAGAAGATCTCTCCGCCCTCGCCCAACACTTAGTAAACTACGGTGTAACGTGTTTACCTCTGTGCTTTCAGATTGCGGGACAACCGGACTGGCTGATGCGACCGTGTCCCTTTTAAATATATTCATGTTGACCTAAGGAGACGCGCACACACACCTTGTTATGGGCAACAATGAATGCAGTGTCCACACCCCGCTTTTTCGCATGACAGTCTCTTTAACCTTTGTTATTTTCTCACAATGGCACCCTGGGTATAACAGAGAGCTCGGATATTGCAACCGTGAATACGTTTTGTGAGTTGAAAGAGTATGAAAGACAGCAATTGCGAACATTATGTTTGATAACATCACTGACAGTTCTCCTCTACTAAAGTCAAAACGGAGCGGGCGGAAGTTCGCTTGTAAAAGTTCCAACTTTATCACTAGGATTTTCAAAGTCATTTCAGTTGAAAACGCTTACCTTATTATTGCAAGCTGATCTGGTAAAAGAAAAGTTACAAAAGTTTTTCAAAACACTGACTAGCTACAATGACTAGCTACTCTCCGTCACTTCCCCTCCGAACAGTCAAACGGGTTTGACGAAACAGACGTACCTACATGACGATCAGTAACTACACTACTCCTGTTACAAGCGAGCATTATAGACATTTCTATCACACCTGTGACCTACATCTATACAATTCCAACACGGAAGGACTGGAATGAAGCCCTTTACCACAGACATGCCCTTTGTTTTGATCGAAGCGCCTTAAGTTGGGGAGGGCCAGGTTATAAACTCGCTCACAAAAAAACTACCGGTTGCCGACATTGACTTTTGTTCAAATCCATTTATATTCAGTCATATGGTTCTTTGTACAGCCATCAATTGTGGTACCACTTCCCTTGCAAGCGTTGTTCAGACTATCGGTTCAAAATCTTTATCTTTATTCAAATACGCATCAAATTTTTGTTGTTAAAGTTTGTAAATTATGGAGTATGAACATTCAAGTGTATCAATCTGCTGTGAACATATATTGTGTGAACTATATTCAAAGTTAACAAAACGGATTGCGCTTAATTAAACACATAACGGCACTAGTTACACTTTTAAATCCCTTTCAAGTCAGCTGCTGGATCACGTGCCACTGTTTACATCATCAACATTTGTGCAAAGGAATGTGCAAAAGATTGCTCTTTCTAAACTGTGCAAAAACATGCCAAACTATTACCCCCCCCCCACCCCCATATTATACCTACACATAACAAGAGTCCAGAGTATGGACCAGACACCACGTAAAGTTTTTGCTTAAAAGTAAAAACCGTCTCAGCGATTATTTTCCAAAAAGCATTTCATCATTTGACCAGCAGAGGGCGTTCCAGCACAGTAACATATCTCGTCTCATGGCATTGCCACTGACAACAGGCCCTATGAACGACCTCTGAAAGGGAAGCTCTAGTTCCTCTAAAGCTTTCTAATTTTATCATCATCATCATGTACTTTTTTTCCAATCTTCAAAATGGGCTCTGGGTGAAATATCTACATTTCGGCAGCTCTAAAACACACTGCATCATGGGAGTTGTAGTTCCTCGTCACGGTCCTCCGTTAGCATCCTGTAGCTCCTCCCGGATGGCGTTGAGCTCCACCAGGCCCCGGTGCAGCTGGTGGGCCAAAGACTTGATCAAGGCTACCACCTCCTTCTTGAATCCCTTCTTCAGCTCCCGCGAGTCTTTGGTGAAGTACTTGTCCATGCCCTGGAACAAGGACCTGACGGCAGTCAGCAAGCCCTCCGTCACCTCTCCAGCCCGCAGAGCGGGTCGATCCACAAGGCTGACCATCTGCACGGCCCGTCTCACCTGCAGAGTGACGAGCAGGCAGACAGGTGGGCAGAAAGACAGGTGAGAAGGCAGGTGAGCGGGTAGAGAGAAGGTATAACAGGTAGGCAGAAAGACGAAAAGAGAGAGATTGAGACAGAGAGCGAGAGAAGGAGAGCAAGAGAGTTAGAGAGGAGAGAGTTAGAGAGGAGAGAAAGCTAGAGAGAGAGCGAGAGTTAGAGAGAGGAGAGAGGTAGAGACGGAGAGAGAGAGAGGGCTACAGAGAGAGAGAGCGAGATAGTTAGAGAGCTGAGAGCTAGAGAGAGAGAGCGAGAGTTAGAGAGAGGAGAGAGCTAGAGACAGAGAGAGAGCGAGAGAGTTAGAGAGAGGAGAGAGCTAGAGACAGAGAGAGAGCGAGAGAGGTAAAGAGAGCGAGCGAGAGAGCCTATCCTCACCTCCCAGTCTCCAGAGTAGTGGTGTGTGCCAGCTCTCAGGAGGGGGTGTACCCTCAGCTTGAAGAGGCCCTGTATGATGTACCTCAGCACCTTGGCCAGCTCTTCCATCCGGGCCTCAAAGTCCTCCAGCACCACCTCCACCTGTAAGGCAGCTCACCGGCTTAAACAGGGGGGGGGGAGAGTCTGTCTGTCTTTTGTATCCATTCATCCACCCATCAATTCACTCATCCATCCATCCATCCATCCTCGCTCCCTCCCTCCCTTTACCCTGTCGTCCATCTGAGCCAATGACATGCAAGCGTCGACGGCGACACCCCTACCTTCTTACGGTCCTGCATGTTGTTCACGTTGTCCGAGATGGTCGCCGTGGCCGTCGTGATCCCGCCCGCCGCCGCCACGCCAACGCCCACCGCCGTCACGATGAGCGAGGCGCCGAGCGTGAAGGGCGCCAGGGCGATGCCGGTGATGGCCGCCACGCCGCCGACGGCCGCCGTGGTGCCGCCGGTGATGTTGCCGATCTTGGCCTTCCGGTGGAAGTTGCTGATGTCGTCGGCGATGACGCCCAGCGTCATGACGTGCTGCCAGAGGATCTCAGCACGCTCGGTGAAGAACTTGTTGAAGACGCGCAGGGAGTGATGGACCTTCTCCGCCAGGGAGGTGAAACCGCTTGTGGGGGGGGGGAGAGGAGGGGGGAAGGAGGAGAGGAGAGAGGGGGGGGTTAGGGTTTGGGTTTGGGTTTGGGTTAGGGTTAGACAGAGAGAGACAGAGACAGAAAGAGAGGGAGAGAGACAGAAAGAAAGAAGGAGAGGGAGAGAGGGAGAGAGAGGAAAGGCAAGGAGGTCATGAGAAAAAAGAGGGATGAAGAGAAGACAGTTGAAGGAAGGAAGGAAGGAAGGAAGGAGGTGAGGGTGGAGGGGCTCCAACTTATCTCTAGAAACAGACCCCATCCACCCAGGAAATGCTATGGAGAGGAACAGCTGGTGGTTGTAGACAGTTCTAATGCATGACTGGTCCAGGGAGAGAGAGAGAGAGAGAGAGAGGTACACACTTGGTCTCATCCTCTTTCAGAGTCTTGTCTTCATCATCCGAGGGCAGCTCATCCCATTCTGAAGAGACACGATTGGAAACGCAATAGCGTGAGAGAGCGTGCGAGCGAATTCGAGGACAAGCATGTACGAGCGCGTCGCTGTCTGTATGGTGCGTGAGAGAATACGAAAGTGCATATACGTCGATGGCGTGTGTGCAACTCACGTTCTACTGTGTTCCACCACTCCATCAAGCTGTCAGTGTCCTGGGGGAGGTGAGAACATGACATTACTCAACATCACCTCCTCCACTCCTCTAATGACGCCCATCTAGCAGGCGGGAATGCCCTTCGACTGTTTCTGGCGTTACAATCCCCTGTAAGGCTAGACATGAGATCAATACGTCAATACTCACCCCTTCCTCCTCCTCCTCCTCTTCCTCCTCCTCCTCTCCGCCCTCCAGATCACCCACAAGCCACTCATCCATCTGGGCTGACTTCCACTCCGCCTAAGAGATGGACGGATGAAAGGTCTTTTGTCGTTTACATAAAACGTGTTTGGCCTTGGCTAACAGTTTGATCAAGTAATTTACCTGCCGAATCATTTCTGATGAAGTCTACAGTTATATCGCATGGGGGCGCTGTGGTAGGCCATGCGAGGCGAGTGTGTTCCGTGCGGGTTTAAGACTAATCACAATGGCCTGGGATCGAATCCCTTCCTCAACCCTTTACTGCACGTCTCTCTCTCTCCCTGCCTTTCCTGTCACACTTTCAATGACGTAGAATCAAGCATGAAAAAAAAGCCCAGAAATGTCCCTTGAGAAAAATAGCGAGACGATAAAAATCGTTTTAAAAAAACACAGCTAAGATTAGCTCAATTAAGCTGAGCTAAACTAAACTAAGATTAGCTCAACTGAGCTGAGCTAACGTAAACCAAGTTAAGATAGGCTCATCCCTCTTCCCATCCCCAGCTATGCTGCAGAACCAGCCCAGCAACCTCTTGCCAGAACATAAAGGACACGCTCAGATGTTCTGTCTGGAATGACAGATATGACACTAACTCAGCTAGACAACAAGACCACAACAACCCACACTACTGTTGTTGTGGGAGAAGGGTCGTGCGTTGTGAAGAAAAGTCTGGCACGCGTGTCACTCCTGATTGCATGGCTTTATACCAGGGGGTGTCGAACTCCGGTCCTCGAGGGCCGCTGCCCACATCGAAGCGCTGATTTCCGATCTCGTTTCCCTGCTCCGCCAACACCTGACTATTAACAATGATGGGGTGCACACACCTTAGACCTCCTTACTCTACAAGAGGCTCGCATTCCAAATTAATGAACGCCATCTAGCGTTAAGAAGTCAGAATGCTGTAGACGCAGGTGGAAACATGGATAAACTTAGTCAAAGAGACAGCAGGCACACCTCTCGAGGACCGGAGTTTAGACACTCCCTGCTTTCTAACCCCTCTCTCCATTCCCTGTTGCACAAACGTATCAAATCCTGAGAATCTAAAGCTGCTTTAGTTTAGGCATGCATCAAACCCGTAGGACAGGAGTAACAGACCCAAGATGAACAGATCTCATTGATGACGCCAGGACCTTCCGAGCAGAGACAGGACAGAGCCACAGATGGGAGACGACAGGACTTGAGAAGACGGGACAAGAAGACATGTCAGAGAACAGAACAGAGAAGACAGGTCACTACAGACAGGGACCCCAGCCAGCCACCCTACTAGACGAAGTAAAGTAGTAGTCACTGACTAGGCTAGCACACCACTGCGAGAATCCCAAGTCCAACCTTATCTCTGAACTCTGAGAGTAAACACAGACTTAGAGACCCAGAGCCAAAGGCCAAGTGACACACAACACAGCTCATATGCGTACACACACACCACACCCACTCATATGTAGACACACACATGCACACACTCTTCACCTTCCTCCTTTGGATTTTTTAAGAGCACCTTTAAGTTTGGTGTGTTTGTGGCGGGTTCAGGATAACAAGCAAAGACAACACTTCGCAGTACAGGGTCCCACTGTGCAAAAATGAAGGGCAGAGGAATACGAGACGACTATCAATAATCTAGACATCGGACATACACACATCTACTCGCGTTTGCTGGCCAGTTCTTCCTCTCCTCCTCCATCTTCGAACATTCTGCTCCTGCGTAGAAGCAGTGCAGCTCACCTTTTCCTGGAAAAGGTGCATCGCGCCGGTCAAGAACCCTCCTGAGAGAGGACACACGAGAGAGACACACAGAGGAGAGAGAGACACACGAGCAGAGAAGCGAAGACACACACAGGAAAAGAAGAGAGAACCCAAGAGGTCGCCGAGAGAGCCGGAGAGAAACGGACAAGAGGTGACCGAGGATACCAGCCGGACACGACCACCATGTACAGGCCAGAAACTAGATACGAATTTGCATTGGAAAACGCAGAACACTAGGATCGAGACCCAGACACCAAACGCCCAATAAGTGATTACCCAAACCCAAAGAGCGCTGGAGATAGGCAGCAGAACTGCAACAGGAACGTCACAGTCGCGAAACGATCGATCCGCGGATGAAGAAGACCTGGAACCAGCCCCCGTAGTCCCTTCCTCCAAGTGACTGTTCCGCCAGACAATCCTTCCAGCACTTGCCGTCGTTACGGAGCCTTGGCAACTTGCGAGCGTCGTTATCTGACTACACCGGGATGCAAAGGCCGAAGAACAACACGCCAGGACCAGACAGTCACTCCTCCAGACGTCTCAGACGATGACAGAAGGTGGAGACGAGAGGGGAAGATGAGAGAGAGAGAGAGAGAGAGAGAGAGAGAGAAAGAGTGAGAGACAGAAAGAGAGGGAGAGAGAGAGAGAGAGAGAGAAAGAGAAATACCGGCTTCCAGTCCTCCATTCCATTCTGTTGGTTGTAGTACGTCTCTTCTGCCGCGAAGCCTTTGGCACCTTTCGGGAGACGGTCTTGGTCGAGGTAACCTTCCTGAAGAGAGGAGTAGGTGTTGGTGCCATGGGACATTTCCTCAGTATGGTTCTACCGTGTGTTCTCCACAGCGTTCTGGAAGGACTCACCATGGAGCGTCTTCGCCGTGAGAAGTCCTGAGCGTCTTCTGGAAAGCGCTCATCTGGACTCTGAGGGAGGGAGTGGATTTCCGTCAGCGTTGAAGCACAAACGTGCACAGACGATAAGCGCAGAAAGCGTTGTCTTAAAGCGTTACCTTGGAACCCTTTCGAATGGGCTGTTGAAGTTTGAATTGATTTGATTTCTTCTGTTGAGGAAGAGGTTCAAGTTCATGTTTATTGACAAAGCACATTTAAAAACAATGTGCGTTGTACCAAAGTGCTGTACAATATTACACCAAGATATAAAAAGATAATAAAACGAATACATAGGATAACATATAAAACATGGGAGGGTTAGGAAGAGGCGTTGTCTGAGATCTGGTTAAAAGAATACAGATCAGGTGAAAGAACATGCTGAGGGAATCACCGGTTTGTCGTCCATCGCTCCGCTCAGGTCTTCATCTTCCATCGCCCTGGCAGAGAGAGAGTCTGACACTCTCCGGCTAGACGTATTATCCGGGAAACCATTCTGAACATTTTCACATCAATAATGTTTTTTTTTATTTTTATACATTTTTTATTTGTTTACAATAATGACAGAGTTGCCCAGTTAATCTAGCAAGGCTGTGTTTAATGTCATGGCAAGAAAAAAAACACACAAAAAACCTACTTACATTGTCCAAATAAATACTGTGTGAATGTTTGTAAGTGTAAAAATAGCCTTGTGAAGGAACTCTTCGTGTAGTGACAGTACCTTAGTGGAAGGAGAACCCTTTCCTCCTTCCAGATTAGAGAAGAAATCATCCTATAAAGAGACGACAGAAATCACGCTGAAAGAATCCAAGGAACGAAGAAACGGAATGCAAAAGAACCTATTAAAGGAGAGTCCATACGTGCTGACATGCAGGGGTGAACTCTCACTACAATCCTTAACATCAACAAGCAAATCTCTCCTTAGCACAACGCTCACGCTGTAGATTCATCCAAAAGGTAAACGCGTGTCCGCTACGTATGCTGTACCTTGGAGCCTCTGCGTGGTGTGAATTTGGAATCTTCTAGACGATTTTCCTGTCGAACACAAAATACAGTGCATGGCCAACACAGTCACGGGTCCCGTTTTAAATAGTTCCGTCTACCCGTGCTTACGTGGACACACAGACAGCTTGTAGGAGACGTCACAGTCCACAAACTGAAGCTCTTCTCACCTTCTGGCGACTGATGGAGAAACCTCTCCGAGGTACGAACTTGACCTTCACTTTGTTTCTCGTCTTTGGTTTCCGGCGATGAAAAGATAAGAAGGAATCAGAAACATCGCGGTTGAGGTACGTCGGGAAAACGTTACCGCGTTCAGACGGGAGGAGGCGCGTACAATCGCGTGGTCGGCGCTTCCACGGTCCACGGGTTCTCCTTCCTCCTCGTCGTCGTCGTCGTCGTCCAGGCCGGCGTCCTGTTAAACAAGGCGTGAGGACGCGGTGCGAGCAGCGTGCGTGTCGTCGGACAGACGTGCGAGAGCGTTGGATGGTTTACCTCAGAACATCGCCGTGAAGAGAAATCCTCTGGTTTCTGCTCCTGCGACACCTGGACGTCAAAACACCTGCGTCAAAACGTATCTTGCAAGACGAAAATACGCGAATCAAGAATTTCCTTCATACTTTGCCGAAGACCCATTTCAGACAAAGCATTGGGCGACACTGTTTATAAATCGACAGTCCCACCGACTTAAAGTGTGATATGGAACGCGACACAGTCTTGACAAGAGTGGGATTGTGAGTTTCTGTGCGAGTGCAAATGTTTCTTTTGACAAGGCGCAAACTTATGACCCCCGACGTCGCACGTCAAGGACCCCAGTCACCTTGGATCCTCTGCGAAGCAGCTGGCTAACTCTGTGTTTGAGTCGTTTTCTCTGTGAACACAAGACGCGAGAATTCACGATGACTAGCGTGTGAAGCCGAGACAGAGAAAGAAAGAAGGAAAGGAAACAAAAAAAAGAAAATTGTGAGGGGAAAACAAACAGCTAGAATAGGCGAGAGTGGACAGTGAAAGAAAAAGACACCGAGAAAAGGAAACAGATAAAGAGAGTTAGACGATACCGGTTTGCTGTCATCCGTTCCTCCATTCGGTTCCTCCTTCTCCAGATCGCCGTCTCTCTCCGCAATTTCTGCATCTAGATACCCCTCCTGCTCGTGTTCCAGGACACCAAATATACCATATAATCACCAACGCTACTCTTAGAACGGTTCACTTTTCATGTTTACAAACAACATTTGGCAAGACATGAAAAGACGAGCGACTTACCTTCGACCCTCTTCGAAGGACGTTGTCGTTGGTGTCGTCCGTGAATGTACCCTGCAACGCACGAACAATCATCAGCTAGCACTTGGTACGTCAAACACACTGCATAACACTGACAGACTTGACCAGCAGTGTTCATCTACCTTGGACCCTCGTCTGGAGATTTTGGAGAATTTAAACTTCCTCCCCTTTCGCTGAAAAAGGGGGTGGAGTCATAGTTTTAGGGAGTGACTGAGGAAGGCTGTGGAGAAGACGTGCGTGCGTGTGCGCGTGTGTGCAAGGTGGGCATACATGTTTTCCAGATCCTTTCTCTTCCTCTCCACTTGCCTTGTCAGAGTCCACTTCAAACTGCAGAGAGAGAGAGGGCCAGAGACAGAGAGACAGAAAGAGAGAGAGAAAGAGAGGGAGGGAGAGACAGAGAGAGAGAGAGACGGAGAGCAAGAGAGAGACAGAAAGAGAGGGAGGGAGAGACAGAGAGTGAAAGAGAGACAAAGAGAGACAGAAACAGAGAGAAAGAGAGGGAGGGAGAGAAGGAGAGAAAGAGAGAGACAAAGAGAGAAACAGAGAGAAACAGAGAAGGAGAGAAAGAGAGACAAAGAGACAGAAACAGAGAGAAAGAGAGAAGGAGAGAAACAGAGAGAAAAAGAGAAAGAGAGAAAGAGAGAAGGAGAGAAAGAGAGACAAAGAGAGACAGAAACAGAGAGAAAGAGAGGGAGGGAGGGAGAGAACAAGAGAAGAAAGACCAGACACCCAGACAGACAGGTTTGTACTACTAGTATTTACAGTAACATCTGTAACCTTAACTCCTCTCCCCTCACTCAGAGGACCCACAGATAGCCCTACCTTCAATGACTCCCGTCGAAGTCTGAACTTGCCGGACTAATAGGACATGAGGGGAAAATGAGAAATAAACGATTAATGAACCACAGGAGGACAACTATGACAAGAGTTGATAGAAGGATTAAAGAAAAGCTAGATGAGGCAGTGACACGGTTACGGGTGAAAGAGAGGAGGAGGGTTGTGTGGATGTAGTTTGGTGAAAGGGACGTCACTGAGAGACAGGCAGTGTCGTGTGGATGACGTGTGGTGAACTGGTTCTTACTGGTTTCCAGTCTGAGCGCAGTTCTGGGCTGTCCTCAGGCCAGTCCTCAACACACTTCTCCTGTTCAGTCAGACAGGTAAAGGCTGATTACACAAACACACACGCGCAAACACAAACACACACGCACAAACACGCACAAACACACGCACAAAGTGTTCCCTGACAAATCTCCCCCCCCCTCCCACACACACTACGACATACTATAATGGAGGCACAACACGACACACACACAGCACACGTGATGTTTAGCCGCACGCATTGAAAGCTACAAAGAAGCAAGTGTGGAGGTGCCATTTTGCTTGTACAAGTTCGCGTCTACGCTACCGCCTTAGAAATGAGTAGTAAAAAAGTCCGTGAAAACGTTCTCCTCCTCAGGCGTGCCGTTCTGCAACAACAAGACATTCCGATTTGTCCATCACGACGACACGCCGGACTGATAAAAAAAAAAATAAAAAACTAAAAACAAGAAAAAAGAAAAAAATAAAAAAAAAAAAAACAACAGGTCGCGTTCCGGATTTCACATACTTGACACACATACTGCACTGACTCTCTACGCCTGTAACGTTCATGAGAGATGCTGATTGGTTGATGACGTGTAATCCAGAGACGACTTCCGTGATTGGATGAAACAAGGGAATACCTCACTTTTGGTCGTAAAAAAGGGGCTGCAAGGATGGAGACTGTGACACGCCCTGTGGACATCCCTGATCACCTGATCAGGAAGCGTTCACGCAGAACTAACAAAAAAAACAATAAACAAAAAAAAAAAAAAAAAAAAAAAAAAAAAAAAATAAAAAAAAACCAAAAAAAAGAAAAAAAAACAAAAAACAAAAAAAAACAAAAAACAAAAAAAAAAAAAAAAAACAGAAAAAAAAAAAAAAAAAAGAAAAAACAAAAAAAAAAAGAAAACAAAATAAAAAAAAAAAAAAAAAAAAAAAAAAAAAAAAAAAAAAAAAAAAAAAAAAAAAAAGAAAAAAAAAAACAAAAAAAAAAATAAAAAAACAAAAAAAAAAATAAAAAAAAAAAAAAAAAACAAAAAAAAAAAAAAAAAACAAAAAAAAAAAAAAAAAAAAAAAAAAAAAAAAAAAAAAAAAAAAAAAAAAATAAAAAAAAACAAAAAAAAAAAAAAAAAAAAAAAAAAAAAAAATTAGCTTATTAGCATTAGCATCCATGGACCAACCTTAGCAGTGAGCCTGGCAGGAGGGGATGGTCCAGGAGTGACTGGATCCTGATCCTTCTGAAACGCAAAACAACCAAAAGAATTCCAGAACGAAACCAGACAAGAAGTGCTTATTGTGAGCGCCATTGCTGGGTGCCAATGTCGTTATTGTATGTGTCATAAATATGTGTCTGTCATTATCGTGAGCACCATTGCTGTGTGCCAATGTCATTATTGTATGTGTCATAAATATGTGTCTGTCATTATCGTGAGCACCATTGCTGTGTGTCAATGTCATTATTGTACGTGTCATAGATTTGTGTCTTTGTCATTACTGTGAGCACCATTGCTGTGTGTCAATGTTATTATTGTATGTGTCAAAGATACGGGTCAATGTTATTACTGCATGTGTCACGGCTGTTCACGTACAGGGTTTGACTGCTTGTGGACTTTAGTCCGAGGTGCTGGTTTGGGTGGACCGCTGACACTGTTCACCTGAAAGTGGAGTTATATTCATGTCATTGTTCGCTCACCATTTAAGGTTCTTTAAAAGTATCGGTTCCACATAAGAGTGGGTCTGACCTGGATAGTTCCATTGGGGGTTGGCGCAGGCGATAAGGACCTGGCCTGGAGCGTCCCATGTTTCAGGCTAGTGGGGGTGGGCTGGGCAATACCATGTTTGGTCCCATCGGGGGTGGTGAGAGTAATATGGTATGGTTTGCCTGAGGGCGCAGGGCGGACGGAAGGCTGTGGGTCGGACGCCGAAAGTTTGAAGGGATGGCGAGGCTTCTCAGAAGAGGAGACGACCCCTGAGCTCTTGTCTGAAGGAGGATCCTGCCTGACCTTTGATTCAGGGGTCACGTGATAAAAGCCCTGCGTCTGTGGAGGGGGGGCATGGAAGACGTCCGGAGTCTCACTGGACGGAGTTCTAAAGGGGTCACTCGACCCAAAGGGGCTTGCTGGAAACGGGTCAGGTACATTGGTGGAAATATTCCGGAAGGGGTCTTCTCTGAAGTGGGCAGGAGTTTGGAAGAGGTCGCCTCCTGTTGTAAATGTGGTCTGGAAAGGATTCTCCATCCTAGAAGGAAAATCACAGAAGGACGACTCTGCTTTGGCTGAAAAGGTGTGGACCACGTCTTTGGGCGTGACAGGTGTGCCACGGAACAAGTCCTTTTCCTCAACAGAGGCCGACTGAAACGGACCCTTGGCGCTGAAGGCCGGGGTTCCGAATAAGTCATCTCTCGTTGGGATCGCGGACTGGAATGGGTCCTCTAACTTGGAAGGGAACGTGTGGAAGAGGTCCTCTACTGTGCTGGCCATGGGTCGAAACAGATTGTCGCCGTCAGCAGCTTGAAAAAGACCTCCCTCAGGAGCTGGAGAATGGAGCGATTCTACTCTCTTGGTGGGCAGGGTTTGAAATAGATCCTCTTCTATCCAGGATGGAGCCCGGAATGGGTCCACTTCGTCGGTGCGAGAGGCTTGAGAAGGATCCAGTCTTTTGCGGGGTGGGTATTTCAGGAAGTCCAACTGCGAGGGCGCGGCTTCCAACGAACCAACTGTGTCGGGATGCTGTTCGACGGGGACGCCGGCCTCCGTCGGACCGTCGGCGAGCTGGACGTCCGGAAGCACTCCGTCAAACTCGTGAGGCGGAGCGAGGATGGCGGACAGGCCAGCTTCTCCCGGGGCCTCCTTACTGTCACAAGAACCCCTGTCGGCCCTCCCATCCGTCCGTCTGTCAAGGGACTCCTGCAAAACGCAGTCAGAACATAAGATGGAGGGCGCCTGACACCCCATTAGAGGAACCAACTATGCCCTAATATACTAGCTTCTCATCCATGGCGTGTCCCTGTCCATGAAGCCAAGTCTGATAGGAACAGGGAATACTGGTCCAGCTAGACCGTCTTTTCATTTAAGGAACAACGACAGAACAAGTACAGTACTAGAGTGTTGATGATACTTACTTTATAGTGGGTATAGAATGGATTTTCTCTGGAAAACCTTCCATTGACTCCATTCTGATAGAGAAAGGAGAGAAAGACAGAGAGAGAGAGAGATACAGGAGGAGAGACAGCGAGAGGGACCAAAAACAGGTAACATTTATGGGCGATGAAGAAAACCCACCAAAAAAGAGATTCAAGGACAGCGCTACTGAGCAGTGAGTGGCTTTTATCCGTTGTACAATCTGAGTGCTTTACACTGAAGACATGGCCTTGTACAAGCGACAGCAAACAGCACCTGGGAACCGGAGTAGAACGGGTTCCATGGTGTCCCGTCCTTCTCCTCACTCTGAGAGTCATTCACTGGCGATTCACTGGATGTGGAATGTAAAAGATTCTGAGAGATAAAATAGGGGGGTGGGGGGAGAGAGAGAGAGAGAGACAGGAGACAGAGATGAGACAACACAGAGACATAGAGACACAGAGAGACACAGAGACAAAGAGAGAGAGAGACAGAGACAGAGAGAGAGACAGACAGAGAGATTGCAAACCGATGTAAATTGCCAGGATCCACACCAGAAGATATCTGATTTGTTTTGTACTGAATTTTGCATGTACTATACAGCCCAAGAGGGAGGGATCTACCTTGTACTGTTTCTGGAACGGACTTTGGGACACTCTCTTGAGCATCCCTCGTAGTTTTATGAGACTCTGAAAAATAACCATTGACAAAAGATCTTTGTAAGCATGACTAAAGAGTTTCAAGCGACCAGTTACTAACTACGTTGGTAGGATGTTGGACTGGTTTGTTCTGGGTGTTGCGAAACAAGTTGGATGCAGCATCGTCGGCATTGAAAATGTCAACAGTTAAACAAACTGCCTGTCGCAGCACATCAAAAAACGTTTTAAACTCTCGCGTAAGATATTCTTTGGGAAAACTGAGGGTACATAATTCTTTTAAACTTCCGTTCCCTTTTTAGAAGTCAAATTAAATCATACAATATTAACACTAAACATTCGTCACAAAAATAAGACAAAAGCGTTAGACTATATGTCGGCTAAATCCGTACGCTCCACTTGTACACGTGTCCAAGCGATTAAGATAAATTAGGATAGATAAATAAATAAAAAACTCGCTGTAATAAAAACTCAAAGCTTACCATTGTCTTATCTCTGTTTTAATGAACGACAATCGACTCCGGGACACTGTTATGATTAAGACGCTCAATCACGAATCCTGCACAAACACAACATCGCGTTGAGAGAACATCCAGATGATTGATAAGCAGACGGCTCCTCAGCTCGTTGAATAAGACAAGTTGTTTTCGATTGCATCTTTTTATCAAATGTGACCCAACGAGTTTCCCGGGGCGGCTAACTCAAGTTTACTCCTAAATTACAATTGGCTGTTCTCTTGTCGGAAGGGGAGGATATACAAAGGTGAACTGAACTGTTCAAAACTGAACATTTCTGTGCAAAGCCATGTCGTTGTCACACCAACAACCCAAAGGTTGTCTTCGACTATTTACATGGTTGAAAAAGGTCGTTACTGTTCAAATGGGTTGAAATAAAACAGAAAAAACGGCCTTTAGAAGCATCAGTAAGGATAATGAGAGGAGTACACGGGGCAGGTGTGTGACAGTTTGATCCATGTTTGCTCCCTCGCCGTGGCAGCTATGAGGCACTGCAGAAGACAGAAAACACACCGTAATGATTGTAGAAGATTTCATATTTGCAGAACAACGAATCTACTATATTTTACGGTAGAAGAGTGAACTGAACCGTGTTTTTATAATAAACAAACAACTGCAATTGCAAATATTCTACTCAATGGGTTAAATTAGTTGATGAATGGTCCAATGGAAGTTAAATTAAATTGATACAGTATTGCAAATGAATACAATAAATTGCAAGACAATAATTGTATAACGTGAAGGGTTTTTTTTTTTTTTATCTTTCATACATTGTGTGACAATTGAAACATCTTCGCCAAATAAGAGATCTAAATCTTGAGGTTTAAGGATTCTGAATAATACATGTTTACTCAAAAAGACACAATCATAGAAATTACGAACTATGAATTAGGCGGGAATTGTGATTTGGGAAATAAATTACATTATTTCAGAAAACATTTACGAATAGGCCATTAAGGAGGCGGAACAACAGCAGAATAGCAAACCGTAGCAGTGTCACACCTCAAAGTCCGATATCACAGAGCAAGCTGTTCTGTAATAACTTCTTGGGATCAACGTTCAACAGCGTTAGGGGATATATTTTTAGCAACAAGAAAATAATATCAAATTGTGAAATTATTTTTGCGTATGTAATGTTATTATCGCACAGCTATGGTTTGTAGGCTTTGTTCTGTACTATTTGGAAGGGCATACTTGTATCAAGGGTTTAGATTTATTTGTATTAATCACATCGTACGACAATAAATTCGCTTTGCTACTTGTACCTTACAATAAAGGTCACTAAATCTGACAGTCACGTGCTTCACGCTCCTTTTACTTACTTGTATTTTACCCCAGAACTCGAGCACTGCAACATATTCGAGCCAAACATTTCACACGTTTTTTTTCTTGTTTTTTTATTTTTTTATTATCGGCACAGGTTTAGTTAATAAAGCGCGCTGCTGGAGTACCAGTACCAGTAACAATGCTTTGCTCTTACACGGCAGGTTCCCATTCCCTAGTGCTTCATATTGCTTTGGATCATTTTGGATTAAAAACATTATAACAAATAATAATAAAATGAATAATGACAATAATGAATGCATCATTATAATCATAATCATGATCTCGATGAATGAAAAGTAGTACATTTACTTATGAATGAAAACTGTTTTTGGACCATTTCAATACATTGATGATTCAATTGAAAACTACTGGATATTTCTATTTCCACAAAAACTAGGCCCTACATGTATAATACTGAACTAAATTGACATAGATGGCGTTATTGTCCACGTGTGAGGTCTACGCTTGATTGATTGATTTCATCTTTGTTTAAGTAGCCTACAATGAAAGCGATGAAGAGGCGTATAGTGTATTTTAGTCTACTTTGTTTCATAGCGTCCCTTTACTTTCTGTTTCGTTTTGATTTTTCTCAGCGTCCTTCGTGTCTCAATCTCACAGTATCTTCCTCATTAGGTCACTCCTTAACAACCCTGGTTAGCTATTCATGTTGTCCATGGCCTTGTACTTTTGAGTTCCGCGAAGAGAGTGCTGTACTTGTCTTCGAAAGTCTGTTCGCACGTTTGTCGTTCACAATTTGTTCCATTTTGCGCCTACAGTTGGCGCAGAGTTTTCAGTTTTATCCACGGCAAGGAGGAAGGTGATACGCAAAACTAAACATCGTATATTCCTCCACTAGTATCGGACCTCTTGGATAACACGTAAGTTCAATGCCTGTCATTGCGATACATCCGTTTTGAATGAATCTTTCGTGTGACTCGGAAGTAACGAGGATTCTTGAGTGATTCGTTCATTTTGCTAATCGCTCCGCAGTGTGAATGATTTGAAATGGCCTCATAATCTGGACCAATGACAAACTAATGACGTGTCAATTTGAACCGGTGGTGTGTGTGTGTGTCTCTCTCTCTGTGTGTGTGTGTGTGTGTGTGTGTGTGTGTGTGTGTGTGTGTGTGTGTGTGTGTGTGTGTGTGTGTGTGTCGTAATGTCTGTCTCAAGTCTTTCCCCCAGTTCTAGCGTAGTCGGCCAGATATAGAAATGTTCTTCTTTTCAGGAGGCATCTTGTGTCGTGTTTCAGTTAGTCAACCGCCATGGCCTCCGCCACCCTGCGAGTGGGGGAGGACCTCTTCCACTGCTCCATCTGTCTGGACGTCTTCACCGACCCCGTCTCCACCTCTTGCGGTCACAACTTCTGCAAGGCCTGCATCAGTGGCTACTGGAACGTCAACACTGTGTTCCTGTGTCCGTTATGCAAGGAAAAGTTCATCAGGAGGCCCGAGCTTCGAGTCAACACGGCATTCAGAGACATGATTAACGGAGTGGGTTGGCGTGCGCATTCTGTGCATTTTCCTCAACGGATAGTTGAACAAGTTATCGATCATTTGTCGATTAATCATCAAGTGAATCAAAAATGAGTCACAACCATTTATCACAACAATTATGTTGTGAAAGTTGAATCTCTTGTCTGATATTCATGTCTTGTGTCCTCTGTCAGTATGCTGTTCATGAGGTGTCTTGTGAAGGCATCCAACCGTCTGCGGAAGAAGTGCCACCGGACCGTGAGTATGATGGTTTGGGTTAGTTCTACAGTTTCCCACCGGGGAAAACTGACAGCAGAGCCCAGATAAGATTACATTCGATGCTGTATTTAACATTCGCCCCTCGCGGTTTTCCTTCTTGTTTGACGTTCGCACCTTTCCAGAATGCATGTATCCGATTATCGATGCAAACATCACAGTTATCTCCAGTTAAACATGTGTGCAAAGCTCTTTCAATGTTTATTTCCCCCTAATTAAAGTCACTTTTTAATTTGATTACAGGTTAAGGTGTATTATATTTCTTAATGTGAGTGTATATATGTATGGATGCACGTGAATGTGTGAACTTAATTTATGAATGAATATGAATTGATTAATAGTATTGTTTGCACCTACAACAGAAAGCTATTAACCCTTACTTGCCTCTCCCACTTAATAAATAGTAGCATAGTCTTCATGCTGATGCCATGTTCTCTCTTCAGTCTCAACAGATGGATTTCAAAAGGTCATCGAGCAGTTCAAAAATCTAGTGGACAAGAGGATAAACAAACTACAAACTATTCCGCTTGAGCTTCGCAAAACGGCAGAAGTCTTCCAGGACGCTCACCGCAGGAACACCGCCGGCAGTCAGCGTGGCAGAGTTACCGGGAAAGTAGGAGGGATCACGGCTTTAACGGGGTTAGCCATGGCGTTTTCTCCTGTCACTTTCGGCGGATCGCTTCTTGCGGCTGGTGTAGGGATAGTCGTAGGAATAACTGGTGGCGTCGTCGCTGCCGTCTTCGATGAGAAAAGTTCGTCCTACAGCTCGGAGGTAAAAGGAAGAATTGAGAAACTTGTGAGTACATTTCAAACCTCGATTGAACCAATTCGGGAGAAGCTTCAAGTGATCAAACAAGATCTCGATGAATTGAGCAGGTTAAAGGGATTTTTAACCAAAGTTGACCAACTCAAACTCCTACGGCCTGGCACAAGTGGAACACTCTGGTTGGTCGATAGCGTACATGATAAGGGCATTCTAGCGAACGTGGACAGGTTATCGAATAAGGTTTCCAGTTCAAGTCACAATATTTGCTCAGCCTCACGACGTCAAGCTAACAGTAGTGTTAACTTGATCATTCAAACTAACACTGACATAAAACCGTTCATGAAGTCAATTGAAATCACAGCCAGTAGATTCCAGAACGCTGTCAGTGACCTTATGGAACTGAGAGCGGCATTTGACGAAATGTAGACGTTTGTCATAGATGACCGGAGCTCACCTGCCATCAGTAAATGTTTTGTTGAAAAACTATCAGGTTCAGAACTGGTCCTTTAAATAATACAAGAATGCATCCAGTGTTCCCTTAAAAAACAATCCCAAATATCTCCGAAATGAAGATGAAGTAAGATCTCCAAGATCGTACCCAAAGTGTTCTTCAGAGACTATGTTGTACAGTTTTGCTTGATCAGAAACTTGCTGTTGGCTACCGTATGCAGGAAATGCATCAAAACCATGCATGCATTTACTGTTATCTATACCCTGAAATGTATACATGTGATATCTCTGTGATTTAAAAAAAAAAACATGTCATCATTGTACTACTGTGGTCTGTATTTAATTTCTGTACCATTTGTAAGGATGTAGTTGTACATGGATGTACGCGTGACACATTTTCATCAATTGCATCTATCTGAACATGCTCAAGAGCAAAACCTTGGGTCACTCATATCACTTCAGACATTTGTATATCCGATTTCTCTATTTTGAGAACGTGATTTTTACGAAGATGAGATTTTCTGCTTTGTTCCTTCAGAATAAAGACCCCTTAAATGTGATTTTCATGCGCATGTTGCCACTCTCACCATCTACCCTTCCAATTCTTTACATAAAATATACGTTATGTCGCTTCAACATGGATACCTCATCCGGGTAACTTCGAACGAAGCAGAACATTAGACACGCAACCTCTGGACTTGTGTTGCACTCCAGAACTTGAGCTCTGCAACACGTTCAAGACAAAAACGGCACAAAACGACACGTTTTCTTCTCTTAACATTTTATTAATACTTTCATTTTTTTTAGGTTGTTCATTTCTTACACAGAGAAATTAGCCACACATGTAAATGTCATTGTATTCCGTTATATTTAATATTTTAGGGTTAATCAAGTTATTTTTCCTTTTCAGAGCTAAAAGCTAAAAAAGTTGCACAATACCTGTCACACGGTTGTCTAAGGTGGAATAGCACACTGGGACAGTAGACTAACACTTCACAGAGACAAAAAAAAACTAGGGTGATAAAAAGAGAAGAATATGACTGAATTAGAAATAAGAGTCAAAGAAATTTTAACGGACAAGCACGTACATTCACACATCTCTGCCCTTTTCTCAAACGCAAAGCACACCGCCCCCTTTTCCCCTTATTTGGTAAGCCGCTAGGCTCCACCCACTTCCCCTTATTTGGTAGACGCCTGCCCGATTCTGATTGGCTGATTCTCAATGCAAACTCAGGTGGCTAACCAGCCTGTTTACACGCCTTTCATCACCTGCCTTTCGTCATCTTCATCAGCTAACCCTACTTTCATCCTCCTCCTCCTCATCATCTTCCTCCTCGTATCTAAACTTGCGCTAGCAGAAGGAAGGTTAGGGACAGGAGTGTCATCGCTGGGAAAGAAAGCGTCACCACTAATAAGCTTGAGAAACGACTTTTAAAAAGCACAATGTCTTATGGATGATAGTGCATCACTACGCACACGCACAGACACACGCACGCACACACACACACACTGTTCTCACAGGCACTCAGCTCTCTAAAGGGTGTTCTAGCAGGGCGCTTGGGAAAGCTGTCAGGATTTCAACAAGGCAGTGGGGGAGCTCAGTTTGTGCTTGGGGCGTCACGGTGTTGAGTTGACTTGTGTTTCTTAGTAGAAAGCCTTGTTTTCCTTTGAGTAAGGAAAGATGACTCGGATAGTCTCGATTGGCAGTCAGTAACTCTCTATGTGCTTGTAAAGTCTGCCAGGTCTGAGGAAACACACTAGACAGGAAGTGGATCACACTAAACGGGAAGTGGAGCACACTAAACAGGAAGTGGATCGTCAGGATGCACGTTTTGGCTTGTGGTAGAGAGTCGTTTAGGCTTCTGAATATACAGCGGGCTCTTCCTGTTTGGCAGTGGACGGGCTGGTTCATTGTCAGGTCGAAATGAAGACACAAAGGTCAAAGGTAACTGCTGTGGGGGCGACGTGACTGAGAGGTCACCTTCAGGTTCAAGGGTCAAGATTGACATTTTGTGTCATTTGTGCTTGTAAGGCTATGAGAGCTATCAATCATATGTGCACGCACGCACACACAAACACACACGCACAAGTGTATTGACTAAAGCAAAGAAGCCACACATTAACCCCTGTTGCTGCTTTCCTCTCACCAATCAATGGCTGTGTCCAACAGGATGATACACGATTGGCGGTTGAAACTGTCAATCACGTTCAGTTACGTACGCAAAGCTTGCGGTAAACATCTACGTAAAGACCGCCCCAGTAAGCTGGATGTGAAATTTGCTCCTTTTCAGCTGAATAAAGACCGAGAAACGTTCTAGTCATTGGTAACTAGACCATGTATTTATCCTCCCTCTACATGCTGAATTGCGTGTTGCAAACATCACCCACCTTAGCAAACAAATGATCTAAAGACTTGTCATTCGTGTCCATCTGTGGAGACTTTGGGATTGGCCAGCAGTATAGGAAGCACTTGTGTTTTTCTTCAGACTAGTGGGAGATAGTAATGTCGCACTTCTTATCAGACCCTAACCATCAGCTGTTTCAACTCCCCTTTACTCAACACACACACACACACACAAATGCAAATTGTCAATGTACAAAAAAATAAGTTCAGTCTATATTCACATGGGCAGAAATCAGGCATGCATAATACACAGTCAAAAAACCCTCAACACCCTTCCCTGCCACACCCTGGCCACACCCACAACCTTACCACACCCTCTCATTGGCCACATCCCTGCCCCGCCCACCCCTGGCCCCTAGTGGGAAAACAATATTAGTCCCTTGGACTGGGAGAGATGGAAGACATAAACACTCTGCAACAGCGAGGAGGAATATGCCACTATGAAAGCAATTATTAGTCTTTGCCATGGCGATCACGTCACCAACGACCAATAAATGTCTTCCCCCTCTCTGGATTGGTAAAAATGATGAAAATCTAAATAATAAACATGAATAGACCACAAAAACAAATGGTAAAGGTAGTTGACTGACATATATAGTTATAAGTATTTGTATCCCCTACAGTGTTGATTTTTTTTTCTATTTCCAAACTCAGTATGTTATAAAGAACAGCTTTGTTATTTTCGCTATGTTATTATTGTCATAGCCATTATTATTATTATTATTATTAGCAAGAGCATCGTCCTTATCATACACAACATCCGTATCATATTTATTACTATTGGTTAGCATTAGGGGCGGAGCCTCTACAGGACCCGCCCACTCTCTAGGTTAAAGGGCTCTATTGGCTGAGAGGCATTCTGAAAGAGGGAGGGAGAGCACACAGGTTGGCACCCTTAAAAACATCTTTCCTCGCTTCTTCCTCTCGTCCCTGTTTCCTATTTTGTCCAAATTCGCCCTTTATTTCCCTTCTACATTTACAGGTATCCTCCCTCTCTCTCTCTCCCTCTCTCTCCTCTTCTCACAAGATGAGGGTAAATTTGGGGGATGGAGTTTCGGGATCTGGTATCAATCATTCTCCATATCCGCCTGCGCCACTCGCGCACTCCTTCACGAGCTCTTGGTAAATACTTTCCTTTCCTTCTCTCTCGGTGGGAATCTAGTGATGCAAGGGGGTGATCTATGACAAATGAGATCCTCTCGTCCAAACGAAATCCTCACGCACCCTTCACCATCTACCATCCCCTTTACTAACCTCCCCCTCTCTTCCTCTCTCGCTCTCTCTTTCACTCTCTCGCTCTCTTCAACAGGACACCTCCATGGTGTGGGAGGGGGACGGTGGCATCTGTCCCCCCTGGAGCCCTGGGAGAGGGTGCGCGAGCGGGAACGGGAGCCCTCCATGGAGTAGGAGGAGGAGAGGGAGGTGGTGCGCGAGCGAGACAGGCGCGTCATGCAGGACGAGGCCACTGAGGGGGGGGGGCAGTGTCGGGGTGAGAGGATTAGAGAGAGGTGATACCAGTGAGGTGTGAGGGTTATTAGAGAAGGATGGTGTGAGCAGTGGGATACATGAGACGATTGAAGAAAGGGGAGGGGAATGAGCAATGACGAGAGAAAGAAGGGTGAGTGAAGGGAGAAAGGACGAGAGGGGGAGGAGAGAGAGAAAACGATGGAGGGAATATTAGATTAGACATACACAATGATACGCAAAAGCAGATACCCATTGAGTGACACACTAGCAGCTGAACGCTCGGTGATCTTACTGTAGCCCATTCCTTGGATGAAGTACTTGAAGGCTTCAGTCAGCTTGCTGGGCTGCAGTTACACAGGAAACACACACGGCATCACCACACGCTCTGTCTGCGTGTGCTGACACTGGCTGTTGCCAATGGCAGGGATGTTGTAAACAGGTAAACAAAGCGTGTTTGTTGTGCGTGACGTTACCTGGGTGAGCTGAGGAAGACCACCAGCGTCAGCCATCTGAGGAGGAAGAGGGGGACGGGGAGTTAAGGTGTGTGTGTGGGGGGGGACGGGGGTGTATGTGGTGTGTGGGCTGTGTGAGTGGGGGGTGTATGGTGTGTGTGTGTGTGATGTACGGGGTGTGTATGTATTTGGGAGCGCATGGGCTGTGTGTGTGTGTGTGGGGGAGGGGGTGTTAGGTGTGTGTGTGTCGTGACATGACGCATAAATACCTTCAGGAATGAAGTTGTTGTAGGGTCCAGTTTGCTGTTGCACTCCACCTAGTGGCCACAGACAGTAAAGCAATCAGTGAGTTACTGCACCAAACAACAGGATGTTTGTTTTCATTCCCGATGTTAAACATGTTGGTTTAAGATCTAATGCATGTGTTTGGCATGTTGTTCCCAGTCTTATGCATGTCATTTAAAATAAATATAATCTCACTGCAGCTTCCTCGTATGGGGCCTGATCACCAACCACAAGCATCACTGGACACCTGAGAGACAGAGAGGAAGAGAGAGAGACAGGGAGAGAGAAAGACATGGAGAGAGACGGAGAGAGAGGAAGACATGGGGAGAGAGAGACAAGGAGAGAAAGACAGGGAGGGAGACAGGGAGAGAGACAGGGAGAGAGACGGATAGAGACAGAGAGACAGAGAGAGAGACAGGGAGAGAGACAGAGAGAGAGGAGAGACAGGGAGAGAGAGACAGGGAGAGAGAGACAGACGAGAGAGAGAGGACAGGAGAGAGAAGAGAGAGAGAGAGACGGCGGAGAGAGAAGAGACAGTGGAGAGAGAGAGAGAGAGACAGGGAGAGAGACAGATGAGAGAGAGAGAGAACACGGGAGAGAGAGAACAGGAGAGGAGAGAGACAGGGAGAGAGACAGGAGAGGAGAGAGAGACAGGGAGGAGAGAGAGACAGGGAGAGAGAGAGGAAGACAGAGGAGAGAGACAGGGGAAGAGACAGGGGAGAGAGAGAGACAGGGGAGAGAGAGAGACAGGGAGAGAGAAGAGACACGAGAGAGGAGAGAGACAGGGAGGAGAGAGGGAGACAGGGAGAGAGAGAGACAGAGAGAGGACAGGGGAGAGAGACAGAGAGAGAGAGACAGTGGGGCGGAGAGAGAGAGAGAAACAGGGAAGAGAGGAGAGACCAGGGAGAGAGAGAGACAGAAGAGAGAGAGGAGACAGGCGAGAGAGGACAGAGAGAGAGAGACATTAGAGAGGAGAGAGACAGGTGAGAAGAGAACAGGGAGAGAGAGAGACAGACGAGAAGAGAAGAGAGAGAACAGGGAGAGAGACAGGGGAGAGGAGGACAGGGAGAGAGAAAACAGGGAGGAGAGACAGGGAAAGCAGAGAGAGACAGGGAGAGAGAGAGAAGGAGAGCAGAGAAACAAGTAGAGAGAGAGGAGAGAGCGGAGAGAGAGAGACAGGGAGAGAGACAGGGAGAGGAGACAGGGGAAAAGAAGGAGAGTTAGACAGGCGAGAGAGAGAGACAGGGAGAGAGACAGGGAAAGAGAGAGAGAGACAGGGAAGAGAGAGACAGGGAGAGAGACAGGGAAAGAGGAGAGAAGAGGACAGGGGAGAGAGAGAGGACAGCGGAGAGAGAGCAGACAGGGAGAGAAGAGACAGGGAGAGAGAGAGAGAGACAGGGAGAGAGAGAGACAGAGAGAGAGAGAGACAGGGAGAGATAGTTGGAATGATTAAATCAAAAACGACTGGGCAGCAGACAAATCCTTAGAGTCTGATCTGATTGGACGCTCACTTGAAGGTGGTGTTGCGGTCGATGTTCAGGTCCCTGCGGCTAGAGAAGAGGAGAGGAAATGTTCACGTGTGAGTAAGTGAAATCATATGGGATGGAGAAAGAGCGTGCATGTGTGAATGAGAGAGACAGTATGTGTCTAAAAGAGACCACATGATCAAGCGTAGTTGAGGGGAAAAAAAGTGTTTGCGCGTGAGAGAGGGTGTGTGTTCGTGCATGAGAGGGAGAGTGTGTTCAAGAGAAAGAGAGCGAGCGTGTTCAAGAGAGAGAGAGAGCACAAATGTGTTTTGAATCTGGGGGGAGAGAGAGAGAGAGAGAGAGAGAGAGAGAGAGAGAGAGAGAGAGAGAGAGGAGAGAGAGAGAACACGTGTGTGTGTGAGTATCCTATACCTGTTGTAGCTCTTCCAGAAGAGCTCCATGTTGATGAGGTTGGGGGCCTTAGAGATACGATCTCTGTGGGACTGCAGAAGCTCAGTATTGGCTGACAGCTCCTCCTACGAAAACACACACAAACAGTGTCACACACACACAGTGTCACACACACACACAGTGTCACACACACACACACAGTGTCACACACACACACAGTGTCACACACACACAGTGTCACACACACACACACACAGTGTCACACACACACACACAGTGTCACACACACAGTGTCACACACACTCACACATACAGTGTCTCTCACACACAGTGTCACACACACAGCGTCACACACACACTGTAACACACTAACAATCCCCAAATACAAGCATTAGACCCATAATAATGTTCCCTCAGTATGCCTGTGTGTCTGTGCATGTCTCTTTTAGACACATCCAAAGGATTAGGAAAGTACTAGTTGATACTGTGTTTTGAGCAAACAGGTGTTACAGAGTGTTGTTTCATGGGGATACAACACACACACACAGCTAACACAAACACACACACACAGCTAACACAAACACAAAGACTTTGACACACAGACACACACACCTACCAGACTGAACAGATGACTCATAATCTGGTCTGTGAGGGAAGATGTCAGCGTTGTGAGCTGGAGACGGAAAAAGAAAAGCGTTGAAAGAGAATCAATAACAACACGACCAGTTCAGGCACCACGGCTCAACTCAGAAATAAACAAACACAGACAACCTCAAAAACGACCACAGACAACCTCAAATCGACCACAGACAACCTCAAAACGACCACAGACAACCTCAAAACGACCACAGACAACCTCAAAAACGACCACAGACAACCTCAAATCGACCACAGACAACCTCAAATCGACCACAGACAACCTCGAAACAACCACAGACAACCTCAAAACGACCACAGACAACAGCCCTGCCATGACCCTTCTGTGCTAAATGACCCTTCTGTGCTAAATGACCCTTCTTTGCTGAATGACCCTTCTGTGCTAAATCCATAACCGATCGACTTTCCCCATCACAGCGTCTGGTGTTGGGGGACAGGGTATTGATGAAATCTGAACTAGATAGAGAGTATGCAAGGCAGAACTGTACGCAGTTGATTTGTCTATGTAACCTGGGTGGTCATGTCATGGTATGGCAGAATCCATCAACATATTGATCCACCGTGTAGGTGATCACGGACAGGTGAGGGAGACCGAGGGAGGAAGAGAGAGACAGACACTGAGAGTGGGGCACCTACATATAGAGAGAGAGAGGGAGGGAGGAAGAGAGAGGGCGAGGCTGAGAAAGAGAGGGAGAGAAAAAGAGAGAGATAGGGAGAGGGAGAGAAAAAGAGAGATAGAGAGAGAGAGAGGGAGAGAGACAGAGAGAGAGAGATAGGGAGAGAGAGACAGACAGGGAGAGAGACGGACCTTCTGGGCAGCCCAGTCCATCCAGCCCCGTGCGTCCGGGTCGATGTTGATCAGAACCAGACCTTCCACTGAGTCTGGGTTAGCCATCTGAGAAAGAGGGAGGGATGTAGTGTGGGGGGTGGGAGAAAGAGAGGGGGGAAGGAGAAGAAGAGAGGTTGAAAGGTCAGTATAGGTCTTTGAAATTCAGACTTTTCTTTTCAATGCTTAGAGAGTGAAAATATAGGGGGGAAATCACATGGAATAGAGGTGTGGAGATTTATTCAGAAACTTGATAAGCAGAGAAAGAGAGAGGGAGAGAGAGAGAGGGGGAGAGCGAGGTAGAGACAGAGAGAGAGAGAGAGAGAGAGAGAGAGAGGGAGGTAGAAACAGAGAGAGAGAGAGAGAGACAAACATATCGACCAATAGGAGAGCTAGAGAAGTTCCTCACTGTGAACTTGGAGAGAATATAGGCCCCTGCTCCAACACCGACTCCTATGACCGTCCGGAAACTGAACACGGGAGATCGTACCAATTTAGTAACACACACACACGTGCGCACACACACACACACACACTTACACAAGGTTTTCTATAAGCGTTGACATTTATAACTAGGCCAAAGGCACGAGGGATTCATTCCGCACTAAATCATTAAGGATGGAGACGAAGAAGCCTCAGGGGTTTAAGTAGCGGAAAACTCGGTTTGTAGTTCGTTGTGTTG
>BROE01000023.1:7915927-7941163 GCA_036571765.1 Plecoglossus altivelis | reverse complement strand
ACAGACCAACACCAACACACACGCTCACACCAACACACACACAGACCAACACGCACACACACCAACACACACACATGCACAGACCAACACACACACAGACCAATACACACACACACACACACACACAGACCAACACACGCACACACACACACCAACACACACACAAACATGATCCGTACCCCAGGGGGTAGGGGGCTGCGCCCTCCTCCTGCCCAGGAACGTCGATGTGGACCAGGGTGAAGTTCTTCACGATCTCCTGCATCTCCTCAAACTTAAACAAAGTCGAGAAGCAGCTTTTGCCTGGCAGAGAGACGGAGAGTGAACCAGAGAGTTACAGGGGAGAGAAATGATTTCATGAGAAACAGAGAGAGAAAGACACTGGCTGGCAGAAACTGTGTGAGTTTTTAAAAAAAGTGACAGAAAGGCAAGCTGGCAAATGTTCCTCAGTGATGTGACATTTTGCACAGATACTGGTTCTGTATCGAAGAAAACGAAGAGAGAGAGAGAAGGAGAGGGAGAGAAAGGGGGGTTGGAGGAGACAGAATCAGGTGAAGAAAATGGTAGAGATAAAGAAAGATGAGGGAGAGAAAAGGATAGAGAGAGTGAGCGAGAGATGGAAGTGTCCAGAGAGAGAGCGAGGGAGAGAGAGAGAAAGAGAGAGAAAGAAAGATAATGTGTGTGAGAGCACAAGAGACAGAGACAGGGAGAGAGAGATATAGTGAGAGCGAGCGAGAGACAGCGAGTGAGAGAGCGTGTCAGAGAGCGAGAGAGAGTGCGAGAGAGAGAAAAACAGAGCGAGAGCGTGTCAGTGAGAGCGAGTGTGTCAGTGTGAGAGTGAGAGAGAGCGTGTCAGTGAGAAAGAGAGAGAGCGTGTCAGTGAGAGAGAGAGCGAGAGAGAGAGCGCATGTCAGTGAGAGAGAGGGAGAGAGAGCGAGAGACCATGTCAGTGACAGTGAGACCGTGTCAGTGAGAGAGTGAGAGAGTGAGAGAGAGAGAGAGAGAGAGAGAGCGTGTCAGTGAGAGCGAGTGTGTCAGTGTGAGAGCGAGAGAGAGCGTGTCAGTGAGAAAGAGAGAGAGCGTGTCAGTAAGAGAGAGAGCAAGAGCGTGTCAGTGACAGTGAGACCGTGTCAGTGAGAGAGTGAGAGAGAGAGAGAGAGAGAGAGAGAGCGTGTCAGTGAGAGAGTCGGATGAGGGCAGAGTGACTCACTGTCCAGCCCCACGTCGTGAACGGTGAGGATGGCCGGGCGCCGGGCGTTTCCTGATCCATGGACGGTCACATGCACCATCCCATGAGGGGTCTCAATGTTGTGCTCCTGGGAGAGGTGGGGAGAGCTACTGTAACTACTACTGTAAAACTAGGTACTGTAACACTAGCTACTGTAACACACTGTAACACTAGCTACTGTAACACTAGCTACTGTAACTATTACTGTAACACTAGGTACTGTAACACTAGCTACTGTAACTAATACTGTAACACTGGCTACTCTAACACTAGCTACTGTAACACACTATAACACACACACACGTTGTGCTCCTGGGAGAGGTGGGGAGAGCTACTGTAACACACACACACCACCGCCCACACAGAACACTCACCTACACACGGTGCCACCCTCACCAACACACACACACACACACACCACTGCCCTCCACAGGACCCTAACCTCACACATGTACACTTACTTGCCCCTGGTCCAGCAGTATTCGTGCAGCCAGCTCCGCATCCTGTGTGACAGGGAAGCAGCACATCTCACTGTTAAGAACACCCAGAAGTAATAATAATCACATTCACCGTCAGCCTGCAGTTCCCTGCTTCTCCATTTCACCAGCAGGTGGAGCCAGCGAGAAGAGAAATCTCAGTTGCGCTCTGCTCTCACACCCCAGTAAAAATAGTCAGTCCCTCCCTCCCTCTCTCCCTCCCTCCCTCCCTCCCTCGCGAGAGCACGGGTGGAGGTGCCACCCCTTCACCCAACACACACACACTACAACACCACTTGCCCTCCACCAGGACTTGCGGTAAATACGGCGTCACACTAAATGTAGCGAGTCTTAGCTTGCCCTCCTGGTGTCCTTAAACAATGTATTCGTTGCAGGCGCGAGGCTCTGACCCATGCCTGTGTGAGGCAGGGAAGCAGTGCACATTACTGCACTGTTAAGAAGCACCCAGCAGGTGGGGAGTGGGAATATAATTCCACGATTACGGCGTCTATTCGTTGCAGTTCCCGTGGCTTTCTGTTCCATTTTTCATTCCAGCACGTGGAGCCAGCCGGAGAAGAGAAATCTCAGTTTGTCGGTCTGGCTCTCACACACGCCCCAGTTCTAAAAAATTAGGTCAGTCGCCTCCCTCCTTAACCTCGTCTCTCCCTTCCCTCCCTTCACCTCTCCTCCCTGGCCCTCTTCTCCCTCTCGTCCCCCACTCCGCCTCTCCTTCCCTCATCCCTCTCTCCCTGCCCTGTCCCACTCGACCTTCTCCTTCCCCTTCCCTCGTCGTTCCTCTACCTCTCGGATCCACTCCCTCTAATAAGCAGATACGCGCTCACGACCTCCCTTCCCACCGCTCCGCATCGCATTACCCTTCTCCTGTCTTCCTTTCCTCCTCTCCTCTCACCTCCGCTCCTTTACCCTCCCTCCCCCTCACCCTCCTCTCCACCATATCCCTCTCACCCTCTCCCTTCCCTCTCCTTGGCGGTCAGTCACCTCCTCTCCTCTCCCCTGGGGCTTCTGCTTACTACCTGTTCAGTTGTTGTAGGGGCCAGCGCCCCTTCCCTCGTTTCTTACTCCTTTTTAGCTCAACACAGCCACCTGGCACGCACACATCACCCACCCTGCTCTCGCCCACTACACTACGCACACTGAGCACCCACACACACACCCACACACACACGCACACACACACGCACACAAGGCCTGCAGACATGCATGTACGCTGAGTGGCAGTGAGTGTCCAGTGAGGGCTGGAACAGGGGATCGTGGATCAGCCTATAGTGCCTCGTGTGCAAGAGAGTGTGTAGCGAACCGGAGGGTGTGTGTATGCTGGTGGGTGGATTTTGTGTCTTGCGTGCATGCGTCTGACCTCTCAGCGTCTTCCGGTTTGACCGGTAAGTAAAGGTTTCTCCTCGGTGATGGCAATCTCCTGCATCTCAGTTGTCATGGCGCCGTCACGTGTGCGTCGAGTCCTGCGAGAGGAGACGATAAACCAGACGTGAATAAACGTTCAAAAAGCCTGTCCTCTTTTCTACTTTACACACACACACACACACACACACACACACACACACACAGTTTAAATATACTGCTGTATTCCTCTGAGGTGGCATTGAAAGTGCTGGGACCAGGCTCTGCTGTGATTAGTTCTTAGGGTGGCAGTATGATTAAGAAAGGAGACCAAAGAAAGGGATGGATGGAGAGACAGAGAGGTGTACAGATGAAAGGAAGACCTAAGAGAGAGACAGTGTGTGTGTGCGAGACAGAGAGACAGTCTGTGTGTGCCAGAGAAAGAGTGTGTGTGTGTGTGAGAGAGAGAGAGAGAGAGAGAGAGAGAGAGTGTCCACATGCTAAGTGAATACAAAGGTGATTAAACTGGAGTAATTTGCTTCTTGTTGTTGAAAGATTATTCATGAGCTGACCTTTCGACTTGGAATGAACTGAACCACTGCACTGTGACACAAAAAGCTGTGTGTGTGTGCGTGTGCGTGCATGTGTGTGTGTGTGTGTGAATTAATTGTAGTTAAATTCATGCCCTCCCAACCTAATGAGTGCAGTTTCACATCGGAAAGGGAAATGGATGGCATGTTTGTGTGTATGTATCTGTGTGTGTGCGCGTATGAATATGCGCGTGTATGAAAGTGTGTGTGTGTGTGGGTGTGTGTATGTATGTGTGTGTATGAAAGTGTATGTGTAGGTGGGTGTATATATCTGTGTGTCTATGAAGTTGTGTGTGTTTGTATGAAAGTGTGTATGTGTGTGTGCATTTGTTTGCATGTGTGTGTGTGTCTGTGTGTGTGTGTGCCAAAGCCCCTCTGGGGATCAGTGTTCCCCCCGTCACAAACGGAAGTGATTAGTCACCCAAAGGATCCTTCCTCTAAATGCACTCTCTGCTATGTCTCTCCAGCTACTGTCTCTCTCTGCTGTGTCTCCAGCTACTGTCTCTCTCTGCTATGTCTCTCCATCTATCATCTCATCACCTCTCAGTCCATCTCAGTCTCTCCATCTTTCATTCCCCCTCATGTTCCCTTTTTATTTCTCACAGCTATCTTCTGTTCTTGGATCCAGTCTGTCCCTCCCGTCTCTTCGCTCAGTCTCCCTCCAGCTCTCTCTCACACAGACTCTCTCTCTCACAGTCCTTATTCGTATTCTGTCACTGCGTCTCTTCATCTCTCTCTCCCTTGCTCAGTCTCTCTCCCTCCTCACCTCTCCCTCCCTCTCGTCCTCACCTCACGGAGCTTGACGTAGGTGTAGCTTCACCCGTGTCTGCGGTGTTGCACCGAGCGTGGCGTGGCGGTCATGCAGAAAGCAGTCAATCTCGCTTGGCGATCTGATCCGACTACGCTAGACCTAACCAGGCAAGACTAGAAATAAACTAGACTAACCCAGTTTAGTCCGGAATACAACAATAAACTCAAGCAGAATAGACTAGACCAGAACAAATGAGACATCGGACCAATCAGAACCAGTCGTGTGCTGCCTAGCGCCCCCGTCAGTGTCTGGCACCCAGTGATCAGCGGGGGTCATGTGACTGCCATGCGTCAACATCCTGATGCGTATCACGCATGTTGCTCTGCCCACCCTGCCCATCATCTTCCATACGGGTGATTGAGCCCGCGTGTTCACTCTCATGCATAGGAGTTTGCTATGTCGGGAGTGCGAGAGTGGGGGAAGACGCCCGTCGTTTGCGCGCGCGTGGCCATTACATGTCCATCTATAAGATGCCAACTTCGAAGGAGAGACTTAGATTGTCTCGCAAACATACTCTCGTGATTCGGTAAGTGGACATGGGCATGAGAGCCGAAAAAAGGTTACAAGGTGGAGGAGATGTGTTAACACCACAGAGAAGATACTTACCCTTACAACTCACCCATCGTCACTTAATTATCGTCTCGCTCTTGACCTAGGTGGCTCCAGCTGATGTTTTAGACGCCGATCGTAAGAATGCCGCTAAACTCACCTGCTACAGGAGTCGGCAACTCAGTCTGTCATATACTGAAGAAGAAGAAAGGATCATCGCAGAGAGATCGAGTAAGCAAAGTAGAGAAGAGAATGAAGAGGACCAGAGAACCACGAGCGAGAGAGAGGAGACGGGGATGACCGAGAAGAGACGAGAGACAGGAGGAGACACGGAAACAGAGAGAGAGATGAAGACGAAAGCGAGAGAGAGACACAAGATAACAGGATGCATGAGAGAGACACGATCGGGTAGGCGTAGAAGAAGAGTGAGGAGACCAGATGGAGAACAGAGCTAAGAAGCAGTAAGTGAAGTGGTAGAGAGATGTCGATGACATTGCGAGACGCAGCAGAGATTTGAGCAAGCAGACAACGCACCAGCAAGCAAGAATGTAAAGAGGGCAGAGAGCACAATAACACTGCACGCATGTCCACTCCTGTTCTTAGGTAAGTGATTAAGACCATGTGTAACTCTTTTCTCTCTCCAAACACTTGTGCAGTCTTTTTTCGTGTCCATTAAACTTCACTCTCTCTACACAAACATCCCACTATTTTGCATCTTTAAACACCTTTTTTAATGGAAGTATGTTTTACGATGATTATGACTGGACTGAATTAAGATGACAATGATTAGATTCTCTGACGTGTTGAATGTATGTTATTCCTTTCCTCCGCACTGAAGCCATATCTAACCTGAATGTTTGTGCCAGTAAATCCTTTTCGGAAAAAAACGGACAGAAACCAGGAAGCAACCTGAAGGAGATCTCTCCGTCCCTGCCTAGCAACCGTTACTAACGACACGCGTGTTTTGGCACTGATTAAGATGAGTGCCAATCACCTATCCGATTTCCCAAGAGGATACGGTCCATAGTGATTCATGTATCCACGCGGTTTAGAGGGTCGTTGACCTCAGCTGCGTCTCAGGGGATGACACCTGTGGCTCGCAAATGGCTGACCAGTTCGTACGCAACAGTTGTTGAAGAAACAGTTGCCGAGCTATAGATAGAGTTGACCAATCGGCTAACGGCACTTGCAGATACAAGGAAATTGTTCAGGTCGCGCTGGAGGGCCAAAGGACAGTCGACAGGTTTGAGGTTCTAAATAAGCTACTTAGCTAGCGAGCGCTGTTGATTTAGACGACTTTGCACACATGGCAGAACCTGCAAATAGAGCGAGAGGGAGAGAGGGAGAGAGAAAGAGCGAGCGAAGGGAAAAGAGAAAGAGGGAGTGGGAGAAAGAGAGAAAGAAAGAGGGAGAGAGGAAAAGAGAAAGATGGAGAGAGGGAAAGAGAGAGGGAGAGAGGGAAAGAGAGAGGGAGAGGGAGAGAGGGAAAGAGAGAGGGAGAGAGAGGGAAAGAGAGAGAGAGAAGCAGAGGCTAGCTCGAGAGGCTCTTATCCCATATTAGAGGGTAGCTGACATGGAGAATCACCAGAAGTCCACTTTAATATCATCCTCTCTCTCTCCCCCTCTCTCTCTATTTCTCTTTCTCTCTCTATCCATCCCTCTCTCTGTGTTTTCAATCCATCTTTGGTTTTCAGCCAAAACATGCCCCTGTTTGTCTTTCGGATAGACTGTTTGTCTGTCCGTCTGCATTTATCCGTCTGTCCATCGTAATTTTACCCTGTTCTCATTTGCTCCCACTCTCTCATCCTAGTCTCTCATGCCTGACCTCTCCCTCCCCCTCCCTGCCTACTCCTCCTCCCGCCCCCTCCCTCCCTCCCTTCTCCCTCTCCCTACCTTCTCCTCCCTCCCTCTCTCCCTCCCTCGAACAACGAGGCCCCAGTGAAAAAGAAAGTGGGGTAAACAAGCCTTCTGGCTCAGATCCCCTTTTCATTTGGATGCTCTCTGTTGCACAACCCCGCACAGAACACACACACACTTAACACACACACACACATACACGCTGAACACACACACACTGAACACATGCAGACACACAGAACACATGCAGACACACACACAAATACAGAACACACACACTGAGCACACACACACTGAACACACACACAGAGCACACACAGAACATATGCAGACACACACACACACACACTGAACACACACGCTGAACACACACACACACACACTGAACACACACACACAGAACACACAGATCACACAAACATGCAGACACACACACGGAACATGCGCAGACACACACACAGATACACACACCCGACGCAACAAAGTGTTGATTACTAAGTGTGACCGCTGATAAGGTCTCCTAATCGTGGAATACTCAAAGTGGAGATGCTAGAGATGAATCTGTGCTGCAGGTTCGTGGATGAGTCACCCTGGCTGGTGTTAACGCCAAGCTGGTCTACAGTGGCAGACAACAGAGGGTGGGGAAGGCCTACTGCTTAGGGGGCGAATCCTGACTGGATTAAGGAGGGGTGGGACACACACACACACACACACACACACTGAAGGACACAAGCCAGACTACATATACCATACACACACACACACACACACACACATTAAAGGATAAGCCAGACTACATATACTACACACACACATTAAAATACAAGCCAGACTACATATACCACACACACACGCACACACACACACACACATTAAAGGACAAGCCAGACTAAATATACCACACACACACACACATTAAAAGACAAGCCAGACTACATACACCACACCCCCACAAAAACACTCAGGTCTCAGGTGTTGGGGTGTTAAGCTGCAATGAGAGCTGAGAGCACATTTATCTCCTGGTTTTGCTGCTCTCATTCCCACACATCCTCCTTCTCCTCCAGTTATAGGAGACGTCCATGAAAGGACCTTCTCAAAGAGGGGAAACCAACACAACATGACTCCACAACATTTGCTGAAACAGTAACACTTTTTATTCGTTCCCATTTAGACAAGCAGCAACAAGCCTGTTCAGTCAGTCTACTGGCAGGTATTTTAGACGAAGCCACACACCCAGAGAGACAAGTGGGAGGGAGGGAGAAAGAAACAGAGAGAGACAGAGAGAGAGACAGACAGACAGGGAGGGAGGGAGGGACAGAGAGACAGACACAGACAGAGTGAGAGAGAGACCAGAAACAAAAAACTAATGTCAAACCCCTAAATGATGTGAAAGAGCCATTCCAGCCACCATGGAGATATTGAGAGGTGCCAACGATCCCCTGCTTGTTCTCTCCATCTGTCTCTCTCTCTCTCTCTCTTTTTCTGCCCCCCCCTCCTCCCTCCCTCCCTCCCTCCCTCGATCTTCCCCTCTCTCCTGCCTTTCCCACGGCAAGTGGTGGGCGTGCATCACCTTTGCGTTGAAATAGGGACGAAGCAGAAAAGCCTGTATTTCCTCTCTTCTTTCCTCCACTCCTACTTCAAGCTTCTTCAACCTCCTTTCTCCTCATCTCGTCTCTCTCATCTCCTCTCATCTCCTCTCTCTCCTGTCTCTCTTCCCGTTTGTCACACGACTCCTCTTGTGCTCTTTCCGTTTCTCCTTTCTTCTTCTGATCTCATCTCGCCTTATCTCTTGCTAAGACTCTCACTCCAAAAACACATCAACGCCGTTTACACTCCTGCGCCCTCCCCCTCTCCTTTTCCCCTCGCAGACACACACGCACAACGTTTTTATTTTGACCTTCAAGCTTGGACGGTGAGGGCAGACACAGCTAGTAGTGTGTCTGGGATATAATGACCTACACCAGCCAGCTAAACTGCCTGTTTAGCTGTTTCCCAGCCTGCCAAACAAACAGTGCGTATGATGTTAAGCACCATCGAAGCAGGAGATCTGGGTAGGACTAAAGACAATGTGCATGCAACTTAAATAGAACTTTTACATCCATCCATCTGCCTATCCTATCCATATGACCACTCAGGCTCCCATCCATCCATTCATCCATCCATCCATCTATTCATCCATCTACCTCTCCTATACATTTAACCACTCCGCCTCCCATCCATCCATCCATCCATCCATCCATCCATCCATCCATATGACCTGTCCTATCCATATGACCTGGCCTATCCATATGACCTGGCCTATCCATATGACCTGGCCTATCCATATGACCTGTCCTATCCATATGACCTGGCCTATCCATCCAGGATGTCACATGATTGAGGTTCTATGAGACAGGGGAGGGAGGAGGGGGAACTCCGAGCTCTGGTGCGCTTCTAAAGCTCCCTGCGGTTCAGCTGTGGGACAGCCTCTCTCTCTCTGTCCCAATCACCTCGAGTGACGTCCCCTGGGGACTCGATGACCAGCGCTTCTCCCAAACCCTGTGATTACGGAGCCGGGGGATTCGGGGAATGAATCAGGAGATTGGATGAGCACGTCGATAAGGTTTTGTTCGCAGACTGGGCAGCGTGCGGCTCGCCCATTGACGGCTCTTTCCCGGGCGCTTCCGGAAGGCTCCGGAACTAAAAAAAAAAAAGGTGCAGGCGGCGCGTTCTAGAACCCGGGGATTGTAGTATCCCAGGTCTGCGCTGCCGCATGCGAACATTATCTGTTCAATACTGACCTTTCATAGAACATATCGCTCTGACATTCCCATAGACGCGCCCGGTATACGCTGATATGAATGGAGGGGAAGAGAAGAGGACTATTAATAGCGTGTGTTTGTCGGGCCAGTGTGAACGCGTGGGAACAGAGAGACTATTGTACTGGTCCGGTCTATCAGTGTCTGGACCTTGGCCACAGCAAGACCCAACTGAGCTCTGGCAGAACCACACTGCTGGAATACCGCACTACATGAGTTAGCATGTTCAACAGTCAGCCAGAACAGTCATACAATGACCGGTGGTGGCGTCCAAAACAGTCAGCCAGGACTGAAACAGCCGCCCGTCAATGGGAACGGTCGACTCAGCGTTGGAGACGGTTGCAGGTTCGAGTGGTCGCGTCGGCAGGGCGACGAGACAGCCAGGTTTCAAACCTTGGTCAGATGGGTCCATAGATTGAACAGACCGTTAATGAGGTCACTGCAGAAACAGTCAATAACTGTCACAGACAGACTCGAACACGTGGACTACACACACACACACCACACACACAAACACACACACACTACCACTGGTTGGTAGTGCTTCATGTCCATATGAAGAAGCATATTTTTAGGTTGAGGGCACTTCTCCCCTATTACTGACCTGAGCATGCAAAGCATGTAGGATCTCTACACCCCACTATGATTCTATCGGTTACCCACCCCCGACACCAAGAGAACGTCCCTGGTGCAGAAGGACAGGGGAGTTTCTGTTTTGAGCATAGTGACCCTAGCTACACTGTTAGTGCGTGCGTGTGCGTGTGCGTATGCATACCAGTCCACTGCCTATTGCATTGGTATGTCCTTGGCATGTAGTGCGTCTATGTGTTGATATATTTTGGAGAACAGAGAACCATGGTGTCTCTAAATACTGTGTGACTCATTGCATCCTGTGCGCGCGGCTCTCAATGCCGCTTGCAGCAATTCCAAAGATACCGCTGTTGCCGTTCCGCATGAAGTGGGGGGACGCGCAGCTGCGCGCAACTGTATGTGCCATTTCTGAGTACACGACAACAACAAAAAACACGGTCTGTTTTTTGGTCATGTCAATTTGACACTTTGCGGTCGATGTTTCTGTTGTAAATGGCCGTCGGTCAGCAGCACATACGGTTCGATTTGAACCAGAACGAATTCGAGCGACACACCTCCGTTTGACATTGACACACATTTCTCTGTGGCGCTGAACGCACATGCACAGCTCGCCAACAGAGACGCGAGTCTACTGTCCCTCACCCCACCCCCCCACCCCCTTCTGTCCTTCTTGCCAACTTGCCCCGAAACAAACACAGACCTACACTTTGACGGGCGCAGGAATTAAATAAATAACAATAGCATTACTTCACCCACAAACATATTCGGGTAAGTCGGGTAATTTTACCTCCATCAACAACAAAGAGAGGCAGAGTGTGTGTGTGTGTGTGTGAGAGAGAGAGAGAGAGGGGGGGGGCTAGTGACTGGAGGGCCGTTTAGCGCTCGACCTCGTGTAATATGAAGTCAATATTCTTATATAAGTCGTGTTCGATGTGGTGTCATTAGGTTTTTATGTCTGGGCGGATGAAAACTCTAAACAAAGAACGACCGTGAATGAAGAACCACATGTGCGCGCCAATAAACAAAAACATACAAGAGCGCACACGACCACACTTACATCAACATCGGGAAAATGTATTATTTTAATCGCCATTTTGACAGTTAAGAAAAAAGCAAAAAGATTTATTAGTATCAATGTAGCCCAAACCAGACGGTGATAAGTAGGGCTGGAAGAGCGGTTACAGACTTGCTCAACAAGGTAAACATCAGGGTCACGCTCGTATCATAACCACAACAGCAACATTATTGCCATCACGCATGCTGTAACGGGAGACAAAATTGTCTTTGTGTCATTTGGTTGAGAAATAGTAAAATATACTACTAGCAAGCGGGTGAAAACGCGTGTTCAGTTATCTTTGATTTTCTGCACGACAAATGCCTGCAAATGCTGAAAATTACGCCATACACAACCTAGAGTATACATGCATGTCTTGTTAATAAGGCATGTTAAGGACACTACTAAGATTACTCACCTTCAAGTGAACAGAATATTCTGGTTAAAAAATACGCAAACGTCTTAAATATTTGTTATCCCTCTCCTGTCCAGACCCGTCCCACCGACTTAGCGTGTAGCCTTTCTTCTTTATTTCAACTTCCTCTGTTTTCCGTTAAGACGCGGTGTGCATGCAATTCCCCTCTCAATACTCAATACTGTTTTTTTCTTCTTCCTTTCTCCGGTAGGAGGAAATTTCTACAAAAATATGGAGCCGTCAATCAAGAAGCCTTAGTAACTGTCGTGTATTTTAGGGGAGGGACGACTATCATTGTACCAATTTTAGACAACTAGTTCTTTTTATTTGACGCTTGATGTAAAACTCATACCAATGTCTAAGTGTGCAACAACTGAACAACCGTTCTTTTTTATAGATTTGGCTCAACTGTGGCGTAATGTTGTTGAAAATGTTTCTCCTCTGACTAGCGTACACCCCTATGTTTATTTGGCGTTGGTACATACCGTGCTTTAGCTGGCTAGCAAGATCCCCACTGTACGCATTCCAAGGTTCTAGTTACAGTTGTGGGGCAGGGTTACCTACGCGATAAGGAAAATTCAGGATGCAATTTGGGCACATGCCAGAATACAAACATACTGTGAAACAAAACAGTGAGAGCGAGAGAAAGAAAGGTCAGATAGATGGAAAGTACTAGAAGCTAGGACAGGACAGGGGGCTTTCGCAGACGTCTGGCAACGTTTTCCAGATGTTGACATCCCTCTTCCGATTTTACATTGACTCAATATATTTTAGGCAGCTTACGGGGGATCGTTGAACCGTTTTACACTTGTCAATAATATTAGAAGAAAAAATATCAAAATAACGGTTGTCCTTATTGTTTTATCGCCTATATTGTAACCCCAAAGGAATTCCACACATCACGCATGATGGGTTTAGCATGTTCACGCAGTGTGATATGACACAAGCTGTATTTACCTGACGCGCCACAGTGGTGGCACTGCTGATGCAACTGTGACTACAAGACTTCAGAGAGTAGCCTACAAATTTTGAACTCCAGAGCCGTTTTTACCTTTAATATTTACCCAAATATCTAAACAAACCACCGACTTGCTATTGGACCGGTATTTTCACGTCCAAATATCGGAGTTTCAGTTCAACCCTATGGAGGCCCGTCGGGTCCGTCTATCCATCCATGTGACAGCTAAATCCATTTGGAGGCCATACACTGGTGTGTCCTTGAAGTAAGGTCATGTGGATAATGAAAGCCATTCAGCACCTACTGGAGACAAACACAGTCACCCTGCTTGACTAAGGGTGGCGTACGTACGTGCACACGTACACGTGTGTGTGCGTGTGTGCGCATACTGCTCTTGTGGTGTTTGTCTAAATGTGTATTTTGCGTGCGCCTGTGCGTCCTTTCAGTTCAAAGGGAGTTTCTTGTCATCCAACTTGAACCAAGTTTTTTTTGTCACACAGCAGACTTTTTTATACACTTAACCCTCAAAGTGTAAGTGTAAAGTATCCACTATTGAAAAGAAATATATATATATTCATATATTTCAAACAGTACAGACAACACGCTCATTCAGTGTTCGGCAGTTGGAGGGCACGCAGAACTGCTCAAAAGTGTTACAGGAGAGCGACGGCGGCCATCTTGCGGAGGGAAGAGAAGTCTTGTGTTTACTTTGCGATAAGGATTGTGATGTGCTGCCAAGCCACTTGTCTCAGAGTAGATAAACAGCAGGACATTTATAGCACGGATATTAAAACTATATAGAACATCCTACCACGATTTCCATGGCGTGTCCCTCTGCATGCACACACATAACCTGCTGTTCCATCCACACACTCGACACTTGCACACGCGTGCAAACCAAATATATCTTTTCTCAGTATATCATCTGTTACTGGATCACTTAGGGTGGTACGGGGGGAGGTCATTCGACACTGCGAGGTCTCTTTTAAGTGCAAGCCGTATTTCCTTTAATACACAGTGGATTTGCGTGGTGGCTCCACCATGGCTTTCCACCAAGCAAAATAGATTTGACTGTGGAGAATGGGTAGATCCCTCACAGCCGATGGGATTCAGTGGAGATACTTTGGCTTGTACTCTCTAAGAGACAGAAGCAAGTTTGAGCTGTGTGTGTGTTAGTGTGTGTGTGTGTGTGTTAGTGTGTGTTAGTGTGTGTGTGTTAGTGTGTGTGTGTGTTCCTGGCATCGTTTCACCGCTGCTGACTTGTAATCAACGGCTGGAGTGAGAAACCCATCCATCACCACACACACACACATATACACTCACACATATACACTCACACATATACACACACACATATACACACACACTCACACATATACACACTCACACATATACACACTCACACACACACATATATACACACACACACATTCACACGCACACATATACACACGCGCGCACACACACACACACATATACGCATGCACACTCACACACACATATACACACGCACATACACTCACACACACATATACACACGCACACATTCACGCGCACACATATACACACGCGCACACAAACGCACAAGTGAACACCCATCTCAAGCTGCAAAGGCACACTGTGATCCTGCCAGCCACGCGGGTTCAGAACCTTGCAGCCTGGAGACAAGTCATTCAGGTTGAAGATCACTGTCTCTGTCCAACGGCTGTCTCTCTGTAGGCCATGGAGTAATACTAGGATACTCATATGATACTCACACCCACAGCTGACCCCTCTACCATCCCCCCCCACACACACACTTCTCTATCAAGGCCAGTCCCCCTTCAACCTCCATAGTAAAGAGGAAGAGAAAGAGACAGGAAGGGAGTGAAAGAGAGAACAGGGTGATCACTTTCACTCCACTTAAAGTCTGTCCTCTTTTCTTGCTTTTCTCGCCTCTCTCTCTCTCTCTTTCTTTGTCTCTCTCTCTCTCTCTCTCTTTGTCTCTCTCTCTCTCTTTGTCTCTCTCTCTCTCTCTCTCTCTGCTGTTTCTTGTGAGGCTATGCTGCCCTTTCATCTCTCCTTGGAGGTTGCCAGAAGGGTGTGTCAACCAGAGATATATGCTCCAAAGTCCAAAGTTTTGAACGACCTGAAAAATTGATTTGACTTTCACTTCCTACACACAGCAGAAGCGGAGTTTTTTTCAGAAGTACTTCTCTATACGAGCAAGATCATTTGAGCCCAAGGGTTGAGCCCCAAACGAAAAGCTAGCGAGTGCAAACGACGAAGAACTTTCGCAGAATCCATCCACCGAAAGCGCATAATGGACGCTTCCACGCTCGTTTTCCTGTGTTCTCTTACCTGGGCCCAGGTGTTTGCTGCCCAGCTGACAGAAGTGGATGCTCTCTCGGACCGGACCCTAACACAAGCCCTCCCAGGAGACGCCGGGTCCGTCCAATACCCTGGCCTCTCCTCGAATGACCTCCAGGACAAAATGGCTGCTCTGGAAGCCCGGCTGAAGACTGCTGAAGAGGGCCGCAAGGACATGGAGACCAAGATGACGCTACTGCAAAAAGACAGAGAGAGTTGAGTCTCTAACCCTGTCTGGGTACCTGTTAGTGTGTTTTGTGAATCAGGGGGGTGTTTAAAATCCAGTCCAGTTGGTTTGGGAGTCAATTGTAAAAGCAAACTTAGGTTAAACACAAATATTCAGACGCTGCCTTTCTCCAGATCGTGATTTAATACTACTTCCTGCATGTTCTGGTAGTCATAGAGACCAAGCTTGAATTCATGACATTCAAGGTGGATGAGCTGAGAGCCATTGAAACCAGGATGGTGTCACTGCAGAAAGAGGTGGAAGGTAATAGCGCAAATTCAGTCATTGTATTTTTGTGTACTGAATATGGTTTTGTCTAAAATGTTGTTATATTTCACAGATCATTCTGCTAAGCTGGAACATCTGAAGAGTTACTATGAAAGTAGGCACATAATCGTTCATTTTATCATTCGGTCTAGATAAATCATTGACTTGTTCAAAAATTCCTCTCATAATTGAATAGAATAACGTCATCCGTCAAATCAACCTGTCATATATTTGAGCTTTCCTTGAGATCGACTACAGTTCGTGCCATGGTATAATTTGAAATGACAGTTCACATGTTTACATGTGTATCCTATCGTTGTTGTTGTTGTTGTTGTGGTCATTTACGTCTACAGAGAGAGCCAAAGTAGCGTTCTCCGTTGGTCTCCAGGGTGACACCACGGGACCGTACAACACACCCACCACCTTGATCTACAAACGCGTTGCAACCAACATCGGTAACGGATACAGCCCACACACAGGTACGGGAACTCACTCCCCTCCACAATCATTTCTTGGCAGAAGTGTAGACGTTAATATCCTGCTAATATCGATGCCCTCTCCCGTGCAGGTATTTTCAAGGCGCCGACGAAAGGCGTGTACTACTTGACCTTTAGCTGTTTTAAAAGAAATACATATATAACCGATGTTTGCTTGATTAGAAACAGTGAATGCATTGCCCGAGGTTACGATTTTGTATCCCAAGATGGAGATGACATGATTAACAACAGCGTAATTGTCGTTCTGGACGCTGGCGATGACGTCTTTATTCGTTTGGAGGCTTCGCGTCAAATTGTCGGTTTAGACGTTTTAACAACGTTCAGCGGGTTTCTGATGTTTCAGGAGTAAAGTGACAGTTCGTGAGGCTGTTTAATTCTGAACCGTAGAATGTCTTCGGCGTCTCGCTTTTTGGAAGGGCCGAGACGAGTTTAGCACACGAGGCAGTTAAATGATTAGATTTTCACAGACGCGTTATGAAATTCATTCTTGAATGAAGAAATCATTCCTATTTTTTAAATCCTCAAGTTATTTGGCACCTTCACGGTCTCTTCCCCTAATGCGGTTACCTGTTAGGTGGTTAGCAGTTCATGTTCAGCGTGTGCTGTCTGTGTGTAAAGGTACATAACATTACCGTTTATGCCGCACCTTTGATTAAACTTGGAAGAATAAAGAAAAACACTGTTGCATGTATTTTATTGGAACAATGTTAAGGACTAAAGTGAACCAGATAAGCTAACTGAAGAAAGGTGGGTTAGGAGAGGACAGAAAGTGGAGTGAGGAAGCAACAAACTCATTAATATACAACCCCGGTTTAATAGCCAGATCTGTATGATGGGACAGACTTTCACCAGAAGGGCAGATGACCAAGACCAAGCAGGAACAGAACCATGAGACGAAGAGGAGGACTGGGGAGACAGATGGAAACAGTAGCAGGCTGGTTTTCATTTAGCCAGAGAGGAATCCCTGACAGGCTAGCTGTGTCTTTGACTTCACGTTGTTATGAGCCAGGGTGCATGTGATGTGTGTCTGCCTGTGTTTGTGTGTGCCTGTGTTTGTGTGTGCCTGTGTGTGTGTATGTGTATGTGTATGCCTGTGTTTGTGTGTGTGTGTATGCCTGTGTTTGTGTGTGCCTGTGTTTGTGTGTGCCTGTGTGTGTGTGTGCCTGTGTTTGTGTGTGCCTGTGTTTGTGTGTGTATGTGTGTGTGTATGCCTGTGTTTGTGTGTGTGTGTATGCCTGTGTTTGTGTGTGTATGCCTGTGTTTGTGTGTGTATGCCTGTGTTTGTGTGTGCCTGTGTTTGTGTGTGCCTGTGTGTGTGTGTGTGTGCCTGTGTTTGTGTGTATGCCTGTGTTTGTGTGTGTGTGTGTGTGTGTATGCCTGTGTTTGTGTGTGCCTGTGGGTGTGTGCATGCATGTGTCCCTGTACGTGTGTTAGATCACGTTGAGACAGCTGCAAAACTTAGGGAGGAGTAGGGGGAGGGGTGCTGATGTCTGTTTCCGTGGCAATGGCTAGGGGTGTGTCCCTTAACACCATTGGCCCTGTGGGTCTATTCCATGGGGAGTGACATCACAACATCTCATCTGACCTATTTAAACAAAGCTGCAGTCACCATGACGTCACAACTGTCTCCTCTCTTGCCCCCCCCCCTCTTCTCTCTCCCTCAATTAATTCCTGTCCTAACACCCCCTTGCTTTTTCTTTTTTCTTTCTTTCTCCATTCCCTCTTTTTCTTAAATCCTTTTTGCTTTCTCTCTCTCCTCTCCTTCTTTCTCCTCTCTCCCCCTCTCTCCTCTCGCTCTCTATTCCTCTTTCCATGTCTGCCTCTCTCAAGCGCAGCCCACACAAACACACACTCACTTACTCACTCACTCACACACAGTGTTGCCCATAGCCTATTTTCCACAGATTAGAGCTTTATTGATGAATATTAATAGACTGGAACGCAGGGGCAGGACAATAGAGAGAAGAGCTTCTTGAACACACTGGTGGATGGAGAGAGGGAGGTGAGGAGGCCGTCAAATCACAACCACACAGGGTCCAACCCCTTCCGCCAAAGACCCCGAGGGGAAAACACGGCACGACATCACTTCCTCTTAATCTACGAGAGACGCATCGCACGTTATCCAAGCACTAGAGACACACATGACACCATCACTTCCTGTCCAAACACCAGAGACACACATGACACCAGCACTTCCTGTCCAAACACCAGAAACACACATGACACCATCACTTCCTGTCCAAACACCAGAAACACACATGACACCATCACTTCCTGTCCAAACACTAGAGACACACATGACACCAGCACTTCCTGTCCAAACACCAGAGACACACATGACTCCATCACTTCCTGTCCGAGCACCAGAGACACACATGACTCCATCACTTCCTGTCCAAACACCAGAGACACACATGACTCCATCACTTCCTGTCCGAGCACCAGAGACACACATGACACCATCACTTCCTGTCCGAGCACCAGAGACACACATGACTCCATCACTTCCTGTCCAAACACCAGAGACACACATGACTCCATCACTTCCTGTCCAAACACCAGAGACACACATGACTCCATCACTTCCTGTCCAAACACCAGAGACACACATGACACCATCACTTCCTGTCCGAGCACCAGAGGTGTACAGGACTAGGGGGTTTGTGTGTGTGAGTGTGTCCGTGTGAGACAGAGTGCCTGGCAGAACTGGCCTCAGTGGAGCGGGGTTAATCTCACCAGCAGGCAGGGCCCCCCCCAGGGTTGGATTACAAGGTATCTGGCAGCTAATCTGGACAACACATCAAGATTGTCTGGCCTCCCTATGGAGAATGGGATGTGTTGTGGGAAATGAAGGGGGGGGGGGGTGGAATGGATTAGGGATGGTAGTACTGAAGGGGAGAAAAGGGGGAGAGGCCAGTGAGGGAGGGGACAGGAGAGGAACGGAGAGGGAGGGAGGGGAATGGAGAGAACCAGAGGGAGGGAGAAAGAGGAATAATCTTCCCCTGACAGAACATTGCCGAAGGGAGAAAGAGTGGCTGGGATCCAAACAGGCCTTAGCACCAGTTCTTTCTCTGTTCCCTTCATTCTTCTCTCTTCTGCCGCACTCTTTCATGCACAAAGACTCACTTATTTTGCGTTGCCTTTATTTCCCCCTCGCTTTCACCTTCTCTGATCCAGATACAATATGTTACTTCTTCCACTGGTAAAAAAATCTGCTTGCGCCTCCTCAGCCTCCCCCCCAGCCTTCCCCTCCAGCCTCCCTCAGCCTCCACTCTAGCCTGCACCCAGCCTCCTCTAGCCTCCCCAGCTCCATCTAGCCTCACCCAGCCCTCCATCCAGCTCACCCGGCCTGCCTGTCTACCTCCTCCAGCCTCCCTCTGCCTCCAACCCAGCCTCCCTCTAGCCTCACCCCAGCCTCACCCCAGCCTCCCTCCAGCCTCACCCCAGCCTCCCTCTAGCCTCACCCCAGCCTCCCTCTAGCCTCACCCCAGCCTCACCCCGCCCCCTCGCCTCCCTCTAGCCACCCGCAGCTCACCCCGCCCCCTCAGCTCACCCAGCCCCCCGCCTCCATCTAGCTCACTCCGGCCTCCCTCAGCACGCCCCAGCTCACCGCCCCTCCAGCTCACACAGCTCTCCAGCAGCCTCCCTCCAGCCTCCCTCTAGCCTCCCTCTAGCCTCCCTCTAGCCTCTTCCCAGCCTACCTCCAGTCTCTCTATAGCCTTCCTGCAACCTCTTCCTAGCTTCTCTCCTGCCCTTCCTCCTTCTATGGCCCCTTAACCTGTTCCTCTCCTCCTCAACTTTTCCTTCTTCTGCTCTGCTTGTTTTGTCCCACCGCAGCCCTTTCTCATTTAAACAATTACGGCCAGCTCTGGAGGCTAGTTGCAGGGCAACACACACAGCCATACAGCCTCACACACACACACACGGCACACATTGACACACAACACACGCACAATCCCTCCCTCCCACCTTCCCTCCCACCTTCCCTCCCTCTCTCCCTCCCTCCCTCCCTCCCTCCCTCCCTTTCCTGTCACATGACCTCCCAGTCTTTTTCATCCTCCTCCTCTCTTCTTTCTCCCTTCATGGCTCATGTGATTCTCTGATGGCAGGTCTGCCCCTCGTTCTGTCTGCCCCTCCCACCAGCGGTGTCCTTTTCCTGCTGGACTACGTCGCGTCAATGTTGATACCATTCATTGTCTAGCTATGCAAGTCTGTGGCAAACTGGGAAACTGCAACCTAGAAGTTCCATCTCCCGCGTTTCATAAATGGTGTATGTGCGCAAGCGGGTAGGGAGGGGTAAGTGTGTACTGTGCGTGTGTGTGTGTGTGAGAGCGTTCAGTGTGTGTGTTAATCTAATTCGCAGAGTTATCTATTGTAAAAGGCCAGACATTAGACTAAGTTAGTCTTTTATCATTTCTTCTTTGGAATACTTGGAAAAGTTTTCTTATGTATGTTTCTATTCCTCACTTTCTCATCTGTCCATCCATCTCCATACACTCATCCCTCTCTTCATTCACTCATCCATCCATAATTTCTCATCCTCAATCACTTCTAAAAGTTTTGAAAGGTAGAAAAAATGATTTTGAAAAATAAGTTTTGTAAGGTTGAAACTATATTTTAGAAAAATAAATTTAAAACAAAGAGGGAGAGAGAGCTAGAGGGAGAGTTAGAGAGGGAGAGAGTTACAGAGGGAGAGAGAGCTAGAGGGAGAGTTAGAGAGGGAGAGGGAGAGAGGGAGTTAGAGAGGGAGAGAGAGTTAGAGACAGAGAGAGAGAGGGAGAGAGTTACAGAGAGGGAGTTAGAGAGCGAGAGAGAGTTAGAGACAGAGAGAGAGAGAGAGAGGGTTACAGAGAGGGAGTTAGAGAGGGAGAGAGAGTTAGAGACACAGAGAGAGTTAGAGACAGAGAGAGAACAAGCAAGATGGAAAAGACAGGGAATGAAAGGGAGAGAGTGAAAGAAAGTGAGAGGACAAGAATCCATAGTCTTTCATCCGACTGTTTCCTGACTACATCCAGGCGCTCTAACTAAAACCAGCCTCGGCCGGCTCCATAGTTAGCACACATGCAAGTGCACACAAGCGTACTTGCATTCTTGGGGAACACAGTTTTATGTTCACTGCTCACACCCCCACCCCCTCCCAAGAACACACATGCAGGTTCTGAATGGGGATTTTTTAATGTTAAGTTGACCAGCAGCAGTCAGAATAATTACATGACACACCATTTAGGTCAAACCTACGTGAATTCGCTGCCTTACAGAAATCAAGGTTGACAACCATGAAATCAGCTTCATATGTCCTGACAAACACAGAGTGCGAGAGAGAGCAGGAGAGACCGGTTAAAACAGTTGGAAATGTTTTTTTTTCTATTTCTCTCTCTTTTTCTTCTCTTCACACGTCTGTAAACATAAGTGACTGTTTCAGGAAAACGTCATGTGCTCTGACGGAGTGCCACATTTCTCGTCGAAGTGCGGAGATGTATAATTAGCAGGAAACAGCGCCCTCTGCTGGCGACAAGATAGCGATGCGCCGGCAGATTCCAACGCCACTAAGTCTTGTGACTGGACTGTATTAAAAGGCTAACGAGGCCTTCTGCGTAACAAACCAAGGATGAGGGTCAGAAACAAAAACAAAAGCTATCTCGAAAATCTAGAGAGAAAAGAAAATACATTCAGGACAATTGAAATACTTTACAGAAACCGTATGTGTGCGTTATCTACAATACACTGTATTGAAATGTCAATATTCATAGCGGGAAAACAACCGTCATCAAGAACTATAGCCGTGCCCACGTGTGTGTTGTCGTTCTACACAATCCGTTGCGTATGCGTATTTTCTCGTTTGCACGGCTCACGAATCTGTGTGTGTGTGCGTTTCATCGCGCAGTGTTTACGAGTCGTCTCCGTTGGCGCTGTCTCCGTCATCTTCTCCTTCCTCCTGCTCTCCCTCCTCCTCCTCATCATCCTCCTCCCGTCCTTGACTCTTCACCTGCGCAGGGTTACAGGAAATGTCACCGCGCTCTCTCCCCCACCCCCTCCTTGTTCCACGCCCTCTCCTTCCCCTGACCTCATCCTTCCATACATCGCCTGTCATGGCTCTCCACTCTCTTTATCCCCCCTGTACTCACCCGCCCTTCACCCCCCCCCTCTCCTCACCTCCTCCTCCTCCAGCAGGTCACCCTCCTCCTCTGAGTCGTTGAGATCCTGGTTTTCCCTCTCTCTCTCCCTCTTCAGGCTGTCCTCCTTCTTCCCACCGCTGCTGTGGAGGGGGGACACCTCCCCAGGCTCCAGCTTACTGCTCTTTCAATGCTGTGCGAGAAAGAGAGAAGAGAGTAGGATAGAGCAAAAGAAGAAGAGAGATAAGAGGAGACAAAGTGCGTAAGAGAGAAAGTTAGAAGCATAGAGAGAGAATAGAGGGAGAGGAGAGAGGATAGGAAAGAGAGAGGATAGGAGAGGAGGATAGGAGAAGAGTAAGAGATAGGGAGAATGAAGGGAATAGGAGAGGGGATACGGACGAGAGAGAGAATAAGAGAAGAGAGATAGAAGATAGAGAGAGAGGATAGGAGAGAGAGAGGGAGAGAGAGAGGATAGGAGACGAGAAGACAAGGGAGAAGTCCGACGGATGAGAGATGGTGGGAGATGGTGAGAGAGAGGGAGAAAAAAAAACTTAAAAGGGAAAGAAAGAGAATGAGAGAGAGAGACGAGAGAGACGAGGATAGGAGGAGAGAAGAGGTGAAGCAGACGACGAGGGATAGCGAGAGAAGATCGCGGAGAGAGAGAGGATAGTGAGTGTACGAAGAAATACGCGAGAGTAGATGGAGGATAGGAGAGAGAGTGCCGAGATAGGAATTATGAGAGAGCAGGAGAGAGTAGAGAGGTCGACAACATAGCAAAAGAGAGAGAATATCCAGAGAGGGCAGAGTGGAAGGGGGAGTAGAGAGAGACCGTTGAGAGATAAGAGGAAGAAAGGTAAGAAGGCCACACGGCTTTGTGATGATGATGACATTGTGTGCTGACTATCATTTCATCGTGAACAATTCATTGGTACATGTGCAGTAGCTTCCTCCACTCCCATCTCCTCCTCTATTCCAATCTTCCCCTTCCCCCATCCTCCCCTCCCCCTGTCCTTCATATCCTCCCCTCCCCCTATCCTCCCCATCCTCCCCTCCCCCTGTCCTTCCTATCCTCCCCTCCCCCTGTCCTTCCTATCTTCCCCTCCTCCCCTCCCCATCCTTCCCCCACCTGTCTTCTTGCTGTGGTCCTTCTCCATGTGCTCCAGGCTCTCTAGCAGGTAGTCCACTTTGTGTTTGATCTGGGTCAGCTCCCTCTTTATGGTCTGCAGGTCGTCTGCCTTCACTGGGGACGGACAGGGAGCAGACCAGGCTGGATGTCACAAACATGGGTCGCGTGGAAAACACACGGGTGTGACCCGTAATGGACGACGTGTGACGTTTGTCTGTGAGTGTGTGCGTGCAAGTGTGTGCGTGTGCGTGTATGCGTGCATACGTGTGAGTGCGTGCATGTGCGTGTGTGTGAATGTGTGTGCATTTGCGCACGGGCGTGTGTGTGAGTGCATGTGTGCATGTGCGTGTGAATGTGCAAGTGTGTGCGTGCGTGTGCGCGTGTGTGTGCGTGAATGTGAGTGCATGTGCACGTGTGTGAATGTGTGTGCAATGTGCACGTGTGTGAATGTGTGTGCAATGTGCGCGCGTGTGTGCGAGTGAGTGCGTGTGTGTGTGTGAGTGAGTGTGTGTGCATGTGCGTGTGTCACTGACTGGTGCGGGAGGTTCTCTGGCTGCTCTTGGAGGAGGAGGAGAAGCTGGTCTTGGTGCGTCTGCTGCCGCCACCGCTCACGCTGACCCTCGGACGCTTGGAGGGGATCACGGCCCGAGACAGGGGGGGCGGGGGAGGGGGCACGCGGGACTGGTACGAGTACATCCTGGAAGACACACACACGGATGAGGGGGCAGCGGGGAGTCGGCCTGCTCCGGGCAGCAGGATTCAGATGAGAGAAACAGGAGGAACAGGAGGCTTACCTGTCGTAGTAATCCCTCTGGAAGTCATAATCCAGGTCAAATGAAGAGCTGACGGCACAAGCAGGAGAGAGAAAACATGAGAAGAACGTTTAAACAGGCGTGGATTTTAAATCCAGATTTTTTTTCCCCCCCATCCGGGTGGTCGAATAGAGTGAGGCACAGCAGAGCCGATGAACTGTCACCTGTACATGTCCCCTGCAGAACGCTTCACCGTCTTGGATCTGTGAGGCTTTGGCTCGCCTGCTAGGTTAATGTCTGGGAGAGAGGGAGAGAGAGAGAGGGAGGGAAGGGGGGAGAGAGGGTGGAGGGGATAGAGAGGGAGAGAGAGGGAGAGGGGGGGAGAGAGAGGGGGAGGGGAGAGAGAAGGATAGTGAGAGGGAGAGAAATAGAGAAAGAGGGAGGGAGAGAGAGTGGGAGAAAGGGAGAGAGAGAGGGAGAGGGAGAGAGAGAAAGAGAAAGAGGGAGGGTGAGAGGGAGAAATAAAAACAGTGCGAGACAAAAGACAGAAAAAGAGTGTGAGTGCGAAAGGAGATAGAGTGTGAATGAGTAATAGAAGAGAGACACACACACACACACGCACGCACACGCACACACACACACCAGCGCTGCCTCCGGCCTCACCTAGCACCTGTCCCACGATCATCCTGCCGTCCTCTCCACCCACGGCCGCGCGGGCGTTCCTCTCGTTGGCGTACTGGACGAAGGCAAAGCCCTTGTGGACGGAGCAGCCCACGATCTTGCCGTACTTGGAGAAGATGGCCTCCACGTCCGCCTTGGTGACCAGCAGCGTGTTGAGGTTCCCGATGAAGACCCGCGAGTTGAGGGAACGGGGGTCCGTCTTGTTGGTCACGTTGCTGGCCATGAGGCTGCTGGTGGTGGGGGAGCGACTGGAGGAGAAGGGGGGGGGGATGTAGAGGAGGGAGGGAGGGAGGGAGAAAAGATATGGGGAGTCGAGGAGGCAGAAAAATGTAGATGCAAGAAAAAACAAGGGAGAGAAGGGGTGGGTAGGGAGAGAGAGAGAGAGAGAGAGAGAGAGAGAGGAGAGAGATTTGGGGGAGGCATGGAAGAATAAACAAATAACAGTGAAGGGTGCAGGGGTAAGGGCAGAGGCAGACAGGAAGAAAACAGGGGGCGGGTCAGATAGAGTAACAAGAGAGATACAGGGAGAGAAGCTCAGAGTGTGT
>BROE01000023.1:7868949-7912982 GCA_036571765.1 Plecoglossus altivelis | reverse complement strand
AACCATAATCAGGTGTGTTAGAGCAGGGATACATATCAAACCTTCAGGACAGTGGCCCCCGAGGGCCAGGATTGCCCATCCCTGCTCTAGGATGCACACTGTATCCCACACCAAAAAAAGGCCACACTGTTGTTCCTCATCAGGGGACGGTGGCAGATGTCATTCTGACATTACACGTTGATCGCTGTGGTACTCAGCAGTCACATGACAGGCAGTAGGCTCAGCCAATCAGGACTCTTTTTCTGGGGGTGTGGGTTCAGAGGCAGGTTGAGAGATGAGTGCGTGGGTGTGTAGGGAGATGGTGGCAGTCTTGAATCCAGTTATGTAGCCTCATGTGGGCTTAGCTGGCGACTTGGCTGAGAAACTGTCTTTCTGAGGACAGCTTTAAGGGGACTAACTGGCTACTGGGAATCTGGGTTCATGTGTCTCGGCTAGATTTGAGGAGTTGTGCTTCACCAACTGTGGCCTTTCTGAAACATCATCATCATCGTTTAGAATCCTTTAATTAGAGGGAGGTAAAGAAGTTCTAGAATTAACAATGAGGTTCCAGATGCGCTGTCATCTCCTAGGGCTGGAACCCAGAGAGGTTTGTACAGGGTTGCGCAATCATGATCCACATTGAATTTAAAGTTATATTTAATAATTTGGGAATAGGAATACAAAAGGGAATGCAGACTAAACTACAAAAACTGTTTTAGGAAAAACAGAAAAGTGGTTTTCTACCACAGCACAAAAAAGGACTTACCAACGCCTAGCAGATTTTAAAATTTAAAATATTATTTAAAAGGAGGACGGGGGATGGGCTACTTTAAAAAAGCAGACAAAATACAAACAGGTAAAAAAAAAATGTACAAAAGCTGAGGTGGAAAACCAAAGTGTCAGACTTACGATTTGCCGTTGCTCAAAAAAGCTTCTTCAAAAACTACAGAGGAAGGAAACAAAAAAAAAAGGCGAAATTAGAAAAACTTCTTCAACTTCTTCAACTGAGCTGAATAAACAGTTGACACAGGGGTGGAATTGGAGGAGAATCTGCAGGCCGCGTTGGGCTGCTGGCCTGGGAACTTAGCCTGTCGTTGGCTAGGCTAAAATGGTTAGCCTGCGGCTAGGTTAGCCTGTTACCTTGGTGACCCTCCAACTCCACCCCTGAAAGCTACCAGATTGGAACCATAAGGCTGTTCAACATGTGCATGCTTATCAACACAAATGACGATTACATGATTACGAAGAAGGGCTGTTGCCGTTGTTCTACAGATGCTTCAGCTGTACGTAATAGATCCACCGTTTGTACGTCACTTTGAATAAAAGCACCTGGATAAAATGTGACGTAACATTCACTGTGCATTTTGAGAGCGCGTGGTGTCGAATTTCACTCCAAAAAAGGTACACTAACTGACTATTAAAACTGCCTTTTAAATGCCCTTTTGCAAAAATGTTACCCCCTCAAGTAAAACTGAAATCAAATGTTCCATTCATGTGACTGAAGTTATCATGTTATCACACCAAGAATATAAGATACTGTACACATCCGTCTCAACTGAGCCTAAATGGTAAACATCCCCGTTTTTTGGATCCTACTGAACCCTATAGAATTACTAGAACTATGGTTACTCCCATTTCTGTAAATAATCCCCAGAATGTCTTGGAAGGAGATGTGATTGGAGAGATTAGGACTAGTCTGGTGGCCAGATGTAACATAACTGAGATTTAGGACAGTGAGCCTATTGACAATCTATGCTTTCTGCAATTGCAATCTGCAGTCTGGAGGCCTGTAGACCTGTGGCCTACTTTGCCAATTCACTTAAGAAGCTTTGCACTATTAAAGGCTCAACTCTTGGCATAAGAACATTACGACACATCAAACCATTTCCCCCTCGTGAGCTATATTCTTGATTTGACAATAAAACAGGCTTTCAATAGAGGTAGGTCTTTCAGAAATGTGGGGTCACTTTAATGATTTTGATCAGAATATACAAAAAGAAAATAGAGGAGTCGCTTCAAGACTGCATACAAACGCGCAAGTCTAATTAAAGACAACGTACGCTTTACATTAGTGTTTATGTTGCACTGCAAAACGCCCACTTTCACTTCTGAACGGGAAAAATAATGCCTTAAAAATTACGTCATTTTTTTTGGAGCATTTGCAGAACAAACTGACTGCGAGCACTAAAAAATAATGCAGATTGTTTTGTAATGGCTACAACTGCTATTCAGGTTACAGGTGGCCTTGAAAGAAATGTCGGGAACAATAAAAACACATTTAAAAATGTTATTCCTGAAAGGGGAGAGACGACCGACATCACAACAATCAGCAATTGTCCAGTCAAGAGTGTAACAGTCTTCGATATTTCTGTCCTTAAAAATACGACAACAACAAGCGAACAATCAATCTGATCTGCAAGTAACTGGAAAAATGTCGATTCAAAAGTCTCAACTCGAAAAATACATCGAAAAATACTGCTGCTAAAAGCTATCAAACACTAAAGCGAAGCCTGCTTTGCCACCCGCAGAGAAGAACCGCAGCATCACAAAATGTACGCCACCAAAGCCAAACACAGTTTCAGACTATCAGCCAGAAAAATGCATTAAAAACAAAAACAAAAAGGTCCCAAAGATGGTTTTCAAAGTCAGAAAAAAAAACAAAAATAGAAAAATTCTCTTGTTTCAAAATACTCACCCGGAGCTTATTTTTGTTTAAAAATTTTGTAAAATTCGACGTTGGTTTACTTGGGTTGTCTTTCAAAATCCCTTGTCCGATTCAGTGAGTTGATAAGGTTCCTTCAACCAGTGACCACGAAATGGCGACGGGTAGCAACGCTAGCAGATGTGTCACGCCTCATCCGTGGCGCTGATATTTTATTGGACCTGCTCACGAGAATATGTCTCTGTTCACTTCAACCATTGGTGGATCTGTCTGTCTTTATCCCAAGCCCAGGTCCAATGAAATAACGCACTCCCACCAGCATTAGAAACGTTACACATTCCAACGTAGATTCCTTAACATCTCACACACAAAGTAGCCTTATAAGAGCATATATTAGCCAGAGTTTTACATGCGTACAGCTTTTACACACATATATTTCCAGTTAATTATTTCTATATTGTTCAAAGCGGCAAACAATTGTAATTATTATTTTTTTATCATTTCAAGACTTTTGCCTGTCCAAATACTAGCAACTAATGAAATAGTCACCACTTCGATCCTCGAGAGAAAGGACCTGAAAAATAAAAATGGACTTTAACTGAAATTCACTGTCTAATAGTACAGCAAGATTGAGAGTGTGTGCATGTGTATGTTTGGTGTGTGCGCATGTGTGGTGATTTAGCCTAACCTTTAATGTCTATCTTCTTTCCGCGATGTCGGGGCAGTGTCAGGTTTAGTCTGAAGATGGATTCGGGGGTCTTCAGAACATCATCTAATGTACTCTGTGACACATGGTCCTGGCAGCACATGAAGACATAGATCATGCGTTCACTTAGAATACTAAAATGCCGTTTTGTCTTACGGTTTAAGCAAAGTGTTTTTAAAGCGATCCACGGTAAAGAGATGACACATCATTTTCAACACACTTAAGGGAATCTACTCAAAATAAACAAATTTAATTAACTGTATGATGCAAAACTTTAAGGCTTGAGTGAATGAATAAGAAAATACATGTTTACGTGTAGAAAAGTGTCAACAATTGCTTAAGGTGGATTCACATTCCCTCAAGCCATGACACGGACCCATATCTACTGGTGAGATTATTTTGAGTCCCCTTTGCCCAGGAAGATCCTTAATATCTCAGTATCATCAAGCTGTTTCACCGGTTCTCTTAGGTTTTCTCTGGTTCTCTTAGGTTCTCTCTGGTTCTCTTAGGTTCTCTCTGGTTCTTTCTGTTTTTCTCTGGTTCTCACCTTACCTGATCAGTCTGTGGGTGTTTCTGGTGGAGGCCAGGTCTTCCCTGTGTGCTGTCTCTTCCTCCTTTCTGAAGGTCCCTCCCCCTCTCTCTTTCCTCCAGGATGGACAGACGAGCGGTCCGGTACTCCAGAGAGAAGTCGCTGACGGTCTTGCAGAAGTCCTCCGCCTTGGTCTCTCTCACCATGGCTTTGGAGTAGCCCAGGAACAGCATGAAGGAGTGGAACCTGGAGGAAGAGTTGATGTTGCGACATAAAAGACAGCGGATGAGGGGCGGAGAGAAAGAGATGGAAGAGGGGAATCGAAATAGAGAGCTCTACTCCTGCCTGGTAAACTCCCATTTCTTCATTCATCTATCCAGACACCCACCCATCATTATAAACCTGTCCTCCCATCTGTCCATTCGTTTGTTAGCTTAACCCCCACTGCATCATGGGAAAAGTAGTTCTTCACCTGTTGATGACCCGTCGGTGGACAGCTCTTAGAACCTTCAGTCTCTCCTCACACTCCTTCAAGAATTTAGGCAGCTTTGGTCGCAATTTCCCCTCTTTCGTTCCTCCCCCATCCTTCTCCCCTCCTCTGCTCTTCTCATCCGCCCGGTCCAGCAGACGCACCTGTTCCCATGATGCTTTGCAGAGAGCCTCCAGCTGGGTGAGGTTGGCCTGGACCTGGGAGTAGTCACACTAGAGCAAAAGGTCAAGGGTCACCACCATGGTAACAGCACAAACAAGAGTGCATATTTGCGACAACACTCACATTGAACCAACCTCTCACACAAACACTCAAGTCTTTATTTCTCTCTCACCAACCCATCATTATGTGTAGTCCACCTCAATAGCTGCACTTTACAGTAAAACAAACAGACGCACACACACACCTTGCTGGCTCGAGCGACAGCAGCTATGTCAGTGTGGAGATCGGAGGAGTGTGGGTACAGCTGCAGCAGCAGCACGCACACGTGATGCAGCAGGGGCCGACGAGAGAGGGTGTCTCTGACCTGGGACAGCTTCCCCAGGTAGCTCAGCTCAAATCCACGGGCCTGAGGAGGGAGGGAGGGGTGGAGGGATGGATGGATGGAGAGGGGTGGATGGATGGGGAGGGGTGGATGGAGAGGGGGGGATGGGGTGGGATGGTGGTTTTTGGTTGTGCTTCTGATTGTGGTTGGGTAGGTGGGGGCGGGGGTGTGCGTTGGTGGGGTGGTTTTTGGGCTGTGAGTCTTATTGGTGGTGTTCTGGCGTGGGCATGTTGGCGGTGTGGTTTGGTCGTGTGGTGGGGATGTTTGGGTATGGGGATTGTAATGGTGGCGGTCGGTGGGGTTGGGATGGTGGATTTGGTTTGTTGGGGTGATTAAATTTGGTGTGTGGTTGGGGGGGCGTTGGCTGGGTGGTCGGTGGCGGTGAGGGGATGTGGTGTGGGGTTGGTAGGTGGTGTGTGGTGTGAAATTGTTGGGTGAATAGTCGGAGTGCTAGAGTTGGATCGGTTGATGTGCATGTTTAGCGTTGGTCGTGAGTTGTGGGTGGATAGGCAAGAGTTGGTGGGAGTCATAAAGAAACAGATGAGCCATGGTGATAAGCGATACTTGTCATTCTGTGTGTCCTACAGATTGACCTGCTACCTGGACGTCCTCTCGGTCCAGCACACTGCTGTCCATGCTGTAGACGGCCGGGGGCAGGAGAGAGGGAGGGGGCAGACTACTGAGGGCTATGGTGATGATATTACTGCGCTTTACACCCAGAACCGACACCGACGGCTGCTTCTGAAAGAGGGGAGCGGGGGATTCAAAACAGATGAAGATGAAACCCAATCAAACTTTACAAGAAGGCCGATGCAGGAAGAACAAACAGACATTCGTATAACAGAAGGTGCGTTTAATTATACACGATGTATTATCTTTTATATGGTTCTGAAAACCCTCATCTTATCAGACGTCAAACTCGATCACCGCCAGTCCACCTACCCGCCATCCTGACACCATACTGCAGATGGCGCTGTTTCCTTTGCTCTCAAACAGGTACTCCAGGCGATTGGTGTCCAAGTTGACGGGCTCCAGGCAGGCCCAGATGGTCTGAGTCCCAAAGCGGGTGACCCTGGGCAGGGGAGGCAGACTCTGGAGCTCCCTCCAGTGGAGCCGGAGAGTCCCTGACGGACGGCCCTTCGAGGAGGTGCGGGACATGGGAGGAGCTGAGGGTGGGAGAGGTGGAGGGACTGGTGGAAGAGAAGGGGTTTGGGTGAGGCCTCCATCTTCTTCGTTGCTGTCCAAGCCGAGATCTTCCTCATCCCACAGGTCGGAGAAGTCCAAGGTGTTGAGGCGCAGACGTCCAGCAGGGTTGATGAACGAGGCCCAGGATTGGTCGGAGATGGAGGGGAGGGGTGTGTCTTTGATTTGATCCGACTGTTTCATTGGTCCACACAGAGAGTAGTTGTGGTTTAAATAAACGTTCGTTATGTCCTTTAGATCCAATTTTGATACGGTCAGACAGTTGTAGAATTTCTTAATGCTAAAACTGCGCCCTCGATTTTATGTCAATCTTAATTAAAAGATTGTAGAGTTTTGTAGATGTTTTGTTGAACAGGCTAAGGTTTCTTTCAAGTGTGAGCTATGCAGCAGTATTCAGTGAAACCTTTCCTCGGTCTTCCTCGTGATCGTCTCAATAAGCTCCAGTCATGAAATACAACGAAAACACACCTGCATGTTAACATCCAAACCTCATTGACCAGTCTTTTTTTCCAACCACCGGCCACAAAATCCATTTCATGTCCTCGTTTCCACAGGTAAAAATCCTCTTGTTCTCTTTGTTCAAGAGTCTGCAAGTTCCTTTGGTGGTCTCTGTGCAACAAAAGAGAACTGTGCTGCCTTTCATCCAAATGGTCCTTTCTTTTTCAGGGGGAATTCTCAGGTCCAACTGGCTGTTTTGTTCAACCTTCCGAACTAGAAGTCGGGTGGTTCTGATGACATCACTTAAGCCTGGGAATGGTTCTGTCGTGTCCAAGTGTTCCTGTTCACTGACCTGCTACCAAGGCAACCCACGCTTTCACTTGGTCTCCTCTCTCTCTCTACCCTCTCTGCCTTTATCTCTCTCTTGACCTCCCTCTCTCTTTCGCTGTCTCCTCTTTCTCTCTCCCTCCCTCCCTCCCTCTGTATCTCCTGTCTCCCTTGCTCTCTCTCTCCCCCTCACTCTCTCCTTCTCCCCCCTTTTCTCTCCTTCCCTCCCTGCAGACTCAGTGAATTCTCCCTCTTCCTCCATTGGAGGCCTCAGTGTATCAGTCTGGGTTTATTTGAGTTGCGCCCTTTCCTTTAATTTTCTTATCAAGCCTCCATCTGATGTTTGTATACACCCAGCCTTCGTATCTCGGTCTATCGAGGCTTCCTCACTCTCCTGCTCGTTCTCAACCTAACACACACTCAGAAACACACACACACACACACACAGAGAAACACACACTCAGAAACACACACACGCACAGAAACACACACACAGAAACACACACAAACAGAAACAAAAACACACTCACATGCGGATGCAAGTATAAACATCCATATGTAAACATGCACACATATTCATACAAATATCTGTTAACGTATATGCACACACACATTTTGATCTTTGCATACCGATGGAACCAATTAGTTTATCATTATAATGATGCACCAACACACCGTGTGTATATGCAGACGTGCACACACACACACACACACACACACACACACACACATACAAACATACAGACAGAAAAGTATACACACATCCATATACAAACACACACAGTTATACATACACATTTTGCTGTTTCTATACTAATAAACGCATGATTTCAACCTTAATGTATCAGTGATATGGTGAGTGGGTGTCTTGACAGTGCTTTCTGAGATACTAGCTAGCTTAGTTGGCATAATCCCTCTTATAATCATGACAGGGCCCAGAACAGTTTACCTACAATATCTCACACAGAGGGGACTTCAGTCAGTCGTAATTAAGGGGTGCAATTAAGGGATGAAAGTTACCTTGTTCAGATGTGAAGCAACAAACATGCATTGCTAACTGGTGTTGCCAAAACGTGATGTCATATACTGTTAACGTCTAAATAAATACTATTTATAAAAAACAACATGATTATAAAAGTAGTTATTTGTGTAGGATTGAAGCTGACAGTGTACAGTGTCATATCCTGCGTCAACCCTGTGGGAACAGAGATTTTAAGCGGGTTTGGCGGTGGCTCCAGAGTTGTTTGTTTATGCCCCGCGTTTGTTTGTTCAAGAACCTCCGGGACATCTGAAGATATCTAGACAAATCTGCACCAATTACTACAACAATTACCGTAAGTGTAATAGTTTCTAATGAGTTATTTTCATTTTCGGAGATCAACGGATTATTGCTTTGGCGGTTAGGCAGCAGATCTGAGTTGGCGGTAGCCTGCTGTAGGATTGCCCCATGCCGTAGGCTCGGAGGGGTACGCTCCACATGTTGCTAACATCAAGGGATACCACAAGGAAGTCTTTGTAGGAAGTGCGCCCTCTAGTCGCGAGAACGGAGTACTGTCGTTTTTTGTTTTTTATTATCGGTGCAGCCTTGTCACTGCCGCAGGGCTGCAGGCTCCGGCTTCTCGGTGCAACGGAGTATGCTAGCATATATTATGAACAGTTAACAGCAGGAACATTATCAACAAAAACAACGTTTTTTATGACAATCATAAATATCCTGTCCTCTGAACAGTCAGTGACATGTTCATAACATGCAGGAATTAACTCTTTTTTTTCAGAATGAGTCAAGTCAACCATTGCATTATATTTAGCCAAATTTAACGGTGTATAGAATACGCGTTTAACACTTTATATTTTTCATATTGCAACTTCATTTCTTGTTTTTTTTGTATATTTCACCCTATTTATGCAGATGTCACCCATGCCCAGATACTTCAGCTGCCCATTTCTGTCTATGTAAAACGTCACTTTCTTCCGCTATCCGTAATTGGCTTTCGAACCCCGTCAATCGATTGTCTCCGCCCCTTCGGCACGCTCCCGTTCGTTGTTTTGGATTTTTTTTTCTTTTTTCTTTTTTATGTAGAGAGCGCCGTCCCGACTTCCGACGCGCGAGTGGTGTTTCGCTAGACTGACATCATAGCGGATTAGGCTACTATGTCAAATATTTTAGAAGCATCGCGGATGTACGGATATAAATCCCGTCCAAAAGAATTATTTTTAAATCGGTTTTATGAAGTATGAACGTCCTAATAATCTCGTGTTACAATTTCGTGAAGATGGGGCTTTCAACTTAAGGTATGGAACTGTCTAAGTTGATTATAAAACATGTACTGATGAACTATGCATAGCCTAACGTATTGCTTCGTTATCATTTCTGCTCTCTCTGACAAACTGATTGTCGTCTGTGTATTAAAATGTGAAACGCTGTCTGAAAGATGCAAGCATCATGCTCGTGACATTCATTCATTCGTCAGATATGCGAATGGAAAAGTTGTCACGCTATAAAAGCCATTCTAAAGCTTCTCTCATTACGTAACACCGAATACCAACCAGCTGTTTCGGTAAATACGGGACACAGGTCGAGAATAATGTGGAGTAACAAAAAAATGATACATTTTAATACCCTGCTCTTCTAGCCTGGTCAAAATGATCCTTGATGCAATGTCTGCCCTGTGAAATTTCCACTGAGCTGTCCAATTTTGCGTAACGTTTTTCGTAACCCATGAGTTTATATAACACAACTAAACCATTACACCTCCATTTAACACGCGTTCATCCAGTAGTTGTAAATCTTCGACGATTTCAGTGAACCAGGTGAACCAAACTAAATGTATAAAGTGACCTAAATCACGTCTTCCTCTGCTGTTAGTCATAACTTGACCCAGCCGGTATGAACCACTCTGACAGGTCGAGAACTATGTTTGACCTGTGAAGGAAGAGAGGCCATGCCGCGCAGAGACTCAGACACTCACGTCTTATTTACCTCCGGAGAGACATCGGACAACGACTGTGAAGTAAGACATCAGAGCGGCAGTTATCTGTGCATGTGAGCGCGAGAGCGCTCGCGTTCGCGTGTCTGCCCAAACAGAACACTTGCTTTAATCTCTGGCTGCTGTGCTGTCCAATTAGTAACGGACTAATGACTTCCAATAAATCACTACAGCGCATCCTACACAGTCTCTCTCTCTCTCTCTCTCTCTCTCTCTCTCTCTCTCTCTCTCTCTCTCAAAACAGATGGGGGCAAGTTGTGTCGAGAGAGACGGAGTGTGCTTGTGTGAGATTGGCCCTTGTTCTCCGTACACTGACGCGCGCACAGACACACTTCTGGTGAGTGAGAGGCACTCTTCGCATCGCCGTCGTTCTGTCAGTGGCCGCAGACTGTCACAATGTTCCTCTCAGTCTCACCCACCCACTGATCATTCACATTTAATAGAAAAAAAGAATTTCTTGCCTTCTCACCCTCTGTCTCTCTATTTCTTTCTCCGTCTCCCTCTGTCTCCCCCCTCTCTCTTGTGCTCTCTCTTTGTCTCTCTGTCTCTCTCTCTCTTAGGACACATTAACCTGCGAGCACTGTGGTAAAAACAGGGTGGTGATTACCAGGTATTCCGAAGGCTATGGCACAGAGGTATGTCTGTGTGTGTGTTTGTCATATTATCCATTATAAGTCGAGCTTGACTCTCTATGACCGTAAAATGTGTGTGTGGGTTGAATCAAGCACACTATATAATGTGACACAGGCATACACATACACACACACGCGCACGCACACACACGCACACACACACATACACACAGGCACACACACACACACACAAATACACACAAATGCACGTCACATCGACACAGCAACACACATAGACAAACACTACACACACACACACACACACACACACACACACACACGCAAATCACCGTCAAGTTGAAGTTGCTTTCAAATTAAACAAAGGTGGGTGCACAAATGAGTCACTGGACATCAGAATGATTGCTCGAACTTCGCATAGAGTATTTCTTTGCAATAGGTCTGTGAGTGCGTGTTCACATCCATGACTCATGCTTTGCAGGAGGAATGTGTTTTGTCCGATCCTCAGGGGGAAAGCGATGCAGATGCTGACATAGAAGATGCAGACAGCAGGTTTGACACACACGTACACGTGCACACAAACACACACACACACACACACACACTCATTATGAACACACACACATATACAAACAAACACACAAACACACACACACATTATGAACACACACGCATATACAGACAAACACACAGACATATACAGAAACACACACACACATTGTTTGTAGTTGGTATAAATCTTCCCCTAATTCCTCATTGGACTCTTCAGCTATGTTCTGATTGGTATAGACTACAGGAGCCAGGTTCCCTCCAGCGAATCAGCTCACGAAGACGCCGACGACCACGAGTAACACGACAGGATACGACGGAGAGCGAGGATGACGGAGGGCGGAGCAACAGGACGCATCGCTGGAACCTCAGACTGAGTCCTCATCAGGCTCACAGCAGGACCATTCAGGAGGTCAACAGCAGGACCGTTCAAAAACCCTCATTAGAAACCATCAATTAAAACTCACAGTGGCCTATGGAACAAATGTCAGTTTTCTCACTTACTGTCTCTCTCTTTTTCCTCCCTCTCTTTCTCTCTCCTGCTCTCTTTTTTGCCCTCTCTCTTTCTCTCTCTCTGTGTCTCTGTGTCTCTCTCTGTCTCTCTCTCAGGAGAGCGTGTCCCAGGTCAGACCTCTGGTCGTATGTCAGCCAAGCGTTGGCGAAGGGCAGAAGGCCCCCGCAGAAACTTCCAGAAACCCCAGGTGGCTGACGTCCTTGAGGCCCTCGTCGCTCTCCCTCTCCTTTATCCTCCTCCTCTCTCTCCCTCTCTCTCTTTCCTTAGCCATTGTTCTCATGTCCTTCTTTCTGCCATCGACTGGCGCTTGACCAAGCTCTGCATTCCCAGAATCGTGCGTCCGTCCGTCTGACGCGCTATTGTGTTATTTGTGTCCGTTGCGATTTTTGTCACGACGGAGAGACCACATCTCTCGTTCATCTTCCTCCCCTTCTCTACCGCCGACGTCCTCTCGTTTTCCTCTTTCTCAGTCTCTTTTTCTCCCTGTCTCCCCCTCGTTTGTAAAAATAGACCTCTCGGCTCTCGCTGCTCATACTAAGCAGAGAAAGTGTGACACGGAGGAGGAAGGGTTAGAGAGTCGCGCACGGATGGTGTGCTTTGACTCAATGGAAAATATGTAAATAACTGGACTATGCAATCCTCTCTTTCCAGCTCCCTCCCTTCCCTCCTGTTCTCGCTTGCTCTCTCTCTCTCTCTCTCTCTCTTTCCTTTCAGTAAGCATATCCCTTCCCTCTCTTTCCCATCCTGTCTTCTGTCTTGTTCTACTCTTTCTCTCGGAGGCTGGAACGCTCCTTTGTGAATACCAGGACCCAGGTCTCTAAATTAGCACTTGTCCTAGTTTTTAAAAAAGATATATAAAACGGTAGAGCTTAGACATGGGCCAACCCATCATCGTTTTGATAGACTTGTTGCTTGGCAGTCAACTTACAAAGTCTTGCTTATCAAGAATTGAAAGTGCTTTGTACATTTGGCAGCTCTTTTAAAGAGCTGACACTTAACTGACTACGTGCAATATCTATCTTCGACAACTCCTTATGTGACCAAACCTTAATTCCCTTCATTGTTTTATGTGCTTCAATTAAGTACCTGGTTTGTTCACACATGCGTGTTTGTTATATTTTTGCGGGGCCAGAAAATGTATGATTAATAAAATATTATATTGTATTTTGAACTTTGTGTCGGTAATTAAGATTTCAAGTTTGATACTTTCGCCTTTTCAAAAGTGCATTGATACTATCCACAATGCACTGGAACAGACAGTATACTCTAATCTGTCTGGAGTGAATCTGTCTGTGCTTAAACGGTCTGAGGTGGAGAAAGAGAAGGGGAAAAAGAGAGAGACAGTGGGTGAGAGACAGAAAAAGATACGCTTGTGTGTATATATTTACACATGGGGGGCACACATAATATCGTGGGCACAGCCTCTTTCCTAAGAAACATGTACAGGAAAGAAGTGATTGAGTGAGAGAATGAGTGTCAACCTTCTGAGGGAAGTAATTGGAGCCCCACTGTCTAAGAATCACATGGAAAGGACCCTGTAGAGTGGTGACCCACCAGGAAGCTAGAGCTCTCTCGACCTCTCTCTCTTTACCGCTCTCTCTCCATTCTCTCTCTTTACCGCTCTCTCTCCATTCTCTCTCTTTACCGCTCTCTCTCCATTCTCTCTCTTTACCGCTCTCTCTCCTTTCTCTCTCTACCTCTCTTCTCTCTCTTGACCGCTCTCTCTTCTTTCTCTCTTTACCTCTTTCTTCTCTCTCTTTAGCTCACTCTCCTTAACTGTCTTGCTGTTCTCTCTCCTCCCTCTCCCTCTCTTGCTCTTCTCTCTCCTCTCTCTTCAGCTCTCTCCTCTCTCTCTGCTCTCTCTGTATGCATATTACCATGGTAACCATCTGATTCGTGCAGGGTGGCAAAAGACAGATTTTCATAACTTGACTAGCCAGACGGACAGATCAGCCACAGGCTGAAATGTGAATAAAACAAGCCCAGCATCTGCCATGTGAGTCAATCGTGGCCTGTGACAGTAAACAAAGCTCCAATCGGTATACGTATTATTCTACCAAGGATAATCTTTCGCACAACTCGCGTTTTGACATTTATCGGCGACTTTCAAAACCCCCCGTTTCTTATTCTGTAAATGCGACTGTTTGTTAGCGGAATGCCCGCAACGATGAGCTCAGTGAGGTCACTCGCACACGAAGAGCCTCTCTTCACACCATGTTTGTTTCAGAGCCAATTTTCTTGGGTCAAGTGGAGGGCTTTCAGTAGCAGTTGTTTCTATCAACTTTACACCAGGGAATGTTTATCTCGACATATGCATGGTGGATTAATGGAATATAGAATTAGAGAAAAGAATGTAGGGTTATGAATGTGTGAGGGGGATGATGTGATCTGCCTGACTCCCCTGGTATGCGATACTTCATCTACTCATATAACCAAACTACTTTGGGGGAGCCTGCCAAACTGCCAACCCAGTTCCAAGACTGGAAAATTCTAGAACAGTGGAGAAACATTAAAACACAAGTTGTGACCTTTTCATGGCGTGCTCGTAAAAAATGTCAACCAAATTATGATCGAAAATCAAAGAAGAAGGAGAGTAAACATCAGAGAGATACCAAGAAAACGGACAAGAGGAACACATGTAACGAAAGGATGAGAGGTTGTTGACTGGAAATGTAGATATACAGTAGAACAGTACACGGACACCAAAACAACTGAATGAGGAGAAACCATATTGGAAAGTCAAAGACCTGGAAATGGGTGAAAAGACATTGCAGAGTTTAAGTGAGAAAACAACTATTAAAAACATAAAAAAACATCAGCAGATGTATATCAGCTGTGAGTAAAATTGCTGTGAGTATTTTTAGCCAGGTCTTGTGTGTGTGATAATTCCAGGGGTCTAGGGGCCACAACAGGGACAGGGGGAAGACTAGTTTTACAGACGACAGGAGTATTTTCCACAGTAGCTGCTGGAGAGGTAAGACATTAAATCCACTGAGGGACGCTGACGTCATTGTTTCCTCTCCTTTGTGTGTCTCTCTCAAGTACCAGTGCGAAGTAAGTGACTTTTTCAAGCTTTGTTAATAACTGGGTGGACTTAGATGTTCTGTACACCTTGATTGACTTGTGAAATACTAAATCAGAGGAAGCGGAAGGGCGCATATAAACATATTGATCTTAATTTTTGAAATTAATTGAACTGATTGAAAATCCAACGCATAAATAATATCTAAAGTCTATACTATGGAGGTAAACAATAATTAAAGAGCTAAACAAGACTGTATGATAAAAAATATATACATATAAAAGTTACAAAAGATATTTTACAAATGAAAGACAAGGACAAGAAAATACAAAGCTGGAATTATTTCTGATTTCATAACAATTAAAAATAAATCAAATCTGTTGACTCTAGTTATGATGGATGTGGCTGAGAGTAGCTTTCATATGGAATGGTGGTCTACCAAGAAGATGATTCTGCAAGACTGGAGAATGAGGAGGAGGAGGAGAAAAAGTTTATCCCTCGTCACCGAGTGGGGGAATCTGGGTACTGATGAGGAAGAAGAGGAGGGAAGTGATGAAGAGGAGGGAGAGGGGTGGAGTGATTGTGACGAGGATAGTGATCAGGAAAACAGAATTTATGAGTCTGCTGAAGAGGAACCTGATGACTATGACATGAACATGAGAAAAGTGTATGGAAGACAAACTTATGCTAGAGAGCTGTTCCAGACCTTGCAGGAGTTCAGGGACTCCTCTCTGCTCACTGACCTGACTCTGAGCACTGAGGATGGGCCAAGCTTCCAGGTTCACTCCCCTGTCCTGGCTGCTGTCAGCTCCCTGATCCACCACAATCTGGAGCAGAGGGATGCAGAGTGGGAGACGAGGGGAGGACCTGTTAACATGGATACACAGAGAAAGGTGTCGATGGTTCTGGCTCCTGGGGTGGACCGTGTAGGGCTGGCAGGGGTGCTGGAGTTTGCCTACACTGGGGTCATAGCAGCTCTGAACACAGACAATGTGGTCCAGATACAGACTGCAGCTGAAGTACTGGGAGTTCCCAGAGTCCTGGAGCTTTGCAGAAAGAAAAAGGAGCAGATGACGATAGGAGGACAGGAGAAGACAGAGGAGAGGAAGATGTCAGTCGCAGAACAGATGAACATCAGTCTTCAGTCCATTAGCCAGCTGTGGACACAGAAAGTAGGCTGTGATATTGTTCTGGAGGTGGAAGGAACTTCTTTTCATGGTAGGAACAATTTCTATATTTTAAATAAACTGTGCTGTGAAGCAATAATTACTTATGTCTTGCAATGCAATGAAGATCAGTAAAAAAATAAAGCATTTTGTAAAAATTGTTGTATTTGCTCCTGCTAGCTCACAGAGTTGTCCTGGCTGCCAGTAGCAAGTATTTCAGAGCAATGTTCACCTGTGGTATGAAGGAATCTCAGCAGTACTGTGTGACTCTTCCCTTCCTGGTGGCATCTGAGCTGGAGATCCTGATTGGTTTCTCATACAGCGGAATACTTTCTCTCAGCTGGGACTGTGTCTTTGAGGTCAGCTGCACCGCCCTTCGCTTACAGTTCGAGGTCGCCTTTTCACTGTGCACTGAATTCCTGCAACAGGAAGTAGCCTCCCATTCCTGCCTGGATGTGGCATCCTTCGCTGAGGCGTTTGGGATGGCTGGTCTTCTCGAAACAGCTGACAACTTTGTCCTTCGGAACTTCAACAAGGTCTCTGTCACAAAGAAGTTCCAAGACCTGCCATTTGAGAAGCTTCGTTTGTTCCTGACTAGCCCCTACCTCTGTGTGTCTTCTGAACTCAACGTATTCAAGGCAGTGGTGTCCTGGATTGAAGCCAATCCTGTGACCAGTCCTGAACTGACTAGGGAGCTGCTGGCAACCATACACTTCCCTTTAATGACCTTCACAGACTTCAAAGAGATTAAAGCCATGAAGATATGGACTGACTGCAACTTCATTGACCTCTTGAAGATTTTACTGAGAGAATTCTGGTCTTGCCACTTTGCCTCAGACAACCATTACAGGGTCTACCTACCCACAGAGACCTTGGTCTTGGTAGGCGGAAACCAGTTTTCTGAAGAATCGCAGAGACATATTCCTAGTCGAGAGTTGTGGTTCAGTAATTCTCTGAGGAACCACATTGGCATTGTGAAGAGTGTGGAATGGAAGAAGCTGGGGGATATTCCAGAAGTAGCCAGGCTAACTCACGAAGTGCTGGTTCTGGAAGGGAAGTTGTACGTGGTCGGAGGTAGGAAGTTCTGGAACAGATCGGACGCCCTGGCATCTGTCTGGCGGTGAGCTGCACGATCGAGGGTTTCTTCTGTCAAGTTCAAACTTTCGTCGATTGTCGGCTTTGTCTCATGATCGTTTCTTCCATTTTGGATTCTTTGTTGTCAGGTATGACCCAGCTCTGAACGAATGGCAGAAACTGGCCAACATGCAGGATCCAAGGGGTTCCTTCTCTATGGTCGCGGTGGATGGTATGATATATGCCATGGGAGGAGACTTTGAATACGAGGTTAACTTCGACAGGGTGGAGCGCTTCTGCCCAAAAACAGACTCCTGGAGGTAAGATGGAAGAGGAATGTCTTGACGAAATGGTTCTTGGTGGGAAATTAAAAACCATTGTTTGCACGAGAGTTCTTAGTGCAATCTGACAAGGGACAGCCAAATAAATATGAAAGTCACAATTATGAACAGTATAACTTTAACTATCCCGTTTTTGCAATAAAACAGATAATCTTCCGTACTTTCAGCTCCTGCCAACCTCTGGACACAGCCTTGAGCAGCCACTCCGCTTCAGTGCTAGATGGACAGATCTTCATCTCGGGAGGCTACAACTGTAACTATGAGTGTCTGGTGTCTATGTTCGTCTACCACCCAGAGAGAGGAACCACCTACCTGGCCGACATGAGCCAAGCTCGGGCTCAACACTGCATGGAGACCCTCAATGGCTACATGTACGTAACAGGTGGCGTCACCACTGGTGATAAGAGAGGCTACATCGACCAGCTGTCCTGTGAGGTGTACGATCCTGCGAGGGACACCTGGAGCTCCATCGCCTCCCTGACTGTCCCTCACGTCAGCCCAGCTTCTGCAGTCCTGGAGGGGAAGCTGTACGTGCTGGGAGGGTACTTTCAGGAGGACTACAGGGAGTCCAAGCTGGTGCACCGCTATGATCCCAGCAGCCAGCGCTGGGAGAACATGGGCAGTATAGCTGGACCCAAAATCGGTTTACGTGCATGTGTGCTTCCCTTAACGGATCATTTGAGACAATTAGCAACTTAAATTAACCAGTGTAGTTGCACACACCCTTGGAATTAGAAGGATGTTTTTTTGCACTTTAGTTGAACACAAAAAAATGCTGATGAGCATTATTGTATTTCAGAAACTCAGAAAATAAATCCGTCAGCTCCAGTTAGCATGTTGCTTATGGAATGTATTGGGAATGGGCTAAGTGTATTTGAAGATCAGCATTAACCTGAGACAACACGGTTTGTGAGACTGAGTTTGTTTGTTTTTTTGTAGCTAGTTTTCTACAGGGAGTGTTTTATAGATACTGTTGTTTGTCTTTAGTTTTGACCAGCTACGAAAGTACATGAGTGCCAGCGGCATTTACACATTTCCATCGCATAGTCATGTGAAAAAAATGCCTGTTGAGCTGATTCAGTTTGTGAAAGGTCAGGCTGTGGTTCCAGACTGTAAACTGTGTAAAATATTTAGGTCAATAATAAACCTGTGTTCCAAAAACATATTTTAAGCCTTCAGCCTTGCTGTCCTCTCTGTTTTTATTTCCTATTGGGACAGGCATCCCAGCGACATTGTTAAGATACGCTTCAACTGGATGACGAGTGGGGTAGTGTTACAGTCAGACGGTCAAAATAAGAAGCACCTGTCGGTCATCCCTGGGCCTCGGTAGCCAGTGAAAGTAAATCTTCTGTCTGTTTCCCTTCACACCCCCACCTCACCAAGACGTTATTCTTATTCGGCCGCTAACCGGCCAAGATTCCCCCAGAGATCCGCAGTGGGGGAGTAATGAGATTCCGCTGGTGTCTTGTGTAAAACCCAACCGCCTGATCTTTCTGTCACAAGTCCCAGAATGCTTTGGGAGGAGTCTTGGCAAGGTCAGCAAGGTCATGGGATGTCTTGATATGTGGAGTGGAACAGCTGAGGTATGAGTCCCTGTTGTCGTTTAAGGGGCACAACCTTTCATAGCACATATTTGCAACCCGATAGACAGGCCTTTGAACTTCTTCATGAATAAATGAACTATGATAAAAAGATAAATAAAGATGCACGATTTGTCCGATGCAGGAGACAAGGGCATTTGGTGGCATAAAGTATGTAATATTGTGATGTTGTTTAAAAGTTTTGTACTGTGCAGTGAGTAAATAGACAGTAGACCCCTTTCTTTCCAGTAGACCGTAGACCCCTTCCTCTGTACTTATGTAGCACCGTGGCTCTGTGAGACACGACATTTCGTTCCACTGTATGCACCCGCATGTAGCGGAATGACAATAAAGCACAACTTGAACTTGAAGTTGAACTTTCCTTAACCAGTGAAACTATGAACATTTTTGTTTTTTGCCAACCCCGTGCAAAATTACATCACATTCCAAGAACCTTTGTAATAAAAAATTCATGTTTTAAACATGAACATTAAACGTGAAACACACAACGAAGCAGGAAGTCAGTCAGCCTGACTGCTCGACAGTGTCTCCATCAAGAGCATTACGTGGGCCCCAGAAATTTATTTCTTAAATCACCCTGTGCTATGATCTTGCAATGACTTTGGTTGTGTATATATAGCTACTTGTTTGGCTGTATGAGAATTCCAAAGTGTCTGTCCTCATCCAGGAGTGTGCAAACATAAGGAGGGAGAGGTGGGAGGGAAGACTAAAGGGAGATCTGACTGTTTGTACAGTGTTGATAGAGTGCGACGGAGAGAAAGGGGAAAAACAGAAGGATCAGTTCTGAGGCTCCATTAGATGGCAAGGAAGCCTCTAGAGATCATCATCTCTAATGAACAGAGATAATCTCTTCATCAAACAATGTCTATTTCCATTGAATCGCTTTACATTCAGTTAGAAGTAAGTGGCTTGAGTTTTCTCACAGTTTAAATGTAGAGTGCCAGAAGGTTGAGATTGAAGCTGTTTTGGTAACTGTTCTCATTCTCGCTGTTGATAAGAGTTTGTCATGGCTGTAGCTGAGCCGTGTCTGAAGCCAGCTTTAGAACCATGGAGAAGGGAGATGGAGAGGATGTGGAGGAGGAGAAGAGAGAGCCTGCGTGTTTCTGACGAGGGTGAGGAACCGTGGGGTGCAGATGAGGAAGAGGAGCGATGTGAGGAGGAGGCAGGAGAACCGGCCCCGGAGATTAGGGACGAACATGGGAGGGAACGTAAGGTGGATAAGCGGGACCTTGAGGAATACAGGCTAGGAGAAGGATATGATGTGGAGGAGCATGATGCAGAGGGGCAAGAGAGTTTGTCAAACTTGGAAAGGTGGAATGGTGATAGGATTCAAGAAGGGAAGGTGTCAAAGTTGGAAAAAGAAGAGCAAATAAGTGATAAAGGAAGGGAGCGTATTGAGAGGAAAGACAAGGTTGTTGAAAAGGAATTTCTAAAGATATGTAGCAAAGACAACTATGCCAACGAGTTGTTCCAGACCTTGCAGGAGTTCAGGGACTCCTCTCTGCTCACTGACCTGACTCTGAGCACTGAGGATGGGCTAAGCTTCCAGGTTCACTCCCCTGTCCTGGCTGCTGTCAGCTCCCTGATCCACCACAGTCTGGAGCAGAGGGATGCAGAGTGGGAGACGAGGGGAGGACCTGTTAACATGGATACACAGAGAAAGGTGTCAATGGTTCTGGCTCCTGGGGTGGACCGTGTAGGGCTGGCAGGGGTGCTGGAGTTTGCCTACACTGGGGTCATAGCAGCTCTGAACACAGACAATGTGGTCCAGATACAGACTGCAGCTGAAGCACTGGGAGTTCCCAGAGTCCTGGAGCTCTGCAGAAAGAAAGAGGAGCAGATCACAATAGGAGGACAGGAGAAGACAGAGGAGAGGAAGATCTCAGCCGGAGAACAGATGAAGATCAATCTTCAGTCCATTAGCCAGCTGTGGACACAGAGAGTAGGCTGTGATATTGTTCTGGAGGTGGAAGGAACTTCTTTATGTCCCACCCACTTTTATGGTAGGTATAATTTTTATATTTGTGTACTGTAGCAATAACTACTTATGTCTTACAATGCAATGAAGATCAAAAACATTACAATACAATTGTATTTCTGCCTGCTAGCTCACAGAGTTATCCTGGCTGCCAGTAGCGACTATTTCAGAGCAATGTTCACCTGTGGTATGAAGGAATCTCAGCAGTACTGTGTGACTCTTCCCTTCCTGGTGGCATCTGAGTTGGAGATCCTGATTGGTCACTCCTACAGTGGGTCCCTCCCCCTCAGCTGGGGGCGTGTATTTGAGATCAGCTGCACTGCCCTCCAGTTACAATTCCAGGCCACCTTTTCGCTATGTCTCAACTTCCTCCGCCAGGAAATGGACGCCCAATCCTGCCTGGATGTAGCGTCGTTCGCTGAGGCCTACGGGATGATGGAGCTCTTTGACGCGGCTGAAGACTTTGTCCTGAGGAACTTCCAAAAGGTGGCGGCAAATGCTAAATTTAGGGACCTGCCAGTGGAAAAACTGATGAAGTTCCTGAGAAGCCCCTCCCTGTGTGCTCGCTCGGAACTGGTTGTGTTCAAGGCAGTGGTGTCCTGGATTGAAGCTAACCCTGAGACCAGCCCCCATCTGGCTAAAGAACTGATGGAGAACATCAAATTCAATCTAATGACCTTTGTCGAATTCAAAGAGGTTCAGGACATGACAATGTGGAAAAGAGGCAAATCTGATCTTTTTAAATTTGTGCAGAGGGAATTTAGCTCCAGTCGCTTTGCCCCAAGGACCCATTACAGAGTTTACTTCCCAAAGGACAGTCTGGTCCTGGTGGGTGGAGACCAGATCTCCGAGGACTTCAATCATCACACCCCTAGCCGCGATGTGTGGTTTGGCAATTCTCTAAGGAACCACATTGGCAAAGTGAAGAACGTGGAGTGGCGGAAGCTGGTAGAGATTCCGGAATCACCCAGACTGAGTCATGAGGTGGCGGTTTTGGGGGGAAAATTATACGTGGCTGGCGGGAAAACGTTCTATAGGTTGAGTGACACCTTAAACTCAGTCTTCAGGTGAGAAGTCTGAGTCATTTGAATTCAATCATGTTTATTTGGTTATCGCTTCACATATTGATGTGCTTAATAGTTTTAGTTTGCAGAGAAAGAAAGATCTGCCAAATGCAATTGGAGAGTACTAGACAAATAGAAAGAAATTGGTTTGATATTATATCCTGACCCAGACGTTGTATGCATTGATTCCGGCACTTGCTTTTTGTATGCAACCTGGCTCCAGATATGACCCCACAGTGGACCGTTGGCAGAGACTGGCTGACATGCAAAAGGCAAGATGCTGCTTCTCTATGGTGGCTGTGGATGGTGCGATATATGCCATAGGAGGAGACGTTGTAGACGCTGAGACTAGTCTGGACAGCGTTGAGCGTTACTGTCCTGGTACAGATTCCTGGAAGTAAGTATTTAGCTTTTCGTCTAAAGCAGGCGTGGCCAACCTTGGTCCTCGAGGGCCACTGTCCTGAAGGCTTTAGATCAGGGTTTCAAATCCTGGTCCTCGAGGGCCGCTGTCCTGAAGGTTTTCGATGTTTCCCTGCTCCAGCACACCAGATTCTATTGAATGGTCGTTATCAGGTTTCCACAGAGCTCGATAACAACTCATTCGTTAAAATCAGGTGTGCTGGAGCAGGGAAAAATCAAAGATCTTCAGGACAGTGGACCTTGAGGACCAGGGTTGGCCACCCCTGATCTAAGGACAAAGTAACAACTATCTGACCTTGCATGATATTTGATCCGTCTCCGTCGTGGGTTTTATCACTTATCAAGTATCCATATTTTGCATTTCTTTTTCTGCTTGCCTGTTCAGCTTTGCTCAGGCTTTAGACCAGCCTCTGAGTGGTCATGCTGCTTCTGTACTGAATGGTGAGATCTTCATCTCTGGAGGTTTTAACGTCAACCACCAGTGTCTGCTGTCCATGTTCCTCTACCACCCAGAGAGAGGAACCATCTACCTGGCTGACATGAACAAGCCTCGCGCCCTTCACTGCATGGAAAACGTGGATGGAAATCTTTACATCGCTGGGGGTGTTACGGCCAACGACAACAGTGTGGTTCTTGACCAGCTGTCCTGTGAGGTGTACAACCCTGCGAGGGACACCTGGAGCTCCATTGCCCCCCTCACCATCCCTCACGTCGGCCCAGCTTCTGCAGTCCTGGAGGGGAAGCTGTACGTGCTGGGAGGGTACTGCCAGGAGGACTACAGGGAGTCCAAGCTGGTGCACCGCTATGATCCCAGCAGCCAGCGCTGGGAGAACATGGGCAGGATGCCTGGACCTAACACTGACATAAGAGCCTGTGTTCTTCACCTGCCCCAACACCTCAGATTGTGACAGTGGTGCCATGGCATTTAAATGATAATTACGTGTTTTAGATTACATATTACGTACAAGACAAAGTGTGAGCAAATAGGTACATATTTCATCTGAACGTCATAGTTACCATAAGCATGTGAGATGATCATCCTGACAAAACATAGAATATTCCAGAAGGCGTTACCATGACAAATCTGTCTACCTGGTGAGAAAATTACCCCTGTCCCCGGGCTCTTTAGTCAAAAGTGAACGCAGCCCAATGAAAACAGTTAACACTCGTTCCCTGTTTGGGGGGGTCAAAATGACCCCAAACTATGTGACATGCACACCCATAATAAGAAATTTACATTTTGTGTGCTTGATTAAACTCAGACAAAACGAAATATTTCGGAGTCATGGCTGCACATGTTAGTGCCTAAACGATTATGGGGGAAATACCTCAATTAAGCTGCTTTATTTCAGGGTTGAAGGTGGGGTCTTTTTGGCCCTTAGGACAGGGTGAGTTTGAGAATACGAAGAGAGCACGAGAGTTAATGCATCCATGCAGTTTCCAAGTAGAGTTACCTTATAGTACAATAAAAAACACATCTACCTGACAGTTGAATATGAGCCTATTTCGTTCATTCACTCTCTGAAAGAATTCTGGTTTGTGATCACATACTAAGCGCCCTTGGCATGTGTAATTAATGTCATGTCGTTCGGCGTTGAGTCGACATGCTTTACTGGCATTTACATTCGTAGGATTTTCCCAGAAGGAGCGTGTCCAGGCTTGAGTCTTGACGCAGAAGAAACCCACTCCTCCACCTAAAACACAGCAGGTATAAAAACTGGGTTTGGGTTGAGCAGGTTGCCCTACTGCATGAAACCAAGAGCACCAGGGATACAGACTCAAGCAGACAACAGCCAGACGAAATGGTGGGTAGCATAGTTGTTCTTTTGGCCTGTTCAGGCTGTTTGTCACTGGGGACTGTGCAGGGTCAGAGGGGTGACATGGACATCGGCACGTTGCTGGATGACATCAGAGCTAAACTAGAAGGTTTGGGAAAATTGGAAGCTCGACTGAACCACACAGAACTGGCACTGGAGAGACTGAAAGCCAAAGTGGAAAGACTGGAGAAGGAGAACGAGGGTAGGTTATTTTCATTGCTGATTGAAGCAGGTGACCATCATCAAAACAACAAACCAAATGTAAAGTTCACAAGATAATACTTGACCTTCTGCGCCGACACGGGTTCATCGTGATCGCTCTTCCTTATGATTGCAGAAATCACACATCGCCTCAACGCTACTGATGATGAAGTTGAAAAGCTGAGGAACGGTGGAATTAAAAGTAATCCGTTGTCGTCTTCTGCTCTGTATGTTTCGGTCTCCCTGCAAAAATGCAGCGGACTTGAAAATCTGTATTGCGTTAACGTATCCCTTATGCTTTCCCAGAACAACCCCAAGTGGCTTTCTCTGTATCTTTGTCCAACTTCGGGGAGATCTACAAAGGCCCATGCACCGACACTACACTTGTCTTCAAGAGAGTTTTCTCAAACGTAGGCAATGGTTACGACCGACATACAGGTAAAGTCCTTTATTTGATTTAAACCTGTTTGTGTGTGAAAAAGAGATGAAGAGTGAATGCATCTCATCTGTGTTCAATCAAGCTAACATTCACTTATTTCTGTTTTGTAATCAGCTACATTAAGCTTGTGGCTAGCGTCATTATTTTTTGCATGTAATCAGCGATCTTATTTCAATTGTGCTATCTGGTAACTTAAGCCTGTGAGGTTATCTAGCGTTTGTTTGTTTTTGCATATAGTCAGCTAGCAATAGCTTGTTGTTCACTTTAACTCCCTCTTCCTGACCGGCTAGGTTTCTTCAAAGCGCCAGTACAGGGGTTGTACTACTTTACCTTTAGTACCTTCGGTTACAACACCCACCTCATCGGCGCTATTTTGGTAAAAGATGGGGTTCGCATGGTATCCACCTACGATCACGTCTCCTCGGACTCTAGCGACGGAGGAAGCAACGCGGTAGTCCTTGAGCTAAAGGCCGGCGAGAAGGTCTCAGTGGAACTGTGGGAGAACGCGAGAGTGTTCGACAACATGAACGGACACACGACCTTCAGCGGATTTCTGCTTTATCCACTGGAAGACAGGTGCGAAGACGGGAAATTATCTTTACGTAAAAAATAAGAACTTCACGCTAGGAGTTAAGAATCCCACCGCCACAAAAGTATTTTCTGATATGATAATGACAATCAACATTTCCTCATTGTATTGCATTCTCCCTTCATCAATAAAATAAAAAATGTCATAAAATATGTTTAGGCCTGGACCATTTTTTCCAAGCTATGATAACTCATGAATTTATTTCTAAGTTCAGTGGTGTGATGCATCAGCTGTTCGAAGTAGCCTCCAAACTACCTGTTCATCAAACTTGCGACTCTTTCATACATACCAGATGTCTTCGTTGTTCATGTGTGGAATTATGCACATGGAGTCCACACATGGATTGTACATGATTGCACATGACTTATACATGATACAATAGATGGTCATTGGTATTATGTAAAAGAAGATGTGCTGTTCTGTTCAAAGTAATGCAGCTTTAGTTGAACAAATCCTCAAAATCATTGTTAAAGATTATATATTGCTTCAAAAAGATCACAATCTGAGGTGTTGAGGCAGGTGAAGAACACAGGCTCTTATGTCAGTGTTAGGTCCAGGCATCCTGCCCATGTTCTCCCAGCGCTGGCTGCTGGGATCATAGCGGTGCACCATCTTGGACTCCCTGTAGTCCTCCTGGCAGTACCCTCCCAGCACGTACAGCTTCCCCTCCAGGACTGCAGAAGCTGGGCCGACGTGAGGGATGGTGAGGGAGGCGATGGAGCTCCAGGTGTCCCTCGCAGGGTCGTACACCTCACAGGACAGCTGGTCGGTGTAGAACTTCTGAAAGTTACACACGCCTCCGGCCACGTAGAGACGGTGACCCAGAACCTCCATGCAGTGCATGGCCCTGTCCAGGTTCATGTTAGCCAGGCAGGTGGTTCCTCTCTCTGGGTGGTAGAGGAACACAGACACCAGACACTGGTAGTGGCAGTTGAAACCTCCAGAGATGAAGATGTCGTCATCCAACACAGAGGCGGCAAAGCCACTCAGAGGCTGGTGCAGATGTCTGGAGAAGCTGGAGAAGAGGGAGGTTAGTGGAGAGTTAGTAGGAGGAGAAGAGATGGGATTTCATAACAGACAATGAGGAACAAGGAGGGATTATTACCTACACATACCTGTAGATATCACTGATGTGGCATGTGTATGATTCCCAGAAAACGGCTATTTTATATACAGTACATGAACACAAGCGTGAACATCATTATTCACGCCCTACCCTCCAAATCTCACGCCCCTCACACCACCCACACTTTCCGACCTCACATACACACTTGACACTCCACGCTCACACTTGACACCACACACACATCTGACATCACACACACTCCTCAACCCAGACACACACACACACACGCGCGCAAACCTCCAGGCATCATCCTCAGCACTGTAGACTTCCACCGTGTCCATATTGGTGCTGATGTCTCTATCCCCACCAATGGCATAGAGTCTCTCTCCTCTAACCACCAATGAGAAGTTGCTCCTCCGAGTCTGCATGTCGGCAAGCCTCAGCCAACTGTCCAGTTGTGGGTCATACCTGTATGAAGGTGTTTATGAAATATTAAGGCAAATAAAAAAAAGTCTACCCAGACTTTAGTGTTAGCTTAGGTATGTCATCATTGACTCTACAATATATAACATGGAATAACTTATTTTTAACAGTCCGCTTTACCTGTAAGCTGACTTCAGTGTGTCGTCTTTAGCGTAGAATTCACACCCTCCAACCACATAGAGCTCCCCCGCCAGCACCGCCACCCCATGTCTAAACCTTGGCTCCTCAGGCATCTCGCCCAGAATCCTCCATTCCACCTCCTTCACCAGGCCTGTGCCACTGCGAAGTGAATTGGCGAACCACAGCTCTTTACTGGGAACCCGTCGACCTGTATCCAGATCGAGTTGGTCACCGCCCACCAGAACCAGGGCATCTCTGGGTTTCCGTACCCGGTGACAGTTCTGACTTCCTGGCAGACTAGTACTAAACTCACTCAGGGCTGACCTATAAAGTTCCACCTCCTCCTCCCCACCTCCTTCTTCACCTCCACGTCCGCCGCTGCTGCACTCCATCCGCAGGTTGACTGCCCGGACCTCCCTGAACTCCCGAAAGGTCATGAGGGGGAATCGCACCCCGCTCATCAACTCTCTTGCCTGGGGTAGCCTGGCCTCCAAATCAGCCTGCACCCATGACACCACTGCCCTGAAGACCCACAGCTCAGAAGGAGCACAGAGTCCATCTCTACGCAGGAAGTCTAGGAGCTTCTCTTTAGGCAGATGCAGGAACTTGGCAGTGGACGCCACGTCTAGGAAGTTCCTCAGGACAAAGTCTTCAGCCGCGTCAAAGAGCTCCATCATCCCGTAGGCCTCAGCGAACGACGCCACATCCAGGCAGGATTGGGCGTCCATTTCCTGGCGGAGGAAGTTGAGACATAGCGAAAATGTGGCCTGGAATTGTAACTGGAGGGCAGTGCAGCTGATCTCAAAGACACGCTCCCAGCTGAGGGGGAGAGACCCACTGTAGGAGTGACCAATCAGGATCTCCAGCTCAGATGCCACCAGGAAGGGAAGAGTCACACAGTACTGCTGAGATTCCTTCATACCACAGGTGAACATTGCTCTGAAATACTCGCTACTGGCAGCCAGGACAACTCTGTGGGCTAGTAGGAGGAAATACAACAATTTTACCAAATCTTTTATTCTTTATTGATCTTCCTTGTATGGTAAGACAAAGGTAATAATTGTTCCACCGTACACAGTATTGAAAATATAGAAATTGTTCCTACCATGTAAAGAAGTTCCTTCCACCTCCAGAACAACATCACAGCCTACTCTCTGTGTCCACAGCTGGCTAATGGACTGAAGACTGATGTTCATCTGTTCTGCGACTGACATCTTCCTCTCCTCTGTCTTCTCCTGTCCCCCTATCGTCATCTGCTCCTCTTTCTTTCTGCAGAGCTCCAGGACTCTGGGAACTCCCAGTACTTCCGCTGCAGTCTGTATCTGGACCACATTGTCTGTGTTCAGAGCTGCTATGACCCCAGTGTAGGCAAACTCCAGCACCCCTGCCAGCCCTACACGGTCCACCCCAGGAGCCAGAACCATCGACACCTTTCTCTGTGTATCCATGTTAACAGGTCCTCCCCTCGTCTCCCACTCTGCATCCCTCTGCTCCAGATTGTGGTGGATCAGGGAGCTGACAGCAGCCAGGACAGGGGAGTGAACCTGGAAGCTTAGCCCATCCTCAGTGCTCAGAGTCAGGTCAGTGAGCAGAGAGGAGTCCCTGAACTCCTGCACGGTCTGGAACAACTCACTAGCGTATGTGTCTCGGCTGTAAGTGGAAATCTTCTGCTCCTCTTCAGAACCTTCCCCTTTCTCGTTCCACCGCTCGTCCTCCTCCTCTTTTCCTTCCCGGCCCGATGTGCGCCTGTTCTTCCTCTTCCATTTTCTTTCTTCCTCCCCGTCTCTTCGCCTCAGACCCATCTTGTTGTCATTGTAGGCGACGATCCTCCTCAACTCGGGGTCGTCCTCCGTCACCTTCTCTCCTGCTTCCTTCATCGCTCTTCTTCTTTGCTCTTTCTCTCTCCTCCAGCATTCCTCCCATTCCTTTGACAGGCACCCTCGTGTTATCTCCATGGTTACTGCTCCATCAGCGCATCATTTCGTCACTTTGAGCTCTTTTTCCGTCTAAACACGCTGGGAAAAGATCCTTTTCGCTCACAGAGGGGCTCTTATTTACACGCCATCCTCCAGAGCTTATTTGTCTTTCCCTGAGGCTTCTACTCTAGGTTTGCCAGTCTGGCTCTCTGCATGTCTGCATGTCTTGGTGCCTGTCTGTCTGTCTGTCTGTCTGTCTGTCTGTCTGTCTGCCTGCCTGCCTGTCTGTCTGTCTGTCTGTCTGTCTGTCTGTCTTAGTGCCTGTTTCTCTTAGTGTCTGTCTGTATGTCTTAGTGCCTGTCTTTCTGTCTGCTTGTCTTAGTGCCCCACAACATCCCAGTAGGTGCATCGGACATCAACAAGCAGCTATTTTTAGGTACTAGGTCAAGGGAGTTTAGTTTCAGTTAAAACTCTGGCCTGTATTACAGTAAAGTGCAGGCAACGACTAAAGCAGCTGCATGATTTTTCGCTAGCTTCTTTTTCAGCCTCGTATTTGAACCTGTTTATCGTTCAAATTAAAAAGTGACGTTTCATCTGTCTGAACAATGAGTCAGCATTTAGTGAATGCATGTGGTTTCAGAAGACCGTGTAGTTTCAGTGCTACAACAGGTGCTAAAGCAAGTGTCAAGGCCTAAACCCTTCTTATCAGTGTTGTGGTAGGGTTGATATTCTTTGTTTTGAACATGCACGTGGATTACAGGAATGAAAAAACAAAACAAAGATCAAACGATTTGGCCCAACGGTATCAGGCACGTGCAGTGTTTACAACAGTGCCGTTATACAGTATAGGACATATCATTGTGCGATGAGGTAAAAATTAACTTGGATGACCTCTGTTTTTGTCACTCACTGTCTTGTAACCTGGGCTTTGCTGCAGGAAAAACAGACTGAAGTTTGACTTTTAGTCTTCCTTGAAAGCATGTCTGGGAGAACGGCTGATATCGTCTAAGTTCAATCGCTGATATCATTGAGAAAGCACAGGGCACCTTCCTCAGTATCTTCTTAGTGATGTCCCTTGCTATCGATTTTTAAGTAAACACCTTCATTTAGGCAAGATAACAGGTACTACGATATGTATAAAATGGGTCGACAATCTGCGATCCAGAACAGAGTTAGAAGAGGACTGAGAAACAGCATCCAACTGCAAAATGAAGAGAGTCAGTAACCTAAGTCAACTTCTGCCACTTCTGCTTGTGTGTGCGTGTGCCGCCTCTCCGATTGAGGACGGAGGACGAGAGGTCAGCGAGAACGATATCACCGCAGCGCAGGCTCACATGGACCAGGCTGGTGAGGTGTTAGAGCAGGAAGTGGAGACTCCCAGCCAGGGAAAAGAGAAGGCTGAGACCCAGACATCCTGTCAGCTGGACCTCCAGCTCCAACTGAGACACCTAAAGGACGAGATCGAAGAGATGAAGAAACACATACAAGGTAAGGCTCAAAGCGCAAGGAGTTAACCGGGTTTGTGAGCTACCGCAACCCCTATTGTAGTCTGACTCCTGTGTAGTCAGAAATGATGACTTTGTCATGACTATTGCATCATCTGACGTATGAGAAAATATGTTGCTGTGGGCGGAATTGTTCTGTCACGGTGTGATGTTACTTTAAACAACAATCTTAAGCTTCCTGCTTAAATTCTCATGTGGCACTAATCCAGGGGTGTCCAACTCCGGTCCATGAGGGCTGCTGTCTTGAAGGTTTTCGATGTTTCGATGTCCAGCACACCTGATTCTACTGAATGGGTTGTTATCAAACTCTGTGGAAGCCTGATAATCACCCTTCATTAGAATCAGGTGTGCTGGAGCAGGGAAACATCGAAAACCTTCAGGACAGCGGCCCTTGAGGACCGGAGTTCGACACCCCTGCACTAATCCATCCTATATTACCTACGTGTCTCAGATCCAGTTGAATACACAGGAATATCAGTTTTTGGACTATCTAGCTTACCCATTCGAAGCCTACCAATGAACTCAATAGATTTGTTTGTTTTTTTGCAAAGGTGTGCCAAAGGTGGCATTTTCCGCCTCACTCAGTGGTCCACGAAGACACCTGGGACCACACAACACAGAAATAACCCTGGTGTATGGGACAACGTTCATCAATGATGGCAATGCCTACAACCCGAACACAGGTAGGTCCAGTGTGAGATAATAGGGATTTCTACCAATAAAAAAAGATTGTGTCTATGTGTCAGGCTAGCCATAAAGATGATCTGGGTCAGGAGACTGACTAGAATTCAACGGCTAATTCTATTGGTTAGTAAAAGGCCTATTGATTAGTGAATGACGTCAATAAGTAGGAAATCACAGTTTCCTTCACAGTAACTGCAGTCCACCTTGTATCCACAGCTATTCCCACACCACGCCCATGACTACTTTTTATTAATCAATCTGGTTGGACACGAGGATAAAAATGGCGATTTTTCACATCTGTTGTCGTTTCTTTTTATTTTCACAGGAATCTTTGTAACTCCTGTCAGAGGTGTCTACGTCTTTAGTTTCTCAGGTTTCCATCACGGCACGGGACACCTAACTGGCATGGCTCTGACTCGTAATGGCCACAGAATCGTTTCTGCCCACGATCAAAAGTCAGGAAGCGTTGATGACATGGTGTTCAACAGCGCCACCTTGCTGCTGGAGGCGGGAGACCAGGTCTTCATGCGTTTGTGGGCCAACTGCATGCTCTACGATGATTCAAACAACTACAATACATTCAGCGGACATCTGCTTTATGCCATGTGAAGTCGATATTTGAACTGTTTCACACCGAACTTTGGTTCCCTCCAAACCATAAGGTGGAGAACAAACACTACGTAGGACTTTTCATCGTGAGACGTTTGATGTAAATACAATCAAGATATTTTCATGTAAATAACTGTAAATTGCATGTACATTTTATTGACTTTTTCAACAGCGCCCCCCTCATGTTAGAAGTGGTACAGCAGATTGAAGTAATATTTCGGAAATGACTTTGCATCGACTATATTGTCAACCAGAAATATTTGATGAAATAATGCCAGAATCTGAGATGCCTGTCATTTTGGCAACATTGTAAATCATGGAGAAATATTTGTCAGCAAATTTTCGATGATTGTTTTTGCTCTTCTCGCCTCATCAAGTGCTGTTTGAAACTGTCTGGTCAATTAATTTAAGAATACAGCATTGCTGTTTTTTCCGACTGTCCATGTGTGTACTTAAAATATATGTTTTTTGGGACTAAACCCCAGTTTATTTACTGTTGTGGACGCGTTATTGTGTATCCAGACAGACTTACCAGGTGAAATTGATTCTACAGCTGGCTCAAAAAAGATGCAAAAAATGAAAGTAGACAAATCTCATAAAAACCATATAAAAAATATAGGTAAGGAAGGAAATTAGATCACTTGTATCAATAAATATTCATAGTAGTGAAGATTCTCACATCAGACTAATCAACAAGCGCCCAGTAGCTTTTTATCAAAGAATCGAAGAATGGGATGGGGGTTTAGTGTCATTATCCTGGACCAGATCAAACCAGACCAGACTAAATCAAACCAAGCCAGATCAGATCAGAAGAAAGAGTGGCAAGTTTTCAGGAGAAGGTTATGAGGTACTCGGGGTAGGCCTGGTCATCGTGGAAGATCACAAAAATGGTGGGAGTCTGCGTGTTGTCCACCAGGCTGTCGTAGCAGTCAGTGGGTTCAGAGCCGCGAGGAGGGAGGACCTTCATGTCGCTTTTTCCCAGCGTGTACCGGCCGGCCACGACGCGAGCCACGTATATGTGCTTCATGCCACCATCCGGTGGAGAGTATCTGTCATTGGTTGAGTAGCTAGCATTCACCGCAAAGTATGTGCCCACTCCGTACGCAATGGCTGTCGGGAGACAGACAGACAGAGATTGAGAGAGAGAGAGACAGAAATAGAGTCAGAGAGAGATAGAGAGAGAGAAGGGCGGATATAGAGAGATCAGTTCTAGTACACAGGATACCACGAGAAAGTTCAACTTCACAAGAACCAGCGCTGGTGGTTCTTACTGTGAGCGTAGCTCCTGTTGAATCCTGTCTTCTCTATGGAAGCACAGGACTCCTTCTTGGTGCCATGGTACAGCGTCCTCTCCCCCACCGCACTCTCCCCATTCTTGGCTCGAATTCGCTTCTGACACACAGAAAAGGCCTGCCACAGGAAGAAGTTCTGCACACGCTCAATCTGGGAGGGAGGACAGACGTTAGTTTAAGGACAGGCAGGAAGTAAAAAAGGTTTTGTTGAGATTTTGAGTTTGGAGGGAGGGGGGGGGTCGTATAGGGCTTTTTCTTGGACTGACAACCAAAATTATGTGCATGATCTAATGGAAGAGAGGGAAAATGGGTGGTGTATTAGTATTAACAAAATATGCTGCAATTGAGGGTTTAAATCAGAGCAAAAACAGGTCAAATACAAGTTACATTAAATGAACATTAAATAACATTGCAAATACATTTGTGTGTGTAATTGCACACACACCTTGCTGATGGTAAAGTTTCCAGCTGTGCCCAGAAAGTTCTGAGACACAGTTTTGTACTCCTGTGATCTCGGAGACAGCTCAACCTTCTTCAGTACCTCTCCTTCAGCCATGGTATCCCAGTGCTGTGGAAGTACTGCACGCACACGCACACACGCGCACGCACACACGCACGCACGCGCACACACACACACACACAAGGAGAGGACAGAGATCAGAATCGTGTAAAACATATGGATCTTCCATTGGACTAAAAGCTAATGAACTGAAAAAGGCCTTAAAACTCGCCACCAAGGTAAAAACCCTCCGTACTTTTGCTCTCCTCCCTTTTCACTTTGTACGTGCGTCCGTTGTGGTAGTCGGTTGCCAGGTTAGTCCTCAGCTTCACAGAGAGAAATTCCTGATTGGGACCTAACACCTCCACCTCCTCTTGGCCCTCACGGTGCGCCTGCTCCAGCACGTAGTTGGCTTTCAACCCCAGCTCATCCCACATGTCCGTGGGTCTTAGCAGGGACCATTGGACCGTAAGAGCCACGAGAGCCTCGCTTCGCTCCTCGAGGTCCCTGCGAAGGGCGCCGCTGAGGGCCTTTTGCAGCAGGAGATTAACGCTCAGCACGTCCTCCCTCAAGCCCCGGAGGACGTAGGTGACGTCATCGGCCCCTCCGGGTCCGGATTGCGACCTGGCTGCTGCCGGCCTGCCCTGCCCCAGCTCCAGGCTCACTGCTTGGGCTCGGACTTTCTCCTGGAAGGCCTGGAGCTCCAGCACTCCCAGAGCGCACAGGTCCTTCCCTTCCACCTCCTTCCGGTCGAGATTCCTCAGCAGAATGGCCTCCAGCTCTTTCTTGGCCTGGGTCACAGCCTTAGAATCTAGCCCCAGGACCACCAGCAGCGCTGGGGGAGGTTTCCAGGGGGACACAAGGAGACCTTTGGGAGAGCTGGGAACACCGGAGAAGGTGGAGGAAGGGGAAGACGACCCTGGCTTCATGGTCTTTTTGAGCACCAGGTAGGCTTTCTCTGAGAGAGAGAGAGAGAGAGAGAGAGAGAGAGAGAGAGAGAGAGAGAGGGGAAGAGAGAAAGAGAGGTAGAATAGGAGAGATAGAGAGGGATACAGGGATTTGTATGATGTGTCAGGGCATAACAGACAGGGATACTAACTACTAAAGTATGTTCACCAAGACTCCACACAGCGCACCTTTCAGGGTGAGGGGCGGAAGAACAGTGTACAGAGGAAGAGATGCAAGCTCGGATCTAGAAAAAAATGAAAAAATTCAGGTAGGAGAGAAAAGAAAACCTAGGAACGACCAGAGCGAAAGGACTGTGAGCCGTAACTAGAGAGCAGATGAAGGATTGACCTGAAGGCTTGGAAGATGTTGTTCTGCAGGATGACCACTCGGACGAGGCAAAGCGTCTTCAAGTTCTGTTTCCTGACTGTGTAGACTAGACCTTCTACCATGGCTCTGCACACAGTGGCACAGTCCATCCCACCGGCACCTGGAGACCACAATGTACAAGTGAGAGGCGGGAAATTCACAGCTACTCTTTGTAGTGTACCTACAGTCTACATCAAAGTCAAGACGAGTCGCTCAAGTGAGGCGAGTTACAATGGTGACTCGGTTCAGTGCAATTAAGTTGAATTAAATTGAGTTCAATTCATCGAATTCGATGAATCGATTCTCAAGTAAATCCAACTGCCACATGACTCACGACAGAAAAATTCACTGTGGCTGCAGAGATGGCTGTCTTGCATCTAGATCAGGGGTGTCAAACCCTGGTCCTCGGGGGCTGCTGTCCTGAAAGTTTTCCATGTTTCCCTGCTCCACCACACCTGACTCTAATGAAGAGACGTTATCAGGCTTCCACAGAGCTTGATAACAACCCATTCATTTGAATCAGGTGTGCTGGAGCAGGGAAACAGCAGGACAGCGGTCCTCGAGGACCAGGGTTTGAGACCCCTGATCTAGAGTGAAACGTGATTGGACGGTACGAACCGGTGTTGACTGCTGGGAAGGACACGGACTTGTAGCCTTTCTTCTCACAAAGCTTCAGGATCTTTCCACAGGTCTTACTGATCTTCAGAGTCTCACGCATGAATCCGGCATGGACGATCTCCTTGCAGGACAAAAGACCAGGTCCTGTGGAGCACATATGGTCTGCAGGCTTCCCAGCTGTGAAGGAAGAGGATGAAGAGGATGAAGAGGAAGAGGATGAAGAGGAAGAGGATGAATCAAAGAGAGCAACATGCCGTATGGCGACAACGTTCCTCAGATAGGCTGAGGCAAAATAGTGGATGTTTTTTGCATACCTTTTGTCCCATCAGAAAAAAAAATTGTGAATAAATGATTGGTGAAGGTTGTTCTTTACATAGCAGGTAAATAAGGTTTTTGTTTACCTTTTTCCAACTGCGCCCGGACGGAGGGGCCAGCAGCAGATAAAATGGCTTTAGAGACACCTAGAGGACAACAGCTGTAAGTACACCCATCGAAAAAAAAGACGAATGTACAATCAGTCTTCTGTGGTCATCTCCATGGTTACCGCACCTGTTTGGTTTTCCAGAGAAAAGTCCGTGGTGTTGACGATGACGTCAGAGTACTCGGTTGTGATGTCACCAGAGATCAGCTGGAACTTGACTCCTCCCTCCAAGGTAGTGACATCATCGAGTGAGGTCGAGGCAGAATTGGGAGCGTCTTAGGGGCAGGGAGAGAGGGCGTGTGAGAGAAACATAGCAGAGATATTATGGGAGATCTTGTAGGTTTCCTTAACACTGTATGGTGTCTTTGAGCCTAAATAACTCACTTTGATTTTGTGGAGCTTTTATAGTGACGCCACTGAGACTCAAAGCACCCTGCGCAGTGATGAAAGACTGTATACGAACACAGACCACAAAACGATTAATCAGGGAAATTATTTTTTGATGAAACAAACTAAACCAACCTCAATAAAAAAAAACACTACTCGTAAAATAAATTAAAAGAAACCAAACCAAACTGAATAACTGTTTTCCGGGTAGTTTTTTACCTCAAATATTTCCGTGCTGTTTGGATGGACAACAATTTGAATCAGGAAGGGAGTTCTGCTGGTCCGGGTTAACTGATGCTCTTTTATTTCCTGCAACAGGACCTTCGCTGCAAGGCTGTGGTGGAACTTCATAACAATTCCGATTCCGAGCACAGGGAAGGCAATAGAACTGAATCCTCGGATCTCACATGAGGACAGAACCCTGCGAATGCCCTGCCGCAGTGCCTGGGTTTAAGGGGAGGTCAAAGGGTCAAAGGTCAATTTGGATAGAAAGGTCCAACGTGAAAGTTACAGTCGAAATGGTTTTGGAACCTGGAGGATTGCTGAGAGTTCTCACACACACACACACACACACACACACACACACACACATATATATACATACATACACACACGCACACACACTCTGACCTGTACGGCTGGTCCATCGGGCTTGTTGTCCCACTGGGCACAGCTGATGAAATACACCCGACTAGAGCTGAGTCCAGACAAACCTTCGACCAGAACCTTGTCCCCTGGGCCAATAGGCCCTACAGCCTCCCTGGAGAAGGCAGCCTTTAGGCCCTGCCCCACTATACCATATAGAGCATTCCCCACTCGGGAGGACAGGGGGTCGCTACCCAGAATAGGACACACCAGGGCATCCATCTAGGGGGCCGAAAAGGGAGGAGGAGGAGGAGTGTGGTGATGAGGGAGAGGAAGGTCGTGGTGGAGGAGGAAGTGGAGAGAAATAGGTGAAAGAGAGAGAGGGGAAAGACATTGTGTGAAAAGCAGGCGGTAGAAATACAACAATCCTTCTTAGAGCGCCCCAACGCCAATTCAATCCAAGCAGCCATTAAAGTACATTATACGTTCCTGCTAGTCTCCTATGTAATATTTCTCTCACCTGTTGTGTCTCCAGGCATCCTTGGATGATCTTAACTGTGACACAGGCTTCTGCGGCTCCCCTGGCTGGGGGTGTGGCTGCATCTCCCTGGCTGTGCTGAGGAGATGAGCTTGAGCCGGGCAATGTATCCATCCCCCTCTCCTTTTCCGTCTCCCTGTCCCTCTGTCCCAGTATCTTGTCGCAGGCCTCCTGCATGGCCCTCACCGCCTCCGCACTAACATCTATCAGGGTCATCTTGGTCATGCCGTGCTGTTTTCCGTTGAACCCTTTCACTGTCGTGACGATGGCCTCCGCACATACCCTGACCGGCACCCCAAAGATCCCAGAGCTGATGCAAGGCATGGCCAGGGTCTGGAATCCCATGGTAGTCGCCAGATTCAGGACGGCCGTCACCGTCTTCTCCAAGAAGACCCTTTCCTTGCCCCCGACTCGGCCCCCCACTGGCCCGACGGCGTGCAGCAGCATCTTACAGGGCAGGTCTCCTGCGACCGTCTCCACTGCCGACCCCATGGGTATCTTCCCCACCTGCCGCACCAGGGCAGTGCTCGCTCGTTGGACCTCCGGACCGCCTGCCCGACTCAGGGCCTCCGCCACTCCTCCGCCGTGATTCAGGTCCTCGTTGGCTGCGTTGACGAGCGCGTCCGCCCGCTCTTTGCAGATGTCCCCCTGACGGACCTCGACCTGGAGCCCTCCCGGGAGACTGTATCTGGCGGCTGGAACATTCTCAACACGGGTTGGACTGGCAGCACTGGGAGTAATGCCAGGGAAGCCTCTTTGTTCTTCCAGCAGGATGAGACAGCGCTCGACACGACCGATCACCTGAAGATACTCCTTACCCGGGCCCTGGAAGTAGCGTAGAGCCCCAGGCTGGTCTATGGTGATGGTCTCCCTGACCAGGGAGTCGAACTGTGCGTAGAGGAGAGTGCGAAGCTGGGCTACCTGCTTGGAGGGTCCTTGGAGGACCACGGAGGGAAGGCTGGAGGTTGTGGAGGCCACATCGGGGAGGACTTCCACCTCTGGGTCCAGCACTTCCAGAAGTTCCAGCAGCTCAGGGAGGTGGTCTGCTACCTCCTGATAGGGCACAGTGATCCTCTCCTCCGAAATGGCTCGATCGATCAAAAACTCCCCAATCTCCTCTCTCAGTTCCTGGATCTCCTTGATGTGGCCCAGAAGAACAATCTGGGATCCTGACCCAAACCAGACTGACACCTTCCCCACAGCTTGCCGTGCCTTGGCCTCAAGTTTGGACCTCAGCTCCCTCGGAACGGAGGAACAGCCGGGCAAGTCAATCTTCTCCTCGCTGAACTCCGTCCGGAGTGCCTTCTCGACCTCCGCCAGTTTGTCCGAGTAGAGGGACAGCAGATGGAGATCCGTGTTGCCTAGCAGCACTTCCACCTGATGTCCACAGCCCATGAAGCCCTCCAGCGCCCTTGGGGTGCTAAACCTTTCCCTCAGGAAGGTCATGAGCATGGAAGACATCTCCAGGACCCTCTCCTTAAGCGTAGACTCCATCTTGGAGACCGTCTCTCTGGCCTTCAGAACCTCTGGGGGGGAGCCTTCTAAAGCGAGCTCATCTGGAGTCTTCCGAATCACCCGCACGCCCGGAGCGACAAGGTTCACTTCCTGTTCTAGCCCCTCCCACAGGAGGCGGAGCTTGGCCTCACCCAGTCGACAGATGGTGCTGGTCTGCCCCTGGTTGATCCTGAAGCCCTGAGCTTCTGGCTGCTTGGTGACCTTCAGGTCATCAAGCTTGGCTTTGACCTGGGCAGTCTCGCCCGCCACCACCACAAAGCCCTGACCTGTCTCAGTGTACACCTGAACCTCCGCCTCGTCATCTTGGCATGCGCTCACAAGCAGTAGTTGCTGGATCTTCACTGGCTCCACCTCAAAGTGGCAGACGTATTTGTCCGCAAACAACCTGTCCACCTCCTGCCTCCACCCCTCCAGCTCATTCTTATCCTCATCTCCGTCGGCCCCAGCCTGGACTGAACCCTTGACCACCACTACTGGTTGTCCGTCCACCAGGGGGAGCTGCAGGGTGCAGCCCAGGGACGATAGACGCTGCTGGAGGTGCCTCTGAGCTCTGTGGCTCTCCCTCAGGTACTGCTGCAGGTAGGTATTTAGCTCTACTGTGTGCTTTTCACCACCAGGTGGCGAGACTGCCTCTTGGAGGGCGCTACCCTGCAATTTGGGGAAGAGGGACTCCTTAAAACGCTTCCATAGATGGGTATAAATGGGAAATGACAGCTGTTTCCATGTTTGTGTTTATATGTGTATGTGTATGTGGACAATGGTGGTTTTCATGCAGTCTAGCTTCTTTCTGTTGTATAACGAACAAACTTTTAGAAATATCAACATGTATAATAGTTTACTCTTTGTTTGGGGGCGTCGTTGGAGATGGTAGAAGCGTCTAACGCTGGCTCGTGACTCCCAAGCATGATGAGAGTGACTGGACCTCCGTCTATCTCCACAACATGATCCTGTTTCCGCAGCACCCTCTCCTGGTCTGCGGCAGTAACACAACCGAAGAAGAAGAGACAGGACGAGACGTGGACGTACGTAAAATGTACGTGTAAAATGTAAATGTGTCAAGTGCCAAATGCGAAAGTGAAAGTGTGTTTTTATTTACTTGAATTTGCATAAATGCGTTGTTGTTGTTTTTTACTATCTGGCCAGACTACTGTACTAATTTAAACACAGTTCGGAGTCTGTCTGAAAACACAGACGAATAGCTTGGCTTTTATCTATTTGGAACTATCATTGATCAAAGCCAATTAAAACAAGCAACAACAAAAAACAATCAAACCAAAACCAAAGTGAAACAAGCATTTGCTCTGATAAATTCGAGGATATACCACATATCAAGAACAATTAAATTATGAAATTACGAAATCTTATCCCAATCACTTACCTTCTTGATTCTGAAACGCGATTTTATAAATGTTGTCTTGAACTTTCTGCACCGACCCACATTCCCCTCCACCGGATCGCCTTCGAATTTTAAAATATTTCTCAATCCTATCCTTCTGATCTATGTCAAAGTTGCGTGCCTCGAAGAAAACGGGATATTTGTTCATATCCATGACGGACATTTATTTTTAACCTTCAATCGAAGCGGTTCATCTGCTAGAGTTAACAGGTGTTGAACCGAAAGCTGTCACCCATCAGAGTCTGTGATCGCAGAAGTGCGCAGTAAACATTGGAGGAAGTAGAAGAGCGTCGAAGCAAACGCCGTAATTTTATTACATTTCATCCACAGGTGCTGTATGATTAATCGCGGTTTGTTATTGCTACATAAGGAGAAAGAGTTAACCGCTGGTGATCATTTTAACCACCTCAGGCATTGTAAAATACGCTTAGTTGAAAGTGAATACATATATTAAGGTACATTTTCTCTTAAATGTTTCTAAACATATTTCAAATATTCATATTATATTGTAAAGAACTAATGTAATGGACCACTACATCGGGTACATAGCCAGAATAGGTGACCCAACTGTAACTTCTTAGCCAAAGAGTTAAACTTCAAAATATTATTTATTCATCCACTCTTTTAATCCTTCTCAAATAGGGTCAAAAACAGACGCATTTTCATATGGCTAAAGTAGCGATCATGTATTTATTTATTATACTGTATATTCCAATACAACACACGGCTTTGATGAGATTCATATAACGTTAACCACGTCCACAAAGAAAGTGCATGTCAGATTAGACGGAAAGTGAAATCAAATTGTTGACGTGCAATGTCACACTCTAATCTACCTTTTCAATGTGAAAAATACAAATTATTATCGATAAGGAATGCATACATTAGATCATTGATTGTCCAGCAGGTTTAAGCACATACAAGACTGCAGAACAAGACATATTCACCTCATCACCTCGTATTAACATATTTACCTCATAAAAATAAGCATCTTTAGTTGTACTAAGTACATTGCATCCTTATATATATACTCTCTCATTTGGGGTACACAGATTTAAAGGTTAGACGCACAATGTTTACAGTAAAACGGACAACTGCACGAACAGTAATTACTCATGGCAACAACCACTTCTTTGTTGTCGCCATGACAGCAAACTGCCACCAATCTTAAGTCAACCTGTCAACCACTGTAAGGTTTAGTTTGGATGTTAGCTTCTGGCGATAGCCGTCGTTGATCATAACAACTGTCATCACAATGGGTTTGTGTCACTTTTTCCAGTTACGACATCTGGCGTCATTACGCACGTCGCCTACGTGGTCAAATTTTGTTAAGAGTATTTCGTTCGTATATCTGATCTATTAGTTCGCAATTACTACTTTCTTCGCAGAATAATAATGCAAGTCAAAACGTAACTTGTCCGTTGAATTATTTGAAATGAGACAGTTGCGTGTGTCTTGTCAGTAGAATGTGAGAGCACTTTCTTGCTTTTCTGGAAGGTAGGAGGACAACCAAACACCGTTTAATAACTAGCTAGACATTTCATTAGTCACCAGTCACTCGTAATGAATAGCTCAGTAAGTCACAAATCACTAGTAAAGAAAGGTTGATTAAGAAGCTAATCACCAGTAAAAGAGAGATTATGAAGTTGTTTAAACACCAGTAAAGAACAGCTTTTCCAGTCACCAGTCATACGCCCGGTTCTCTCTGAGACTATTCTACTGACAGTAGAACGTGAGAACGTTCTGCTGGTTCCCTCGTATGAGCACGGTGGGGCAGTGGAGTCCGTTGGACAGCACGTCGAGCCAGGCCATGTACAGAGCTCCCGGGCAGTCTGTCTGAGGGACAGGCAGGCTCCTAGGGTGCGCGCACACACACACACACACACACACACACACACAGGCAAACACACACACACAGAGGCACAAACACACACACAGGCACACATAGGCACAGGCACACACACAGACACAAACACACACTCACAGACACACACATAATCACAAACACACAGGCACAAACAAGCATACAGGCACACACACAGGCACACAAACACGCACAGACACACAAACACACACAGGCATACACACAAACACACAAGCACACAGGCACACACACACACAGACAGATAGAATTAGGTTTTTTTAAACCATGAGAACAGTGTAGAGATGACACATAGTTTGTAAATAATGTGCTTGGCCAGCTGGGCGTTCCTGTGGAGATCCTTACACCAGGACTAGGGCGGCTTGCTCAGAGTTCCTGCGGATGATCTCATTCAGACGCACCTTCCTCTCCGACTGGGGAGGTAAGGGAGGGAGCCAGGGGTCAAAGGTCAGGGGACAACCACTCAAAAGGTACAGGAAGCCATGACAGCAGGGTATGTACATGTTCCTGTCTCACACATACACAGCCACTCTCCTCCCTCGAGCGCTGTTTAACACACACACACTCACATCAACACACACAGCAACACACACACTCACATCAACACACACGCACACAGCAACACACACACTCACAGCAACACACACACACAGCAACACACACACTCACATCAACACACACACTCACAGCAACAAACACACACAGCAACACACACACTCACATCAACACACACGCACACAGCAACACACACACTCACAGCAACACACACACACACAGCAACAAGCACTCACAGCAACACACACACTCACAGCAACACACACACTCATAGCAACACACACACACAGACAGCAACACACACACACACTCACAGCAACACACACACACTCACAACAACAACAACAACACACACACGCACACACACACAGAGGAACACAAACACACAGCAACACACACTCACATTCACAGCAACACACACACAGCAACTCACATACCTTCAGTCTGAGGGCCTCTAGTTCTTTGTCAGATATCTTCCAGGGACAGTCTTTCTTCAGCTGCTGTAGAGAGACATCAGGATGCTGTGCATCCCTCAACCTGAAGGGGGCGACGGTGTCCTCGAAGTGCTTGAGGCTGCAGAAAGAGAAAGACTTCTGGAGACCGAGTCTGGATTCAGTTTGTCCTGCTCATGTTGAGTCTGTGAACTTGGACTTAACCAGCCCATAATAACACTGACATCCTCTTCCTACCTCCCCTTGCAATCCATCATTCCTCTCTTCTTGATTTCGACAAATCATTCACTTCCTATCCCTCACATTGTCTCGGTGTACAAGTACGAATGGACTCACTTTTTGGGGTTGGGTGACTTCTCGCTGTCTGTCATCACAATGACATCATGAACGTCGAGGCGAAACCTCTTCAGCAGAGAGATCATTCTGATGGCAAAATCAAACATGCTACCCCAACTGAATATTTGGATACACACGAGATCTCCCTAATAACCAACGCTTGACTTGAATTGAAATAGACTTCCCCCAAGTTTAAGTAAGCCAAACGACTCTTATTCAATATTTAATTTCTTCTTGACAAGGTGTCTGTCAAGGCGATAGTACTGTAATGGAACAAGAGCAATGTGGAGCCTGAGGAACATTCCGGAGAGATCACCGGGGACACCTACTCTTTCCGGTCCTCCTCCATACTGTACTGCTGGCCCACGATGAACACTCGGACCTTGCACTGGCGCCAGCGCCGTCTCCTGGTCAACAGGTAAGGTACCAGCAGGGTTAGACCTAGAGAAGGGAAAGGAGAGGACAGGAGGGGAGGAAGGACAGGAGGGGAGGAGAGGAGGGGAGGGGAGGGAGGAGGGGAGGACAGGGCAGGGGAGGAGGGGAGAAAGGAGAGGAGAGGAGGAGAGGAGGAGAGGAGGGAGGACAGGGGAGGGGAGGGAGGGGAGGAGAGGAGGGGAGAGGGCAGGTGAG